>JARBWK010000012.1:102111899-102327099 GCA_030556195.1 Anolis apletophallus
AACAACCTATATATGCATACTAGCTGAACCTGGCACGCGTTGCTGTGCCCTATTTAGAGATGGGGGGAAAGTCTGAGTATGTAAGGGTTTGAAATGATGCTACTTATGGTCTTGGTGGGTGTGTGCATGTGTATATGTGTGTATGTAGTGTATATATGTGTGTATGTAGTGTATATATGTGTGTGTATATGTATATATGTGTATGTATGTTTATATATGTATACGTGTGTATGGTACTGTATATGTTTGTGCAAGTGTACATACACATGAGTGGGGAAAGGGGGGGGAGAAGGGGTCTGAGGCTGAGAGGAAAAGAAGGGGTTTGAGGGTGAGGGGGAGAAGAGAAGGAGCCTGGGGCTGACGTGGGGAGGGGGGTTTGGGGCCATAGGCTGAGGGGGAGAAGGAAAGGCCCTGATGCTGATGGAGGAGAAGAAGGGGGCTGAGGAGGGAAAAGAAGGCGGCAGCAGCGACCGGTCCTTTCCTTTTCACCCTCTGCCATCCGGAGGGCAGTAGCGGCGAGGGCAGCGTCCCCACGCCTCGTCCGTGGTGGCTGCCATATTTTCTGTGGCACTTCGGGCCAGGAGGGGGCTTCTGGGGCTCCTCGGGAAGCAGCTCTGAAAATGCCCCAGAAAACTAAAAAGAACATGGCGGCGAACAGCTTCCTGTCCGGCCCGAAAGGCCCGACGGAAGTCATTCTGTCAGGAAAAGGGTCCGGTCGGAAACTGATGCTCGGCATTGTTTGGGTGTCAGTTTCGGCCGGACTTTTCCTGACGGATCGACTCCGTCGGAGCCTTTTCTGCCGGACCGAAGCTGTTGGGCGCCATGTTTTTTGTAGTTTTCTGGGGTCTTTTCAGTGCTGCTTCCCCGAGAGCCCCAGAAGCGACCGATGCTTTGAGAGAGCTGCGGGTCTCTCTGTGAGGCGGCGGAGGAGGCGGGTTGGTCGCCGCCGGTGTGGCGGTGAAGTTGCTGGTGTGGGGAGAGAGGGGATGGGATGGGTTGGGGGAGTCAGAGTGCGCAGTGTGTTTGCTCACCCTCTGTCCTGCGTTATGGGGTGGTGGGGTTGGAGTGCGCCTGCGCTGATGGCTCTCGCTCTGTTCTGCGCTTGTGGCCAGCGCAGAACGGGAGCCAATGGGCGGTTTTTGGGGCTGATTTTGGGGGTTGGAAGGTAGGAAGGTGGGTTTTGTGTGATGGCAATACCTTGTGGTTTGTGGGATAGTGTCTCGTTGGATTGGTGTTTCTGGGGGGCGTAGTTTGGCCGTGCATAAAGTCCTTTGCACGACCGTGTCTCCTTTATATATATAGATTGTCAGGGGGAAACCATTACCTTTACCTATAATTGTGTGTGTGTGCGTGTGTGTGTATGTGTATATATATAAACAACCTATATATGCATATTGTCAGGAGAAAACCATTACTTTTACCTATATACAGAGTAATTTTGTGTGTGTGTGTGTGTGTGTATTATTCATCAAGGCCACATCATTCCTGGAAAGGGAAACATTTATCTTTCAATGGCTTGCCTTTAATTGGAGGAAACGAAGTTTAAAAAAACCAGTATTCACTCTAAAGCAGGCCTGGGCAAAATTGGGCCTTTCAGGTGTTTTGGACTTCAACTCCCACAATTCCTCACAGCCTCAGAGTTGAAGTCCAAAACACCTGAAAGGCCCAAGTTTGCCTTCCTTTGGAAGGGGCCTGAGGCTGTGAGGAATTGTGGGAGTTGAAGTCCAAAACGCCTGAAAGGCCCAAGTTTGCCTCCCTTTGGAAGGGGCCTGAGGCTGTGAGGAATTGTGGGAGTTGAAGTCCAAAACGCCTGAAAGGCCCAAGTTTGCCTCCCTTTTGGAGGGGCCTGAGGCTGTGAGGAATTGTGGGAGTTGAAGTCCAAAACGCCTGAAAGGCCTAAGTTTGCCTTCCTTTGGAAGGGGCCTGAGGCTGTGAGGAATTGTGGGAGTTGAAGTCCAAAACGCCTGAAAGGCCCAAGTTTGCCTCCCTTTGGAAGGGGCCTGAGGCTGTGAGGAATTGGTAGTTGAAGTCCAAAACGCCTGAAAGGCCCAAGTTTGCCTTCCTTTGGAAGGGGCCTGAGGCTGTGAGGAATTGTGGGAGTTGAAGTCCAAAACGCCTGAAAGGCCCAAGTTTGCCTTCCTTTGGAAGGGGCCTGAGGCTGTGAGGAATTGTGGAGTTGAAGTCCAAAACGCCTGAAAGGCCCAAGTTTGCCTTCCTTTGGAAGGGGCCTGAGGCTGTGAGGAATTGTGGGAGTTGAAGTCCAAAACGCCTGAAAGGCCCAAGTTTGCCTTCCTTTGGAAGGGGCCTGAGGCTGTGAGGAATTGTGGGAGTTGAAGTCCAAAACGCCTGAAAGGCCCAAGTTTGCCTTCCTTTGGAAGGGGCCTGAGGCTGTGAGGAATTGTGGGAGTTGAAGTCCAAAACGCCTGAAAGGCCCAAGTTTGCCTTCCTTGGAAGGGGCCTGAGGCTGTGAGGAATTGTGGGAGTTGAAGTCCAAAACGCCTGAAAGGCCCAAGTTTGCCTTCCTTTGGAAGGGGCCTGAGGCTGTGAGGAATTGTGGGAGTTGAAGTCCAAAACGCCTGAAAGGCCCAAGTTTGCCTTCCTTTGGAAGGGGCCTGAGGCTGTGAGGAATTGTGGAGTTGAAGTCCAAAACGCCTGAAAGGCCCAAGTTTGCCTTCCTTGGAAGGGGCCTGAGGCTGTGAGGAATTGTGGGAGTTGAAGTCCAAAACGCCTGAAAGGCCCAAGTTTGCCTTCCTTTGGAAGGGGCCTGAGGCTGTGAGGAATTGTGGGAGTTGAAGTCCAAAACGCCTGAAAGGCCCAAGTTTGCCTTCCTTTGGAAGGGGCCTGAGGCTGTGAGGAATTGTGGGAGTTGAAGTCCAAAACGCCTGAAAGGCCCAAGTTTGCCCAGGCCTGCTCTAGAAGTTGGGACTGCACACTTGAATGCCATTGCTTGACGTCATCAACGAGCGCCGATGTCATCGCTTGACGTCTTTAAGGCGCGCCGTTATCAACAAACCGCCTCTCCTGCCAACCTTCTGCGCAGCCGCTTTGGCCACCAACGTCTCGACGCGGTGCTCCTTGCTTTAAGGTCCGGGTGAAGCCTTGCCCTTGTAGAAACACAGCTACCCCTTCCCACACCCACACACACACATGTATGTAGGTATATATGTATAAATGTATGTATATACATGTATAAATATGTATGTATGTATCTTCTATGTGTATGGTGCGCCCCCGGCCCATTTCTCCCCGGGGTGCGTGTTTCCGCCCGGACGCGAATAGAGGCCGGGCCGCTCCTCCTCCTCCTGCGGGCGCTTCTGCGGCCTGCCTGCCTCCCTCCCTCCCGCCTCATGGCTTTCAACTTCGGGGCCGCTGCCAGCGCTGCCGCCGCCCCGAACCCCGCGGGTGAGTCAGAGGGGGAGAGAGGCCCGGGGGGAGTGGAGAGGAGGGAGGGAGGGAGGGTGGCTCCCGTGTGTTTCCTAAGGCCTTCATGGCCGGGATATCTGATCTGCAGGGTGTGTTCCCATTCACTGGACCAGATTGGGCACAAACACCCAATAGGCCCAAATTTGAATACTGGTGGAGTTTGGGGAAAATAGATTTTGACATTTGGGAGTTTTAGTTGCAGGGATTTATAGTTCACCTACCATCAAAGAGCATTCTGAACTCAACCAATGATGGAATTGAACCAAACTTGGCTCACAGAACTCCCCATGACCCACAGAAAAAACTGGAAAGGTTTGGTGGGCATTGGCCTTGAGTTTTGGAGTTGTAGTTCACCTACATCCAGAGAGCACTGTGGACTCAAACAATGATGATTCTGGAACAAACTTGGCACTAATATTCAATATGCCCAAAGGTGAACACTGGTGGAGTTTGGGGAAAATAGATTTTGACATTTGGGAGTTGTAGTTGCTGAAATTTATAATTCACCTACAATCAGAGAGCATTCTGAACCCCACCAATGATAGAATTGGGCCAAACTACCCACACAGAGCCCCCATGACCAACAGAAAACATTGTGTTTTCTAATGGTATTTGGCAGGGCTGTCCAACTGGCGGCCCCGGGGGCGCTCACGGCCCCCCAGCCCGTTCCCTACGGCCCCCGCCTACCCTGCAAAAAATTATGATTTTTTTAAAAAAATTGATCTCCGGGGGCAGGGCTGGGTGACGTCAGGCGTGGCACCGGCGCCGAGCCTGACGTCACCCAGCCCCGCCCCGCTCCCTTCCTCCTCCTCCATCCCGCCTCCCCCGGGCGCCAATCGTGAACGGCGGGGGCCTAAAGGCGGGCCTAAAGAGGAAAAAGGGAGGCTCCCTCCTCCTCCGTCCCGCCTCTCCCCCCGGCGCACCAATCGAGAATGCCGGCGGGGGGGAGGGGGGGAGGAGGCATGCCTAAAGAGGAGGAAGGGCGCTTCCCTTCCTCCTCTTTAGGCACGGCTTCTCCGTTCTGCCTCTCCCACCGGCGACCTGATCGGTGCGCCGGGGGGAGAGGCAGAACGGAGAAGCCGTGCCTAACTCGCCTTCCTCCTCTTTAGGCACGCCTCCTACTCTGTTCTGCCTCTCCCAGCGGCGCACCGATCAGGGCGCCGGTGGGAGAGGCAGAACGGAGAAGGCAGGCCTAAAGAGAAGGACGGCAAACCCTTCCCTTCCTCCTCTTTAGGCATGCCTCCTTCGTTCTGCCTCTCCTCCCGGCGCACCGATTGGGAGAGGCAGAACAGAGGAGGAGGCGGGCGTGAAACTTTAGGAGGGAGCGCGGCCATGGAGGGCTCCCTTGGCTTTGCTCTCCCTCCAGAGGGTCACGCCAACCTCAGAAGCGAAATCGCCGCTTCTGAGGTTGGCGTGACCCTTTAGGGGGCGGGGGCGGAGCGGGGCGCCCCCCCAGGTCATCAGTGACTGGAAGTCCAGCCCTAGGTCCAGTAGAAGTTGGACAGCACTGGTCTTTGGCAACCCCTCTGACACTCCCCTCATGACCCTCAGGTTGGGAAATGCTACACTAAAGGGAGGAAAGTGTCTTTTAGGGGAGGAATGACTATGTCACAAGAGGCATCATTTACATAGAAAATGTCTCTTTACTTGCTCACTCTCATAGACACACGAAGGATTGTCTTTTTAAAGGTGACATGTTCTAGCCTTTAAAAATTACTACATGTATTAAAAACAATAATTTGCATTCAGGTTGGCTGCCAGATCAATTGGGGGCACCACTGCAGTTGACCCTTGATTTCCAAATTTATTCATCCAAGCCACCAAATTGTGATCCAGGGCAAGTTTATGGCCTTCAGGATATGGCAGGAGCAAAAAAAAAAGGCTGGAAAACTCCTCCAAGTGTCCTCCCATGACCCACAGAAAAAACTGGAAAGGTTTGGTGGGCATTGGCCTTGAGTTTTGGAGTTGTAGTTCACCTACATCCAGAGAGCACTGTGGACTCATACAATGATGGATCTAGACCAGGGGTGGGCAATTATTTTTTCCAAGGGGCCACACTTGAACCAAAAAAATATTATGGAGGGCCGCACCTAAAGGCTGAACTACATTCTAATCCAGTGTTTCCCAACCTTTTTTGAGCTGCGGCACACTTTTAACATAAAAAAAATCCGGGGGCACACCACCAACTAAAATGACACAAAATGACACTCTAACACAGTAAAGAATGGTTGGGGGTTGGTGGCCTGCTGGGAGCAGCTGCTGGGAGTGCCGAAGCCGGGGAGGGGGCAGAGCCAGGCCGCGCCATGCCCCGCCCCCTCCCCCCGCCTTCAGCTCTCCTACAGAGGAGGAGCATGAGCGGTGAACGGGCTTCAGTGGGCGAGAGTCATGGTGGGAGTCATGGCGGATTGGAGGCTGGCTGGGGAAATGGCCGAAGGAGGCGGCGCCCCGGTCCCTTCTTTTTCTTCGCCACTGCCCAGCCCTTCCTCCTCCTCCCCAAGCAGCAGGAGTTTGGCAGGAAGGGGGGCAGAGAGCTTTTCTCGCGGCACAGCAGGAGGTCCGTCACGGCACACTAGTGTGCCACGGCACACTGGTTGAGAAAGACTGCACTAGTGATCTCCGGCTTCATTCTGCGAAGGCCTCACCCCCCAAGGACAACAGCCATGTTTTTACTAGCTTCCTAAAGGTCAGGAGGGAGGGGGCAGATCTAATTTCATTTGGGAAGGAGTTCCACAGCCGGGGGGCCACCACAGAAAAGGCCCTGTCTCTCGTCACCACCAGATGCGCCTGCACTTGCAAAGCAGGTGGGACCGAGAGCAGGGCCTTTTGCGACGATCTTAAAACTCGTGATGGTTCATAGGGGAGAATACGTTCAGACAGGTAAACTGGAACCGTATAGGGTTTTGTAGGTTAAAACCAGCACTTTGAATAGTTCGCCAGAAAGGGGGAGAGAAGACATTTATATCCCATTTACCATCTTCGTAAGCCGTTGCTTATCATTTAACAGTAAATAACTCTTAACATTACTTCACTCGCCTTAAGCACTATGCTTGGCTTTCTGTCGTGGCCCCCCCCCCCTTTTTTCTGTCGAACTATCTTGCTACATCTCTGTTGCATCTGCGCCTCTCTCGCTCCGCTGTCTCGCGCACGTCTTCTCTTCATTAATTCTGGCCCGCGTTGCACAAGTAGCATAGTATAGGGTCCCAGCTATCCTACTTTTGCCGAGATAACATTGATGTATTGTGCACTACATGCACAGTGCATGGTTTATCCAAACTAATAAATCCTACGAAACAGATATCGTGATCAACTAGGAGTAAGATAAACGCATTGTCACTGCAGAAATTGAGTGCTTCACACTTGAGCAAGCTGTGGTATATGGCTGACAGGGCTATGTTAATAGTTTATTGCAATGTAATACATGGAGACGCTTAAACAATCAACTAGTCTAAATGAATCATCAGCATTTAGTGAGTACACTTCTAGCTTTATAAGATCTTACAGCCCTTCCACAAACCATATAACCCAGAATATCAAGACAGGAAAACCCCATAATATCGGCTTTGAACTGGGTTATCTGAGTCCACACTGCCATATATTCCAGTTCAAAGCAGTAAATATGGGATTTTAGCTGTGTGTAAAGGGCCCAAGATCAGTGATTCTCAACCTGTGAGTCCCCAAATGTTTTGGCCTTCAACTCCCAAAAATCCTTTAACAGCTGGTGAACTCGCTGGGATTTCTGGGAGTTGTAGGCCAAAACACCTGGGGACCCACAGGTTGAGAACCACTGCCCGAGATACAACTAGAGCACGGGGAATTAATAAGTTTTATGTGTTTTACACTTTTGTTGTGGCTTTGTGTCTAGAACATATGAAACCCCACTTTATTACAAAGTTTGTCATTTCCAAATTCTCTAAAATATTCAAAACACGGTGCTCTTTTAATTTGAAATACTTTTTAAAATATGCTTGGTGTAACAACTGGCAATAAGTTTCATTTTATCCACAGAATTAGAAACAGAAATTCTTTCTTCTAATTAGCAACACCTTCTGGATAGAAAGTGGTACCTTTTGCTTCCCGTGCTTCTGCTTTCTCATTTCTCTCAATCAAAGAATAGTTTTAACCATTTAGATGCTTAAATTTCTTTCTGGCACCGTGTTGCTTTCATCAGGACTTTTTTTCTCCCTCCTCTCCCATATGAACATCTCTAAAAATGGGCTGCATCTTAGAATCACATGTGCTTTTCAGGTATATAGAAAGATAGATTTGTTTCTCTTGATAGTACTTAAATCAGGTTGCATCTTAGAATGGAAGAAATATGGTATACTTGGCAATAAAGTTCATTTCCCCCATGGAATTGGAAACAGAAACCCCTTGTAGTTAACGGCACTTGCTTGATATTAAACTGATGTCTTTTGCTTTCTGTTCTTCTGCTTTGTCTTTTCTCCTAATCAAAAATTAGTCAACTCTTTAGATGCTTGATTTCTCACTAACACTGTGTTGCTTTCTTTCTGCTTCCCGCTCGTCAGGATTTGGTGGGCTTGAAACTGCAAACTCCACTGCTCCTGGGTTTAATTTTGGGGGTTTCGGATTAACTGCTAACCCTGCAGTGAATTTTAATATTGGGAATTTTGGTGTTTCGACTACCTCGGCGCCGCCATTCAATTTTGGTAACAGTTTGGCCAGTGCAGGTAGAGAATGCACACAAGTGGTGTTTGTAATTATGTTGTTGCTGAGAAGAGTCCAATAATTCATTTCTAGCCCAGGTGGGGTCTGATCCTATGTCAAGAAATGTCAAAAAATTAATGGGTCCCGCTTCAAAGCAGTATGTTTACTGACTGGAGTTGAAGGGAAAGACTTCCTCTTTATTTACCTATTCTAAAGTTCTTTAATGAAATGCTGACTTTATTGACTGAGACCGGGTGACTGATAGCAATTTCTTCCCAAACAAAATGATCCCCATTGTCTTAGCATCCTGGCAGGCTAAATCCCTTATATAGAGGCTGCACATGGGGATGTAAAATTATGAATGTTTAGTAAGTGGTTCTGAGCACCTGCAAAGTTAATGTTAAAAATGCACTTTTCTTTTCTTGAATTCTTGGACTCTACAGTATACATGTTTTCCCTCTTTCCTTTGTCTCTTCATTGGATACCAGTCATTGTGAACCCACCACAATGTGTCAAGGTTTCGTGGAAAAGCAAATTTTGTACGATCAGCTCAAAGGAAAACCACAATCCTCACTTTGGGACTTTCAGCTTTATGCTAATTTGGACAAAAAGTCTCCAGATTTTTACATACTTTGAGTCAAGCTGTTGATAGCGGGATGATTGATTTCCCAGTTTTAGCTGAGTTCTAATACCATACGAATGTTTAGAATTTCAAAATATATTTAAGTTTAGCAGTTAGGTCATACAGCTGCTCGTATATAAAATTATAACCATTCCATAGTCCCATTGTTTTTGCATTGCATTATGCAACAGTTTTGTATTTTGTGCTATATTTCTCTTACATTAGATGTTAGTTCAGATATTACTCCAAATAACTTGTTTGCTCTGTGAGTGGACAGAATTGCTTCCTCACTTCTACTTTCTATCAGTTGAAAATTTCATTTGGAGAATCTGTATTAAGAGAAGACCATATAACCTAACCGTGCTTGGTTGTAGTAGCATTGTCATGTTACAGTAATTTTTTTTAATTGTAGGTGTAATTGAAAGCCTAGTCCTGTCATCCAGTTGTTTTGGACTTTTGCTCCCACAGTTCCTAACAACTGGTAGGCGGTTAGGAATGGTGGAAGTTGAAGTCCAAAACACCTGGAGGGCTTAAGTTTGCGTATGTCTGGAATAGTAGGATCAGTATAGGTAATGGTGTCAAAGACAATGTTGTGTCAAAGACCGATAACTCCATTAGTGTTAATAGAAATTATATTTATGGAGTCCTTCCTAGATCAGATGAAGCTGTTTAATGAGTCATCTTGTTCCCTATTAGACATATAAGGAGGAAAATATTCTACTATACATAGTTGCAAGACAGTAATCTATACAGGTAAACTGTTTCTGTGCCATTGGTGTCTGTAGCCACATGATAAATACTGACGTGCTACAGTAGTGTTTAAGGATGGATTTAAAAAAATTGCTTCTTCTACCCCAACTGGAAAAGGTGGTCAGTATTTCATTCAACCCCTGATAAGGGCAGAGCATGCCTCCTTAGAACTAAAGCTGACCAGCTTCAAACCATGTTAGCATGTTTCCTGACATATGACAACACAAGCCTTGCCCCTGTCCTGATTCTGATGTTCTTTGTACCAGTGCCAAAAGTCAAAGGTTTTTCATTACCACCACCAATTTATCGAAATAATGGATTTTCTCTGTGTGCATTAGGGAGATTAGTGTTTAGGGGGTGCCAATAAATAGGAGAGGGGATTGTCAGTCAGTCTGTCTAAAAAATAATTACATGTCCAGAAATTCAATTTTCTGTAAACATGAAACAGGGTTACTTGCTTTCATGCTGCTTACTTTTTCAGTGGAATAGCTCCCACTTTTAATGAGGATATTGTTATGTGTGTGAGGTGTTTCTGGATCATATCAGCTGCATCCATTTGTTACCATCTCACTTCCTTTAAACCTTCCAGCATGTGAGCTTCAAACGTCTTTGTTTTTTGAGAGCCCAGACCTCTCTTTTGACCTGTATGTTTGGTTCACCAGGGGCCTTTGGAGGGTTTGGGACAACAACCACCGCAGGCGGATCTACCTTTAGCTTCTCAGCTCCTACCAACACAGGTACCACTGGTAAGAGACTGTTGTTTTGGTAGCAGATAATTTATTTTTCTGATTGCTAGGTTAACCTTTGCAATTGTTGATTCTGTTTTCCCTCCTTTTCTTCTTTCAAGGGATTTTTGGTGCAACCCAAAACAAAGGTTTTGGATTTGGTACTAGCTTTGGGACAGCAACAGGCACCGGTACTGGCCTTGGCACAGGTTTAGGGACAGGCTTGGGATTTGGTGGTTTCAACACTCAACAGCAGCAACCAAGTAAGTATGTCTTTTCATATGTTGGACTTAATGTCTGTATGTTAAATTTAACTGTTCTTTTCCAAGAGGAAAGCAGCATCTTCTTTCTTCTTGCACCTGAGGTACATCTACCTTTCGTCCTTATAAGTGGTAATCACCCCTTAGGAAAGGAGATTGAATTGCTCAACTAAGCCCTTCCTTCTAATTATTTGTGCCTGTGGACTTTTGGCACTTTCTCAGAGCTACGTTTAAGTGCTAAGGCTATGACTTGGCAATTGAAACCCGTATCAGGAGAGTCTGGTGTAAATGAGCTTGGGGAACTCTGCTGTAGAAGATGACACGAGGAAGACACATACGCCTCTTTCCCCCAATTTAGATCACTGTGCACAGGACACCCTGAGTCTTTTGTGTTCATGTTGGCAGCCTCATATTGAGCCCTTAATCCTATATATTTGTTGCTGGGCCATGATTTGTACTGTTCAGATAGAAGAGACTTTTATAGGTAGTTGGACAATTTTTGAAAAATAAGCCATGGAGGTAGCATTGAATACGTGCTGCACTTGTACATGTCATTCGTGTGCCTCTGTAAACATCAGTCTTTATATCCGCTTTTCAGCACTTGGAAGCCTCTTCAGTCAACCGGCTCAGGCCCCTGTCCAATCTAACCAACTCATAAACACAGCAAGTGCTCTTTCTGCACCCAGTCTTTTGGGAGATGAGCGGGATGCCATTTTGGCCAAGTGGAATCAGCTGCAGGCCTTTTGGGGCACAGGCAAAGGATATTTCAACAGTAACATCGCCCCAGTGGAATTTTCACAGGAAAACCCGTTCTGTAGATTTAAGGTATGATTGAACTGCCTTTTCTATTTGGGTGCCAATTAATTCAAAAGGGTTGGCAAGTGAGATAGCTCTGATTTCTTTGAGGCATTTTGTGGTTATTTACATGGAGCACCTGTTACATTTAACATCCCTCTCGTGCTGTATTGGTGCAGAAAAAAACGACTGAATTCCTTTTTCAACTCAAGAGGCTGTTGTCTTCCACAGGCGGTGGGCTACAGCTGCATGCCCAACAACAAGGACGAAGATGGCTTGGTAGCATTGGTTTTCAACAAAAAGGAAGCAGAGGTCCGAAGCCAGCAGCAGCAGCTTGTGGAATCATTGCACAAACTCTTAGGTTCAAACCAGACTCTCACAGTAAACGTTGAAGGAGTGAAGACAATGCCAGATGACCTGTAAGTTAACTATATAGAACATTGATTGTATACATAAACAACCTAATTGTACCAAGAAAGGTTTACTACCATCATATTTCTGTATCTTTCATTGGCAAGCAAACATTAATGCTCTGTCTGTGCAGTTTTGTCTCCCCATCACCACAGAAAGCATTTTTGAGTTGCCAGAATGTTCTCCTCCACCCATTTAGTGGCTATTCGCTTACTCATTGAGAGGTGTTTGGGCAGTACACAGTTGCTCTCACCAGGCCTGACTTGTAACTTCCTTGTGGCTATACTCTTCAGTCCATTATCCTAGCCAGTGGCCTAAGAACGCAGGTGAACAAGGTATAGCATGTGGGCCAAATGCAATCTCCCAGGCCTGGTTTCATTGGCTCTAGGATCCCCAGGGTTTAAAAAAATGGATGCTTCCAAATGCCTCCTATGTTTGCCACAGTTTGGTTCTGTTGGGTTATTTTAGACCCAGTAGATGGCTTTTTAATAAGAATGAGCTATAAACAGGTGGGCTTATTAACAAAAGACCTGCATAGCAGAGTAACTTATTAGCAGCAGCGTGACCCACACCCGTAGCCCAAAGTGATAAAAAGAACAAAAACACACAGACCAATGTTATTTCTTCCATAGGAGGCTTTTCTTGGTAGTAAAATAATATGGTAGCGCTATTTACAAGGACAAGGTTTCTGTAACACAAATAAAGTTCGTTATACTTCTTTTATTGCTTCCATGCTGGGCTTCTTTCTCATTCAAATAAACAGCTTCACTATCAGAGAGCTTCCTCTCACACATGAACTCCACACAGTAACTTTTTACACAGCATTACACATGAGGTCTTAAACTGGGGCTTCTTACAGCAGGCCTTCTCAAACTCAGCCTTCTCATAGACTAAGGCCTACCTCACAGACTGAAACCTTTTTTCCACTGATGTTTAACCTCTGACTGCTACTGAGCTACAGACAGGCACACCTGTAGAGCTGCAGCTTTTGCTGAGCCATTGCATCCATTTCACCCTTCAGTGCTTCACTCACATTTTTTGTAATTAAAAATACCTAGTTAATTTTTAAAATTTCTAACATCTGTTCACTTTTTGTTATTAAAAAAAGGTCTCTTGAGCCTAAAAAGGGCTAAAGCCAGAATGAGATCATAGTGAAAAAATGCCCCACACACCATTAAGGAGGGTTAAGCAAGGAGGTGCATTATGCTGCCATTTAAAGGCTTTTGGGGGCACTAATGAAGCCCTCCAGCCTTACACAATCGCCCATCACGTTGGTTAGTTTTATCAGTACAAGCTCTAGGGGCAGGTTAGCTGTGCCAAGTGTTCTCACAACTGAAAACCCTTTTTTAAAAACCTGATTGATAACCTTTATTAACACATTCAACATAGTGCTTAAGTCGCCTTTTACCTTTCAGATGAAAATAACAGGTTGCAATGCACTCCCTCCCTATTGGCATTGGACATCACTGCCATTGTTACAATAACCTACAGTTGTGGCATGAGGCTAACCAGTTTGGGCCTGAGTAGTAACAAAGAGTGGAAGCTATGATTCTATGAGTGTGAAATCTAAAAGAAATCCGTGCATAAACTCCTCTGTTGTTTTTATTGCTCTCCTAGGACTGAAGTAATCATCTATGTGGTTGAGCGGTCACCAAACGGGACTTCCAGGCGAGTCCCAGCTACCACTCTCTATGCACACTTTGAACAAGCAAACATCAAAGGCCAACTGCAGCAGCTTGGAGTTAGCCTGACCTTGGCAAGAACAGAGCTGTCGCCTGCACAGATCAAGCAACTGCTACAGCATCCTCCCGCAGGTACTGTCTGCTTCATACAACTAAATTATTGGCTAGCCAGGCATGGGCAAACTTTGGCTTTAGCGGCTGGGGGAAAAGGAAAGGGCCTGAGGAGTTGAAGTCCAAAACACCTGGAGGGCCAAAGTTTGCCCATGCCTCAGCTAGATGACATGCTAGTTCTGTTCCTTCAGGAAGCACAACTTCTGATTGAAGAAGTACATTTGGACAGACCACCTGAGAGCCACATTCTGGTGCATTGTTGCACCTCAGAAATAGAAAGCCGAGCAGAGAAAGCTGTATCAAATTCAATGCCAGAAACAGTCCTCATTGGTATTTCTTTTTCCTCCCTTGCAGGCGTAGACCCTATCATTTGGGAACAGGCCAAAGTGGATAATCCTGATCCTGAAAAGTAAGTAAGCTGGCTGGCAAAGTAACTTTTGAGAAGTGTACTGCTTTCTGCCTTTTTATAACAGAGCCGAGCCCATTGTGAAGACTACAATACTCAAAGGGAGTAGCTATCAGCTGGACATTGATGCCTGCACCAAGATCAAGGAACACTTAGTGACTCTGAACAGAATTTACATAGGGGTTTGGAGGTCTGAACATCTCCTCGTATTGAAATCTACCGCACCCCATAATTTGGACGGTTTTTAATAATTGAGTTCACTTAAATATCAGCCATTTGTATTCTGGTATATGTGCAGCCCCGGTGGTGCAGTGGCCCCTGTGCCGGCAGGACTGAAGACCGACAGGTCGCAGATTCAAATCCGGGGAGAGCGCGGATGAGCTCCCTCTATCAGCTCCAGCTCCCCATGCGAGGACATGAGAGAAGCCTCCCACAAGGATGATAAAACATCAAAACTTCCGGGCACCCCCTGGGCAATGTCCTTGCAGACGGCCAATTCTCTCCCACCAGAAGCGACTTGCAGTTTCTCAAGTTGTTCCTGACACAACAAAAAAAAATCTGGTATATACAATTTCTTGAGTTGTACTACACATCTGAACATTAGGAAGAACTTCCTAACTGTGAGAGCTGTTCAGCAGTGGAACTCTCTGCCCCAGAGTGTGGTAGAGGCTCCTTCTTTAGAGGCTTTTAAATAGAGGCTGGATGGCCACCTGTCAAGGGTGCTTTGCATGTGATTTTCCTCCTTCTCGGCAGGAACTTGGACTGGACAGCCCACAAGATGTCTTCCAGCTTTCTGATTCTATGATTCTACCTTTTCTAAACTTTTGAATGAGATTTGAGTTTTCTGAGCTTGTAAATTGTGATTCAGTAAGTGAACCGAGGTGTTTCTCACTGGAGATTGTCAAAATTAATACAAATTGTTGCAAATTGTCATATGGTTACTTAGTATCCCTTTGTGATAAATCCAAACATGTTCATTTGTGGTAACCTGTATATGCATGCCTATCATTTGCGATCTTTCTTTGTTACTTTTCTGGATAACTTCAAATACAGTAGCTTTCAGGGGGGTCCATAATAACTGTAACTCATCAAATTTATGGCTGCCTAATCAAAGAAATTGAGTGGTATATACATCTTCGCATGATCCAGGCCAGGGAAATTCAAAATTAACAATGACCAAAAAAGGGTTGGGTTGCTGTGAGTTTTTCTAGCTGTCTGGTCATGTTCCAGAAGCATTCTCTCCTGACGTTTCGTCCACATCTATTGCAGGCACCCTCAGAGGTTGTGCGGTTTGTTGGTAACTAGGCAAGTGAGGTTTATATATCTGGAATAATGTCCAGGGTGCGAGAAGGAATTGTCTGTTTGAGGCAAGTGTGAATGCAATTAACCACCTTGATTAGCATTAAATAGCCTCTTAGCTTCGAAGCCTGGCTGCTTCTTGATTCTTGTCTGGAATTCACCTGTTTTCGGAGGGTTCTTTTTTAAGAAGTCAGAACAAGAAATCCATTTCCTTTTTTTCCCTTTTTGTTTGTTTTTTCCCCTGTCCATTGCTGTAAAGGGCTAGCTTCTGGTTCTATATCCTTCACTTTGCATGGGAAAATAACACATCACTTCTTTTTCTGTAGGTTGATTCCTGTGCCAATGGTTGGCTTCAAAGAACTCTTCAGGAGGTTGAAAGTCCAAGACCAAATGACAAAGCAGCATCAAACTAGATTAGATGTGAGTCTCGCTTTTTTCCCCTTCACATCTTGTGAAATAGAGCTGCAGAAAAGCATTTGGAATGTGTTTTACCATTGGTGGTGCTGATATTTTTTGCATAAAATGTGATCTGAAGGGCCAGTATGCAAAGAGCTCTTCATTTTATCTAGGAAAATACCCCTGAATTGCTTCTAGTTAGTCCCATAATTTTGTTAAGACGATTTGTAGGTCTAATCAGTTATAAGGACGACCAAGACTTAAATAGTGCTGTGTATTTAAAACATCTTTATTCCCGAGGTCTCCATTTGTCTCTAGATCATCTCAGAAGATATAAGCGAGCTTCAGAAAAACCAGACGACGACAATGGCCAAAATAGCTCAGTACAAAAGGAAACTTATGGATCTTTCTCACAGAACGTTACAGGTAAGGCGTAGCTTTCCTATAAGGCAAAAGAAGATTAAAATTGCTGAGAATTTAGGAAAGCTTAGCTCCAATGAGCCGAAGACCCAACTCTTCCGGCATTTGCCCAGAAACTAAATCCAGTTTTAATTTGTGAATGTTAACCTTCATTTTACCAGTAAATTTTAATCTGTTTTGTTTGACCTCGCTCTTTTAACCATGTTGGTACCTCGCCTTGAGCTGCAAGGAGAAACGGGTAATATATAAATAAATACATTATTATTATTATTTCAGTGCTGGAGGAAAGTTCTGTGGGTGCCGTGGGCTGCCAAAATCACCAGTAATTGGGTCCAAGAGCAAATCAAGTCAGACATCTCCCTAGAATTCCAAACAGGCCTGGGCAAACTTGGGCCTTCCCTCTAGGTGTTTTGGACTTAAACTCCCACAATTCCTAACAGACTACCAGCTGTTAGGAATTGTGGGAGTTGAAGTCCAAAACACCTGGAGGGAAGGCCCAAGTTTGCCCAGGCCTGAGCCAAAATGACGATTTTGAGGCTATCATACTGTACTTTGGCTCTTGGTTCTGAACTTGCCTTTATGTGCCTATACACTATATGAAATATATTCCCTTTAAGTAAGGTTAGTTCGCCTTTTGATGTGTAAAACCCGTTCCTTTGCACAGATTTTAATTAAGCAAGAGATCCAGAGGAAAAGCGGCTATGCCATCCAAGCCGATGAAGAACAGCTGCGAGTACAGTTGGATACAATTCAGTGTGAACTCAACGCGCCCACGCAATTTAAGGTTAGCAGCTCAAGGCCTCAGACCAGATCTTTGATCTTTGACCTGATATTTTCCCCCTGAACATTTATTTTGTTTTAGACTTGTATCTCCCAAACTGTCATGTCAAAAGCACCCAGCAATCTAAATCAAATTCCAACCTACTATGAATTTTAATACTGTTTTATTTACTTCTCTTTTAATGTTAAATTATGTGGTCATGCTTTTAATATAAGCCGCTTTGAGTCTCCTTTGGGAGAGATAAAGCGGGGTATAAATAATAATGATGATGATTAGTTATTCTATCTTCCATAAATGTCACTGCTGTACCTTTCTTCCATGGGAATTCTCACATTTAAAAAGGTAAGGCTTCCCCCTAACATTAAGTCTAGTCGTGTCCGACTCTGGGGAGGTGATGCTCATTTCCATTTCTAAGCTAGATAGCCAGCGTTGTCTGTAGCTGCCTCCAAGGTCATGTGGCCAGCATGACTGCATGCAGTACCTTCCCACAGAAGTGGTACCTATTGATCTGTTCACGTTTCCATGTTTTCAAACTGGTAGGTTGGTAGAAGCTGGACCTACCAGCAGGAATTTTCAGTCAGCAAGTTCAGCAGCTCAGTAGTTTAACCCGCTATGCCATGGGGGGAGGTCACATTTAGATATAGCTCACATTTAGATATATGTTAATACATGGTAATTGTGGTTGCCTTTGGGAAATCCTTAAAGAAGCTACTTTGGGTTGCGTTAGTGACTTTAATATTGGCTGCTGTTCAGTTGCTAATGTAATTTCAAAAGTCTCTCAACCTGAGGCTTCAAAGTAAGTATGCTTGAAGTTTGATCCTTAGGGAAAACAGTCAGTCAGATTCGTCAACCAGGCCTGTCAGTTATTTTGCATTTCTCCAGGTTTTTTGGGGTTGAGGTCTTTCCTAAACTTGGTAAAAGTGTCTGTGTGTGCAGGGAACAGGGTAAGATGGCAGCACAGAACAGAGCAGGCTATTTTGATAGAGTCAGATATTTGAATATTCAATTAAACGTAATTCCCAAGTCCATTCAAGTAGATAGCTAACCTCTCGAGGAACACCTTGCAGCAGAAGATTCCCCCAGGCAGGAAGCAGCCAGGCTTTGAAGCTGCAAGGCTATTCAAGCTGGCCAAGTGCAACGTTCACACTTGCCTCAAGCAGACGAGAGTTTTTTCTCCCACCCTGGACATTCCCCAGATATATAAACCTTACTTGCCTAGTTTCCAACAGACCCCTTAACCGATGAGGGTGCCTGCTAGAGAAGTGGATGAGATGTCAGGGGAGAACGCTTCTGGAACATGGCCGTAGAGCCCGGAAAACTCACATCAACCCAGTGATTCCGGCCATGAAAGCATTCAACAACACACTTGAGGAAAATCTAAAGTTTTCTTCTTGATATGCTTAATGTAAGCATGGGCAAACATTGGCCCTTCAGGTGTTTTGGACTTCAACTCCCACCATTCCCAACAGCCGACTTAATGGTTTTCTACCTGATGAAAAATGAAGGGCTGCAGACTTTCCATTTTCAGGCTGAGTTCACTCTATCATATATATAGGTTATATCTGAGAAATGGAGCTTGGAGATGCTCTTGAAGGTACTTTTTGAAATGCATCTCTGACACTTCTTACAACTCTTGCTTAATCCAATAGAAGTCAGTGGCCAACTGCTATCTTTCTCTTCCAGGGTCGGCTAAACGAACTGATGTCTCAGATTAGGATGCAGAACCATTTCGGAGCCGTGCGATCGGAAGAGCGGTACTACATTGATGCCGACCTCTTGCGTGAAATTAAACAGGTATGTATTAACTCCTGTCACTGAATCCCTGCAAATCCAATCATAAGAACATACAAAGAGCCAAAATGAGTCAAACTAGTCTGTGTAGGCTGCTTACTTTTGGGATGCCCACGGCATGAAACTTTCTTCTTCAGTCCTTAAGGACAGAATTTTGAAAGCCTGCTCGGAATAGAAAGAACATCTACATACATTTGTTCTTTTCAACATCTTTATTAATGACTTAGATCCGGGGTGCTCATTAGGTAGGTCGCGATCTACTGGTAGGTCGCGTAAGGCGTCCTGGTAGATTGCAGGCAGGGCGGGAGGAAGGCTCAGTTCCGCCCCGCAGGCTCCTGCTGCTGGCCCTGGGTTATCTGAGGTCCTTTCCATACAGTTGAATAAAATCCCATGTTATCTGCTTTGAATCAGATTATATGGCAGTGTGGACTCAGAAAACCCAGTTCAAAGCAGATATTGTGTTATATGTTTCACATTTTTGTCGTGGGTAGCTAGATGTTTTTGTCTTGGTTGTTTTATAAGTAGCTCGCATGCTGAAAAAGTGTGAGCACCCCTGACTTAGACGAAGTGTTAGAAAGCATGATCATCACGTTTGCAGACGACACCAAATCGGGAGGGATAGCCAATAGTCCAGAAGACAGGAGCAGAATTTAAAACGATCTTAACAGATTAGAGAGATGATTGGCCAAAACTAACACAATGAAGTTGAACAGGGACAAATGCAAAATACTCCACTTAGGCAGAAAAAATAAAATGGAAAGATACAGAATGAGGGACGCCTGGCTCGAGAGCAGTATGTGTAAAAAAGATCTTGGAGTCCTTGTGGACAACAAGTTAAACAAAAGCCAACCATGTGATGCGGCAGCTAAAAAAGCCAATGGAATATTGGCCTGCATAAATATGAGTCTAGTGTCTAGATCCAGGGAAGTCATGCTACCCCTCTATTCTGGCTTGGTCAAACCACACCTGGAATCACACTGTGTCAAATTCTGGGCACCACCATTGAAGGGAGATGTTGACAAGCTGGAATGTGTCCAGAGGAGGGTGACTAAAATGATCAAGGGTCTGAAGAACAAGCCCTATGAGGAGCAGCTTAAAGAGCTGGGCATGTTTATCCTGCAAAAGAGAAGGCAGAGAGGAGACATGATGAGGGCCATGTATCAAGATGTGAGGGGAAGTCATAGGGAAAATGAAGCAAGCTTGTTTTCTGCTGCCCTGGAGACTAGGACACAGTGGAACAATGGCTTCAAACTACAGGAAAGGAGATTCCACCTGAACATGAGGAAGAACTTCCTGACTGTGAGAGTTGTTCAGTTGTGGAACTCTCTTCCCCAGAGTGTGATGGAGGCTCCTTTATTTATTTATTATTCAGACTTATATATTGCCACTCCCCAAAGCCTCCTTCTTTGGAGGCTTTGAAGCAGGTTGGATGGCCATCTGTCAGGGGTGCTTTGTGATTTTACTGCTTCTTGGCAGGAGGTAGGACTAGATGGCCCACGAGGTCTCTTCCAATTCTAAGATTTATGATTCTAGTATTTATTCTCAAAAGAATTTGGCAGTTATGTTGCAAAGAGCAAGGTGCAAAAAAGATTGTGTGATACTAAGAGTTTTGTCTTCAGATGAATCTTTTTTTTTTTAAGTACTATTAGATTCCAGGAATGCTATATCTCTGCCAGAAATGTGTTTACTTGCTTGCCATGCAGATACTTTGCATGGAGCTCTTTGTTAACAAAAAACAGTATCTTATTTGTGTTGATGTGCTTTCAGTTTTAAAGTGTCGATGAAAATAGTAACAATGTGAAAAATATAAAGTTAAGTTTGCTAATCAGAGCTGAATGAGGCTGCTAATTGTGATTTAATCCTGGAATCGAATTGATGTTACTTCATGTGAAAGAGAGGCTTTGGGATACCAATTTATTTTCAGGGAGACAGGGGGGAAAGAATTGCAGGTTGTGGTTTCTTAAAGCCTTTAGTGGTGACATATTGCATTTATAGAGTTGGGTTGCCGTGAGTTTTCTGGGCTGCATGGCCGTGTTCCAGAAACATCTGCTGATGTTTCACCCACATCCTGGACATTCCCCAGATATATAAACCTCACTTGCCTAGCTTCCAACAGACCCCTTAACCCAGTGTTTCCCAACCTTTTTTGAGCCGCGGCACACTTTTAACCTTAAAAAAACCCGGGGGCACACCACCAACCAAAATGACACAAAATGACACTCTAACACAGTAAAGAACGGCTAGGGGATGGTGGCCTGCTGGGAGCAGCTGCTGGGAGTGCCGAAGCCGGGGGAGGAGCCGTGCCATGCCGCGCCCCCTCCCCCCGGCTTCAGCTCTCCCACAGCTTCTCCAGCCTTGAGGGGGCAGTGCAAGCGAGGGGGGGGAGTCATGGCCCTCGTCCCCAGCGCTGTTCTCCGCCATGGCTCCCGCCCCCAGTGTTGTTCTCCGCCATGACTCCCGCCCCTTGCTCGCTGAAGCCGCGCGGAGGAGGAGGAGCAGCATGAGCGGTGTACAGGCTTCAGTGGGCGGGGCTCCTCTGTGCGGCTTCAGCGAGTGAGGGGCGAGAGTCATGAGTCATGGCGGGAGTCATGGCGGATTGGGGGCTGGCTGCGGAAATGGCCGAAGGAGGCGGCGCCCCGGTCCCTTCTTTTTCTTCACTGACGCCCGGCCTTTCTCCTCCCCCAAGCAGCAGGAGTTCGGCAGGAGGAGGGGGGAAGGAAGAGGGGCAGAGAGCTTTTCTCGCGGCACAGCAGGAGGTCTGTCACGGCACACTACTGTGCCGCGTCACAGCGGTTGGGAAACACTGCCTTAACCTATGAGGATGCCTGCCGTATATGTGGGCGAAATGTCAGGAGAGAATGCTTCTGGAGCATGGCTATACAGCCCAGAAAACTCACCCAGTGATTCCGGCCATGAAAGCATTCGACAACACATTTACAGAGTTGTTGATTATTGGCAGGAGATTGAGTCTGGTTTGAAAAGGCCAATGGGAAAAGAAGCATTTACCTCATTTGTTTGCCCTCTAGCATTTGAAGCAGCAACAAGAAGGTCTCAGTCACCTGATCAGCATCATAAAAGACGACCTGGAAGATATAAAGCTGATAGAGCATGGATTGAACGAAAGCATCCCTCTCCGAGGAGGAGCCTTCAGCTGATGGGTCGGTCCCTCCATTCCTTTGGAGGTCAGTGGATGGCACGGCTTTCTCTCCATGACCAAGACTCACTCGGTGTTTCCTTAAAAGAAAAATCAATAAACCTTAATGTGGGTTCTGAGAGCGCGCCAGTCCTGTTAGAATACTTTCCATGTTTGTCTGCTTCAGGCATCAAATGAGGTTTAGGTTTGTAAAGATGTGCTTGGTTTCAAGAAGACAGACTCTAGATTCCTTACAAGCCGATCTGTATCCTAAACCTGCCTTTTCTACAAAATCAAATTCTTTTTTTTTAAAAAAAAAGAAAAATGTATTAATACTGGTAGGAAATTCTTTTTTCCAGCAGAAAATGAAAGTCGATAACTGCTGTTTCTTGTGCCCACTAAACACTGTTCAGCATTTCTAGACAAACCGCATATGAACAAAAGTTTTGAACTTGGTGGCTTATAGGGGGAAACAACTGGGTGTCTGTTGTGCTCCTTTGGAGCAAATGTTGGAGAAAGGTGAACATTTAACTTATTAAAACTGGCTTATATCTTTGTTTCATTTTATATCATTCTGCTTTATCGGAATTTGCAGCATCACTCATTCAAGAGGTAATAAAATCAGTCTTTATTTCCAGTCTCCTGCTCTATGCTGTTTGTGATGGAAGACTTGCGTAAACATTTGCAGAATTGTAACCGAGGGATATTCACCACTTAAGAAAACAAGCAATTAGATGAAGACTTATATTTTGTATGGTGTGTGTCTGTCTTACTCTAAGACTGAGAGACTGACCTCCAAGAAAAGGTCAGATAAAGGAAGAAAAAGTGAAGGGGAAAGGTATGAAGGGAGGGAATGAAAGAGCAAAAGAACTGGAGAGAAAGGAAGGGAAAGGGGAGTGAAAAAAGGCAGTGGGAAGGGGAAAAAAGGGAACACAAAGGAAGAGAAAGGAATGAAAGGAGAGAGGAGAAGGTATATGAGGGAAAGCAAGGGAAGAAGAAAGGAAAAAAGCTGAGAGAGACAAGATGTATGAGGGAAAGGAAGGAAGAAAAGAAAGAGCCACAAAGAAAATGCAAACCTAGGCAACGCCACATATAGTTTATTATAAAAGAAGCTGTGATAGTGACACCTGCAGAGTCAAGATCTGATTTCATGAATCCTGTAACTGAGGAACAAAGCAGGCAATAAGGGCGCCAAGGTAAAGGTTTTCCCCTGGAATTAAGTCCAGTCGTGTCTGACTCTGGAGGTTGGCGCTCATCTCCATTTCTAAGTTGAAGAGCGAGCATTGTCCATAGACACCTCCAAGGTCATCTGGCCGGCATGACTGCATGGAGCACCGGTACCTTCCCACCGGAGCGGTACCTATTGATCTACTCACATTTGCATGTTTTTGAACTGCTAGGTTGGCAGAAGCTGGGGCTGACAGTGCAAACTCATACCGTTCCCCGGATTCAAACCTGCAACCTTTCGGTCAACAAGCTCAGCAGCTCAGCAGTTTAACCCACTGCGCCACCGGAGGCTCCCAAGGGCACCAAAGCCTTCCCAAAAGCAGAAATATCACCATCTTAGTATAGAATTAGGGTGAAATACCTCCCAGCTTAATTCTTGGCATTTCACATTTTTATTTATACTTTGGTTTTATTAATCGTACACATTTTTTAAAAAAATTATCTGCTTCCACTCCTCCCCCCTCAAAAAAACCCTCTAATTTAGGCCCCATGGAACATGGAATAATGGAACAATTGCCACCTTTTAAGCTTACAAGTATTTACATGTTAAAAAACGAGCCCAAGAGCACCATATACCGTATGTACGTTTTGCAGCTTTAAACAGTGCATCTACGAGGGATATCCGGAAAGTAAGGTTACAAGATATTTTTTTTAAATACAAAGAATTAATATATTTTAATAAAACTTACATGGATTATAGCATAGGTATTACATGATTTTTCCATATAATCACCATTCAGTCCAATACATTTTGTCCTCTGTGGGATTAGTTTTTGATGCCTGTGTCATAGAATTTTCCCTCCGCATTTTTCAGCCAGTTCGCCACTTCGATTTTCTCCTTGTTGTCGGAAAAATGTTTTCCACTGAGGTGTTCCTTCAATTTAGTGAACTGATGATAGACACAGGGTGCGAGATTGGGGCTGTGAGAGGGATGGCTTAAAACATCCCAACCAAATGAAGTCAACGATTCTTGTGTTCTATGAGCGGTGTGACGGAAAATGGAATGAGGTTGCTCATCTCTAACCTTCACCACAACACCATTTGATGAGCTACTGACGACTGGCACTGCTCATTCGCTTCCACTGACTTCCTGCTACACAGCAGTGATACCAACTTCCCTCGTGAAAATTCCCCGCAAGAGCTACGTGCCTTGTAACCTTGCTTGCCGGATAACCCTTGTATTATACCGTAGACAGAAAAGTCCAGCAGCTACTGCAGTAGTTGTGTCTGTGTATATCATCAACAGGATGTCAACCTGAATGTGCTCCATTATGAGTGTTTTACAATCAGAATATTTTAAATTAATGCTGCATTAGCACCTTTATTTTTGCTTTTCCCTTGAAAATTGTCAGAAAATTAAAAATCTTGAACTTGCCAATTCATGTTAATATGTTGTATTGGTCAAACTATAGCTCAGCTTTCCAAACTCTGTGTCGCAACACGTTACTATGTCAGCCGCAGTGTGTAAGTGTGTCACGCGGATGTAACAAGAAACTACAAACATCTTGGAAATGTATGTTATCTTATAAATGAAAGGTTTTCATGAGATATGTTGTGTTCCCATACATCTCATTATTACAATTTAATTATGTGTCTCTCTTATAAGGGGTTGGTTTAACTTCTGGTTTGCTACTAAAACCAAATGACTTTCGCAAAATGATGCAGGTCTAAAACATGTCTCGCCAACATGAAATGTTTGGGAAGCTCTGCTATAGCTGGTGTAGAGACTAGAAAAAAGATGGTCCGCAATAATGAAATATGAGAAGCTTATATTTTTTTTTTTAAGTCAGGGGTTTTTTTTCTCCATGGAAATATAACATAAGTCTGAAAACTTTGCATTCTTTCAAACAGCATTCAAATCCAACACTGAGATGGAATCAGGTTTTCCATTTCCTGTCCTATTCCTTATCATATGAGTATGTCTGCAGCCACAGTGGGTTACTTTTAAGAACATGAAACTTTATGTTCAGTAGCCCATCCCTTTTGTTTGGTTCTGAGGCACATTGATAAGTTGGAAATACTGTTTTGGGTTTAGAAGCCACGCCAGCTTAGTCGTGCAATTTCTTCATCAAGTCGTCTGACTGACCAGACGGAACGCCTCAATGAATTCGTTGAAATCTATATTTCCATCTTTGTTGAAGTCGATGCTGCGGGCCAAGTCTTTGATGTTTTCCTCCGAGATATCAATATGCATATGGGCACTAAACAGCTTCCAGGTCTGTTGAAATTCCTCAAAAGAAATAAGTCCTACACAGTGAGAAAAATAAAAGTATATGTTCCTACGTTTGAGGTGTGAGAGAGATACTAAATGCAACAGGTTTAGATTTACAACTGACTGCCTCGGACTTCAGCTAAGACTAGCGGAACCAAGAGCTAAGCTTAGGGGGTTTGTTAATAACAAAGTCCTGCCAAGATTTTACCAATATCTTTTACCTGAATAGGGTGGTCTTTTAAGAACATAAGAACATAAGAAGTCCTGCTGAATTTTCAGTTTAGTCCCAATATCTTTTTACCTGACCCCCACAACCAATAGGAAATTTCAACCAACTCCGAGGTGGCACTTGAATGTCCTTTTCAGTAACTAACAGTTACAGTTACAAAACAGTTAGCCTTTTTGTTCAGAATCCTGTTAATCCATAAGACAGGCCTGGGCAAACTTCTTCCCTCCGGGTGTTTTGGACTACAACTCCCACAATTCCTAACAGCCAACAGGCTTTGGCTGTTAGGAATTGTGGGAGTTGTAGTCCAAAACACCCGGAGGGAAGAAGTTTCCCCAGGCCTGCCATAAGCAGTTGTATTATTTATACAGTGCCAAACCCATGGTGAGGGTAGGCTGACAAAAACAGCTGTCTCGAGTCTATTTCTCCATGCCTTTCTCTCCTACATTTTGAATCCACTGCTTCCTGTCTTAGTCTATAAACCAGGCATGGGAAAACTTCAGCCCTCCAGATGTTTTGGACATATTTACTGCATTTATATTCTGCCCTTTTCACCCCGGAGGGTACTCACACACATACACGGCAAACATTCAGTGCCATTTTAGACATACAGGACAGACAGATAGAGGTATATTGGCATTTTCCAGCTTCGGTGCCTGGAGGTTATGCTAGATTTCGGCCACAGTGTGTGTGTGTGGGGGCTGTCACTCCATCCGCTATGATGAGCTCTTCGATTGCAGATTTTTTCCTCGTTCTTTGATCGCAAGCATTTTATGGCACAGTAAAATACCTCCTCACTTCAGCGGTACCTAATTTCTGTACTTGCAGATCAATTGTTTTCAAACTGCTTAGGTAGACAGTGAGCTAGGCTGACAGCCGGGTACTCACTCCAACTCAGGCTTTGAACTGCTGGCAATGATCTATTGCTGCTGGTGATTAACCAGCTGTGCTAAAGCCCAGCCCTATCGGCTGTTAGGAATTGTGGAAGCTGAAGTCCAAAACAGCTGGAGGGCTGAAATTTGCCCACGCCTGGTCTATGGCAAATAAAAGATGCTACACCAAGATTTGTCTTGGAAAGATGTACTAGAGCTGTAATATCTGTATCTGTATACCTTTATAAAACGGAATGTTTGTGTGTATGTGTGTATGCGGAGGGCGGAAGGACGGATATGTGGCAGCTATTTGCATAAAGTCCTTTGATTGGACAGCCTCGCCACTCCAACATTCTAAGGCACCAGACAGAGGGCATTGCTAGCCACTGATTAGCCAGCATCCCAGAATCCAGGCCTCTACATTCAAACACAGGATTTCTTCCCACTGAGGGGAAAAAAGCCAGCAACCCAGAATCCAGGCCTCTACATTCAAACAACAGGATTTCTTCCCACTGAGGGAAAAAAGCCAGCAACCCAGAATCCAGGCCTCTACATTCAAACAACAGGATTTCTTCCCACTGAGGGGGTCTACATTCAAACAACAGGATTTCTTCCCACTGAGGGGAAAAATGCACCATCAACATTCCTCCCCACTTGGCTCTGTGAAACAAAATGGATTCCTGTATTCTCCTCCCCCTCAGCTTTTAGAAAACGGCTGCCTGCCATTCGGCCTTTTAAAGTTACCAATAGCAGGCCATAACATTACAGGCCCCAAAATAGAGTTTAGGGCAGGATGGCCGACGAATGATGGGATTTGCATCCCAATTCACTTCCCAGAAAACATTGTAGCCCCTACAAATCCCCTTCTCCCAGATAGGCCCAAAAGAGGCATCCATCTTCCCTCTTCAACACAGTGTCAGAGAAAGGCAGCTTCTGACAGGATCTTTAGAACAGGCACTGTCACTCTACAAGGTAAGGCCCTATTTCACTCAAAAAGACACAAGAGAAACAATAAATACCTTTCTCTAATGCCTTTTAATGCTTATATAAATAATTCTGGCCCAAAGCCCCTCACCCAGCCTCATTGACCTTACTGCTAATTCCATGCAGGCCTTTTCCATTTTTTTTTACTCCTTTCTGTTTTACACCGGTATACTTTCACAGGCCAGGGCGGATATGTGGCAGCCACTTTCACAGGCCAGGGCGGATATGTGGCAGCCACTTTCACACAGGCCATGTGGCAGCTTTCACAGGCCCAGCAGCGGGTGATGGACCTGCACCAAACTTGGTACACATAACCCCTATGACATGACCCACGTATTATGGGATTTGTAGTACTTTCCAAGACTTTGGTTCCCACAGACCACTGAGGCCACCAAAAGGACCAATACAGACCACACTCAGCACACACAGCCCCCATGACCCACTCTACGTCCTGGTGCAGTTCGGAGGAGGGTGGGCCATGGATGATGGGACTTGAAGTGCCTCTACTCACTTCCCAAGTCCGCTGCAACCTCATCCAATCACTGATCGAGACCAAACTTGGCATACATAACCCCCATGACTGCCTTCACGTCCTGGTGAGGTTTGGGGAGGACTGACAATGGATGATGGGATTTGTAGTACTTTTACACCCCTCTGTTCCCACAGACCACTGTGGCCCCCAACAAACACCGAGAAAGTCCACACTTGGCACACAGAGCCCCAGTGACCCACTCTACAGCCTACTGAACTTTGAGGGGGACAGAACATGGATGATGGGACTTGCAGTACCTTCCCCTCACTTCCCAATCCTGCTACAAACCTAATCCAATGACTGATCAACACCAAATCTGGCACACAGAGCCTTCATGACGCACTCTACAGCCTGGTGCAGTTTACTGTGAGACGGACCACGGATGATGGGACTTGAAGTACCTTCACTCACTTCCGAAAAACAATGCATCCCTCATCCATTCACCAATACAGACCAAACTTAGCACACAGAGCCCCCATGACCCAATCTACATCCTACTACACTTTGGGGGACGGACACACAGAGATGATGGGACTTGCACTACCTTCAGTAATTTCATGATACCACTGCAACTCCCAATAATGATGGATCAAGACTAAGCTTGGCACACAGAGCCCCCATGACCCACTCTACATCCTGCTGCACTTCTCAAATGACTCGGGCAGGGCCGGGTCCCCAAGCTAGTAATATAATATAATATAAGCTGTAATGGAGGACAACTAGAGGGGAAGAACTCAAAAGCCTTTCAGGAAGCTGTAAATAATGGTAATAGGCCAGGGCTTCATGTGTGATCTCATTATGTCTTAATCAACTTCTACTCGTTTATTCTCTTCTACAGTCACACCTGGCTGTTTGGTGATAGCCAGTATGATAATGTGACTTCAGCACCACGATCAAAGGCACAGTTTTTTCCTCTAAACCCAAAGATGGGTGTTAACAGTACAGAATTAAGGCCTTTTTACCTGAATGATCAGTGTCAATGATATTGAAGATAGTTTCCAGGCTGGAGAGGTTTCGGTAGATGTTTTCTAGCAAACTTGACTGTAGCCGCTGGAAGAGACAATGACAGCTTTGTAGATAAAAGTCACAAAAGTTACCTTTCAGAAAAATGATTGCAACTAGGCACTTGCTTAAACATGGGTAAAAGGTGCAGGGAGAAATACCTCTTAACGTACTGTATATTTCCTATATTTATATGGCAGTGCTTTGCCTCGTCTTTTCCAGGGAGCTCAGTGGTATCTGACCCAGCCTTTCAATTGGCTTCACAGATATTCATACAGTCACGTCTTGTACAAAACCTAAATCCCTAAAGCATTGGTTCTCAACCTGTGGGATGTTTTGGCCTACAACTCCCACACTGACATGTATCCCAGAATATAAAGGCAGAAAATCCCACAATATCTGCTTTGAATTGAGTTATCTGAATCCACACTGCCATATATCCCAGTTCAAAGCAGATTTTTATTCAGGAAGGGTCCTCAGAAATATCAGGATACCTATAGCATTCTTCACTCCTAAAACTGTTATGCAAAGACTCATTTACTTAGGAAAATAGGAAAGCTGGTGCCTATTATAGGATATACATTGAGATCATTCTGGGGCGAATATGTAAGGAATTGTATTTGTTTCTAAATTTGTTTATTTACTATATTTATATCCTGCCTTTCTCTATCCCGGAGGGGACTCAAGGCAGTTTACAGATAGGCAATAATTCAATACCTTGACAACAATATACAGTTAAAATACACTGAAATTAAAATCAAAATTAAATACATTAAAACTTTATAAAACACTAGCTGTACCCAGCACGCGTTGCTGTGCCCTATTTAGGAGATGTGCGAAAGTCTGAGTATGTAAGGGTTGGAATTGATGTTACTTATGGTCTTGGTGGGGTCATGGCTGTGTCGTTGTGGGTTGTTCTGGTGGGTGGGATGTTGGAGTCCTGTGGAGTTGTTGTTGTGTGGTGTTGCTGGCGTTCTGCATAGCTTGTGGATATACAATGTTTTTTGTGTTTCCGTCTGCTGTGTTGACGTAGAGGTTGATGCGTGTGTGGGTGGGGTATTTTGGAAGTGAGTGGAGGTACTTGAAATCCCATTATCCATGGTGTGTCCTCTAATCTGCAGTCAGATGGAGTGTGGGTCATGGGGTGCATTGTTTGCCAAGTTTGGTCTTTATCGGTCTTGGTTCTTGGACACAGTGGTCTGTGGGGAATGATGGGTTTTGAAGTAGTACAAATCCCATTATCCATGGAGGTACTTCAAGTCCCATAATCCATGGTCCACCCTCCTCCAAACTGTAGTAGAATGTAGCGTGGGTCATAGGGGCTCTGTGTGCCAAGGTAGGTTACTGTAAATTCAGGCCATACACAATGTCCCATGAGCTGAGGCCTAGTCAGGAACAGCAAGTTAATGAAGCCTTACTGTCAATTCAGAGCGTAAACAGCATTCCATTAAGTGAGGCCTAGTCAGGGAAATTAAGTTAATGAAGCCTTACTGTCAATTTTGGGCGTGGTCTGTGATTTGTAGGGGTGTTAATTTTCTGTGAATTGGGTGTTTGTGTTTGTGCCTCAGCCCTTTGCCTTATCCTCCTCTGACAGTTTATTATGGGTCGGAATGTTCATGTTGGCTGGCCAGTACAGGAGTTATGCAAATCCGCCCTTATTTGCAGCCAATCATGTTGTCAGAATGTAGAGGCTGGGAGAGTCATTGGCAGCCCCGGAGGATGCTGGGAAATGTAGGGTTTTTTTTACTCGTTGTTTTGGGGGCCTTTTAGGTTTTGAGGGGGAAATTTTCTTTGCTACAAACGTACCTTGCCTGAGGCCTATTTCTGTAGGCAAGTTTAGTGTTTCTGCGTTGTAAGGTTTCTCTGTTTGGGACGGTCGTTCCATGACGACTCTTCCTTTATATATATAGATTACTATCAGTATAAAACCACCCAATACGCAATCGTAATCCAGGTCTTTCCAGTAGTTGTTGCACATAGTTCCTGTTAATCTAATTGCACTATTATTCTCTGAAGGCTTCATCCAGAATTATGTTTTCACTCTTTTTCTGAAGGTCAGGAGGGTGGGGGCTGATCTAACATTGCTGGGAAGGCAGTTCCACAGCCAAGGGGCCACCACCGCGAAGGCCCTCTCTTTGCCACCAGTTGCACCTGGGAAGGAGGTGGAACCGAGAACAGGGTCTCCCCAGATGATCTTAATCTCTGAGATGGTTCATAGGGGGAGATACGTTTGGACTAAAGTCAAGATGTGACCTCTCCAAGAGTGTTTAAAGGGAGAAATGACATCAGTGACCTTAAGAAATATCAATCTAGAATCCAGCAGATGTTGCAACAGATGAAAGATGGCCTAAAACAGGTTCTCAATCCAAAGCCTTCCAGATCTTCTGGACATCAGTTCCCAAGTTTGGCAAGTGGCCAAACTTGCTGGGCTTTATTAAGAGCTGGAAGTCCAAAGCACTTGAAGGACCCAAAGTCTGAAAACCATTGGTTTAGGAAAACCTTAGGACATTCCTCTTGAAATACAAGCATCTCCACCGGATGTTTTAACTGTTTGTTTTAATGCTGGGTTGCTGAAGACTTTCATGGCTGGAAGCAACCTCTGACCTCACAATCTCTGAGGATGCCTGCCATAGATATGGGTGAAAGGTCTGGAGTGAATGCTTCTGGAACATGGCCAGACAGCCCGGATAACCCACAGCAGCTCTATTTTAATGCTATTAATATTTAATTCTATTTTATGAATTAAATAGAATGTCACAGCAGCATGTGTCTACTCTGGATTTCTTCTGAGTTGTCCAAGGTGCTGAATCCCATACATCTGGCACCTTGGATAGCTTTTGCACAGTTTGAGCTTAATTCATTGTGCTGCTGACATAGACACCATTGTTCACCAAGTCCTCTCCGTTCCTTTGTAACCACCAGACATTCCCCCAGTGGTTGTTACCTCCTGGATTGCTGACCGCTGCTCCGTCACAATGTCCTTCAGCCACGTCTTGTACTCCAGCTTCCCACTGGTCAGGTGCAGCACCAACTGCGGCCTCAGCATCCGCCACGGCAGCCCCAGCTTAAGGACAGACTCTACAGCATTTGCCCATTCGTTTAATGTGATCAGGCCTGTTAGGACGGGAATGTCAACACAGCATTTAAAGAACATGGGGCTTTCGTAACAGTCATTAGGTCAAAAGGAAATCTTATTTTACCAATATTTATTTATTTATTTATTTTATTTACGGTATTTTTATCCCGCCTTTCTCAGCCTGAAGGCGACTCGAGGTGGCTTACAAATTGGCAGCAATTTGATGCCACAACAGTCATAAAGTACAATTAAAAACATTTAACACAACATTATAAAAATCCATACCAAAAAAACCCCATTAAAACATATAATAACCAGTATCTTCCTGTTAAACTCATTTCTTCTGCATGTCTTCTGTGAAATGCGCACAACGTGGGTTTCCTTGCGCCTGCGCAGTAGAATTCGGAGTTAATAACATAGAAAAAGAAAGAGAAACTTGGCTAAGTCCTGCCCACCCGGCATGCTATACAGCCCCCTGGCCGAGGCCCTGGTTAGTTCCTTTTCCGCTTTCCAGCAGTGAACTTCGGACAGCTTTTTCTCTCTTGGCTAAGCTTCTCGGATTGCTGATGTTCAGATAAGAATGGCTTCCCTTTCCTTTAAAAAATGTTCTTGGTGTGGAGTTAACCTCCCCGAAGCGGATAAACATTCCCAGTGTCTGATTTGCCTGGGAGAATCCCATATTCACTCCTCCTGTAGTATTTGCAAGGGCTTCTCTTCTAGAGTCCAGAAGAGCAGGGATACTAGGCTTAAGGCTCTTCCATACGACCAGGCCTTCGCCCCAGAGGAGCTCAGGCAGCAAAACCTGCCTTCTCAGCCTTCCACCTCCCAAGGAGATCGTCCTCCTTCCCAGGCTGACTCTCGCGGCACGGCCCTTGGCGCAGCCACCGAGTCCCCGCGCAAAAAGACAAAAAACCCTAAATCGCGGTCAAAAAAGCCGCAGGGTAAAGATACAAGCAGCCAGAAGGGGCACCTCACCGGTGACGAACCTCTGAGTCCCCCGTACTGCATCCCTCGGAGCCGCTGCAGCTCCAGATTGAGGGTGATTTTTCAGGGGTGGAAAATCCCTCCCTGCTCCTCCCGGCTGAGCTCCTTTCTACCAATGCTGGTACCAACAATCCTTTCCTCCAGGGATCGCCTCCTTCCCCACCCCTTGCTCAGGGCTTGCTTCTTGTCTCCTCCCCCGAACCGGAGAGCTCTTCCCAAGCGACACAGCAGTGCGCCGCTTGCACTGCGATCTCTCCTTCCCTCAGGAGGCGTTCCCCTTCTTCCTCTCACGCCTTCAGACACCGATCCCGGTCCCGGAGCCCTCTCAAAGACCCTCCTCGGCGCCCGGATCGCGCCCCCCAGTACCCTTATGATTACCCCTATATGTATCCCCCTTCCTTTCCTTATTATCCAGGTTTTTACCCGCCAGATCCATACCATTCCTTTCCCCCTCCAGACCCATCCTACCACAGGCACTCTTATCCCTCTGCCTCCCTGGGAGCCCCACCCCCACCGGTACCAGCATGCCCTCCCAACTCACCCCCCCCCCTTCCTCCTCAAACTTTAGAGGAAGTGCCTGACCTAGATGCATCTGATGTGATGCCTTCAGTCGCCCCCGGAACCTGATCCTGATGCACTTCACTCAGAAGATTTTAAGAATTTTTCTGCTTTATTGATTAGGCTCTCTAAATCCCTGAATGTGGTGCCACCACAATCAACTGATGTGGTTCAGGATCCATATTTTACTTCTGCTGAACAACAGCAATCTCAGCAATCCACCCTACTTCCAACTATACCATATTTACTCAAGCTGATGAAAACCACTGGCATTGCCCCAAACCTGGTACCAGCTACGCCTAAAATAGCAGATTACCTTTACAGGATTGATCTTTCTGCTACCCCCTGGCTCTCTAAGATGCCAAAAGTTAATTCTATTGTCACTGATGCTCAGCCTAAATCTATGAATAGGAATCAGGCCGCACCTTCTGACAAGGAAGGAAAGAAACTAGACAACATGGCTAAGAAGTTTTACTCTTCTCCATGCCTTTCTGGGAGAATAGCACATTATGGTGTATACATGAGTGTATACCAATCTTATCTTTGGAACAAGATAGGCCCATACCTGGACCTTCTCCCTTCTAGTGATCAGATCATGGCACAAGCCTTCAGGCAGGAGGCTTTAACCCTAGCAAATCTTCAAAAAGATATTGCCAAGAATACTGCAGACACTGCAGGTAAACTTCTGGCTGGAGCAATTTCTCTCAGGCGTCATGCTTGGTTGAGATCATCAACTCTCACTTTTGAACAACGCTCTCTCATCGAGGACCTTCCCATGGATGAGGCAGGCCTCTTCAATACAGAGACTGATTCACAGATTGAGCACTCCCATAAGATGAAGCAGACGCTCAATAAGTATGGGAACCAACCCTACCAGCCTTATCGCCAAAGGTGGTCTCATTCCTTTCGAGGACATTACAACTCCTTCTCCCCCAGAGGAAGACAATGCCCTCAGTTCCCCACCCCTGGATTCAGATGACCCACCCCATTTAGAGGTCAGTATAGAGGATCTAAACCACCAAACAGCAGGAAGCCCCACTTCTAATTCTACTCCACCTCTAAACTCAGATTTACCGAATTATTCCTACTTTAACAGACTCAGACCCTTTTTGTCAGCCTGGAACTCCATAACCACAGATTCCTGGGTACTTCACATTATAGAGCATGGCTATGCCATTGAATTTGACTCCCCCCTCTAGGAAGGGTTCTCTCAACCCAGTCATCCCCCTCACTTTGGGATGAAATCAACTCCCTCCTGTCAAAAGGGGCCATCTACCCTATTCCATCCCACATGATCCACAACTGCTTATTTTCCAAATACTTTTTGGTGGATAAGAGAGATGGCGGCCTTCGGCCCATCCTGGACTTGCGTGGGCTTAATCACTTCATCAAACCCATAAATTCCATATGATTACCCTCCCATCTATCCTCCCTTTCATACGGAAAGGCCCATGGTTAGCAACCATTGATCTTAAAGACACCTACTTTCACTTATCAATCACGGAATCCCACCGTAGGTACCTTGCTTTCCAGGTCGATTCCTCCACATATTGTTTCAATATCCTTCCGTTCGGACTTTCAACCGCTCCCAGACTGTACACCAAGTGTATGGTGGTCATCTCCTCCCACCTTAGACAACGCGGAATTGCCATTTTTCCGTATCTGGATGACTGGCTATTTACAGCCAATTCATATTCCCAGTTGTCCTCTGACCTCTCCTATACATTATCTCTCTTGCAGGACCTGAGCCTCATCGTGAACTACGAAAAGTCCCATCGGGAATCCACTCGAACTATTCAGTTCATAGGTGCGATTCTCGACTTCACAACACAGAAGGCTTACCTCCCAGAGGACCGCTTCCTCAACCTCAGACGTTCTATCACTGCCCTCCAGTCATGCGGCCATTGCTCGACATGGGGCATCCAATCTATTTTGGGTCACATGTCCTCCACCACAACCGTCACCGCCTTTGCCCGCCTTCGGCTTCGGCCGCTCCAAACCTGGTTCCTCTCTGTATTCCGCCCCAATCAAGACAAACCATCCATGACCCTGCACCCCCCCCCCTCAGGTCCTGCAGTCCCTGTCATGGTGGACAAACAAATCCAATGTGTGTTCGGGACTCCCATTCACACCTCCCACACCATCACTCTCTTTGACAACAGATGCCTCTTCCATGGGCTGGGATGCACACCTTCAGGACTTGACCATCAGCGGTCATTGGTCCCCACAAGAGAGACAGCTCCACATCAATGCCCTGGAACTCATGGCGGTGGAGAAAGCCCTTCGGGCCTTTACCCGATAGGTGGCCACTCATACAGTCCAAGTAGTGACAGACAACACAACTGTCAAATGTTACATCAACAAGCAGGGCGGCACCCACTCCCTGACACTCCTGTCCATCTTCACTCACATCTGGGAATGGTGCATTCAACACAACACCACCCTGACAGCAATTCACCTCCCAGGTCAGGACAACACTCTGGCGGACTCCCTGAGCAGAATGCCATCGAGCACCCACGAGTGGCACCTCAATACAACACAAATCCAATCCCTCACTCATCAGTGGGGATCTCCACAGATTGACCTCTTCGCGTCCCCATCGAACGTCCATTGCAACAAATATTGCGCCAGACTACACCCTCACACATTCCCAGGCTGCTTAGGAGACGCCTTCCTCTACCACTGGACACCAGGCCTCCTGTATGCCTTCCCTCCCCTTCCCCTCCTCTCCAGAGTCATAGCGAAACTCATCATGGACGAGGCGGACTGCATTCTGATAGCCCTATGGTGGCCTCGCCAACCATGGTTCACTCCCCTCCTTCAAGCTGCCCAAGGCAACTTTCTACACCTGCCTTCCGACCCCGATCTCCTTTCAATCCAACAGGACCTCATTCTCCATCCCGACCTTCCCTCCCTACGGCTCACGGCCTGGAGAATCAAGCCTTCTCCAACCTCTCCGAGCCAGTTAGGCTCATAATACAAGCAGCCCAGAAGCCCTCGACTAGGAGGTCGTATGCCTATAAATTGGACATGTTCCAAAAATTCCTCCGACCCTTGGGTCAAACTCCCTCGTCAGCCCCAGTCTCTCTAGTCCTAGATTTTCTAGTACACCTCTCCACAAAGAGCTTTACCCTATCATCCATCAAGTGCTACTTAGCAGCCCTCTCCTGGCACAGGAGGAAATCAGGCCTTCCTTCCCTGTTTCAAGACCCCATGATTGGCCTCTTCCTAAAGGGATACAAAAACATACACCCTCCCGTCTCTCCCCCTCCTCCCTCCTGGAGCCTTGAGCTCGTTCTTTCCCAACTCTCCAAACCTCCATTTGAACCTATGTCATCTGCACACATTTCCCATCTATCTTGGAAGACTGCTTTCCTAATCGCTATCACTTCAGCTCGCAGGGCTAGTGAGATAGTGGCACTCCGCTCTGATGCCCCCTTCATCCGTTTTCATGAGGATAAGGTAGTCCTCCGTACGGATGTTACTTTCCTTCCCAAGGTTGTGATTCACTTCCACATGTGCCAGGACATCACACTCCCATCCTTCTTTCCCAAGCCCTCTTCCCCATTGGAGATTGCTCTTCACTCCTTAGATGTAAAACGGGCTCTCTCCTTCTACCTTCATAGAACTTCCTCTTATAGGAAGTCCCCCAAGTTGTTTCTCAAGTACAGGAAGGATGCCCTAGGCCTCCCGGTTACTTCCCAACGTTTGGCCTCATGGATAGTTTCGGCAATCCGATTGGCTTACCAGTTAGCTCACAAAGAACTCCCTGTTGGAGTCAAGGCCCATTCTACAAGGGCAATTTCTACTTCTCAAGCGTTTTTGAGGGGTGTTTCTGTTGAAGACATACAGTATGTAAAGCGGCCACTTGGTCACTCCCTTCTACTTTTGCTTCACACTACAAGCTCGATGTCCTCGCCAAGAAGGATGCTTCCTTCGGCAGAGCCGTCCTTTTTTCCTGTGTGGCATGACCCACCTCCAGGTACGTAGCTTGTTATATCACCCACGTTGTGCGCATTTCACAGAAGACACGCAGAAGAAGTATAGGTTGCTTACCTGTAACTGTATTTCTTCTAGTGTCTATCTGTGAAATTCGCACAAACCCGCCCATCCTCCCCTCTTGTCATGCTTCGGTTATTGCTGCTGTCAGCGGCAAGGAACTAACCAGGGCCTCGGCCAGGGGGCTGTATAGCATGCCGGGTGGGCGGGGCTTAGCCATGTTTCTCTTTCTTTTTCTATGTTATTAACTCTGAATTCTACTGCACAGGCGCAAGGAAACCCATGTTGTGCAAATTTCACAGATAGACACTAGAAGAAATACGGTTACAGGTAAGCAACCTATACTTTTCCAGTAACATTGTCAGAAGTTAATCACAGGGTCAAGCTGGAGGCCATAGAGCAGGCATGGGCAAACTTGGGGCCTCCAGATGTTTTGGACTCCAACTTGTGGAAGTTGGAGTCCAAAACACCTGGAGGTCCCAAGTTTGCCCATGCCTGCCCTTGAGATTCTTAAATGCATAGGCTCCAAATGAAGATGGAAGAAAAAGAGGTTATTACTCCAATTCTGTCTTGCAGGAATGGTCTTTGAGGTCACCCACCTCTATTTAAAGGCCTCCAAAGAAGGAGACTCTACTACCTTTGTCACAATGCTATCAGGCAAGGCCAGATGTGTTCAGGTTCAAGGTATGGGCCTTACCTGTGTTCTTCTTATCATAGCGCTTGAAAGCAGTGGTGAGGTCGGACCTGTGAGCAAAGAGTTTCTCCTTTAACGCCTGGTATGCTGACACTTCCACTCTGCTGGTCCTGTTAAGAAGAGTAGAACATTTTGCCATGTTAAGTCATGCATGTAAAAATGGAAGCACCCATTGACATATCCAGTATCCACCCTTATTAATATGCCTCAAAGGCTTTTCAGACTTCTATTAAAGTGTTCTAATTTTAATTTTTTTTGTATCATCTAACTTGATGAATTCTGGAGAACCGGAAAACTTGCACACTTTTTTTGGGTCATTTATTTAAAACTAGCTTGGGGACCCGGCAGTGCCCAGGTTATTTGAGAAAGGCATTGTGTGCCAAGGGTGGTCCTTATGAGGTGTTTACGTGGCTTGCAGTGGTCTCAGAAAGTTAGTGAAGGTACTTCAAGTCCCATCATCCATGGTCCATCCTCCTTCAAACGGCACCAGGACGTATAGTGGGTCATGAGGGCTCTGTGTGTCAGGTTTGGTCTTGATCAGTCATTGGATTAGGTTTGCAACAGTTTTGGGAAGTGAGTGAAGGTACTTCAAGTCCCATCATGCATGGTCTGGCCTCCTCCAAGCTGCACCAGGATGTAAAGTGGGTCATTGAGGCTCTATGTGCCTAGTTTGTTCTTTTTTGGTAATTGGATGAGGGTCGCAGTGGTCTCAGAAAGTGAGTCTCAGAAAGTGAGTGGGACGGACATCCATGGTCCGTCCCACTCAAAACTGCAGCAGGATGTAGAGTGGGTCATGGGTACTCTGTGTGCCAAGTTTGGGCCTGGCCTGTGATTTGTAGGGGCTTCAATGTTCTGTGGTAAATGAATCGGGTGAAGGTACTGCAAATCCCATCATTTGTGGCCCATCCTGCCCTACACTGCACCAGGTTGTAAAGTGGGCCAGTGGGCATCTGCGTGCCAAGTGTGGTCCTGATCCTTCTATGGTGTGGGCCACAGTGCTCTAAGCAAGTGAGTTAAAGTACTGCAAGTCCCGTTATCCATGGTCCATCCTCCCTCAAACTGCACCAGGATGTAGAGTGGGTCTTGAGGGTTCTGTGTGCTAAGTTTGGTCTTGTTCTCTCATTGTTTGGGGTTGCAAAGGGGTCGCAATGTGTTTTGGTCTGAAACGCCCACCATGCCTGACTGCCTCAGGCCTTTTCCTTATCCCCCTCTGCCACTTTAGAGCGTTGGAATGTTCGTGTTGGCGACTGCCTCAGGCCTTTGCCTTATCCTCCTCTGCCAGTTTAGAGGGTCGGAATGTCCGTGTTGGCTGGCCAATAGAGGTGTTATGCAAATGCTCCCTCACTGGCAACCAATCATGTTGTCAGAATGTAGAGGCCGGGAGCCAATCAGAACGCTGCCACATACATACAAACACACACACACACACATACATACAAACATTCTGCTTTATTAAGGTATAGACTGATATAGAGATAGTGCTTTTACATGCTTTACATGCTACTTTACATGCATCAAAACAACAAGTGGGTACTAGTAATCCTTCAATATTAAATGCAACACAAAAATCCATAGTCATGGTTTTTATATCTTGGAATATGCTTACGATGTGTTAGTTATACATTACAATGTATGTGTATATGACTATGGATTTTTGTCCCTCCTACTTCACATATATTAGACAGGTCTAAATACATTATGTACATACTCATTTAACTAGTAAACATACTTAGACTGCAGCATATTTGTATATATGTGTGTTCCATTTAATATTGAAGGATTACTAGTACCCACTTGTTGTTTTGCTTACTTCGGTGAGGCTTCCCAGTTTTTTGGTTTACTTTACATGCATCAACATCACTACCATAACCAGGAAAAGTTGTATCTCCAAACTACATTGCTTTGTCACCATCTGCAGCTGTCTGCAAAACCATATGAGTTTTCCAACTAAGGAGAAGAGTCTTGCCTTTGAGTCATGGTCAGTCTACGTGATGTTTTGCTGGCTTGGTATTGGACGAAGTGGGGAATCAAATTGCGTCCCAATTTGACGTAGGCTCCCCGGTTACTGCCCACTGTGTAATAGTTCGAAGCTGAGAAGACAGTGATTACCTAACAAACACAAATAAGACAGGGATGTACAAACGACACAAAGCAATCCTCAAAACAGTAAACAGACAAGTTGCCAAAACCCACACATTATGGAACTTTGCTCTCTTTTTTGGTAAACGAAGCTTCTCCACTAATCACCGGATCAAAGTGTCGCATATATCGGTAAAACTATTTCCTTCCAATTCCTCCAAGTATATTAGAATCATAGAGAATCATAAAATTGGAAGTGACTCCCAAGGGCCATCCAGTCCCACCCAAATCTGCCTTGTAGAAATTTACTATCAAGGCTTCCCAACAGTTGGCCATCCAACTTCTATTTAAAAGCATCCAGAGAAGGAGACTCTGATGGATTCCGACACATAACGTTCCACTGTTGAACAGCTCTTACCATCAGGAAATATTTCCTAATGTTTGAGTGTAATCCTGTCATGCGAATCCATTGCTGCGTGAAGGAGAAGACAGAAGGCTTTCCACCTCCTCAAAACGATACCCTTTTAAATGTTTAAACATGGCTATCATGTAATCCCTTAACCTTTTCTTTTCCCAGCAAAACATCCCTAGCTCCCAAAGCTTCTCTTATTATTACTATTATTATTAAGCCCCAGGGGCGGTCTAAGGTAATTTTAAATGATAAGCGAACATTATTTTGGCGACCCCCCATGTAAAACAAATATACAATTATAATATCACAATACCATTAGTAGTATTATATTGTATAAATGTATATACAATATATTATACCATACTCATACTATATTATATCATAATTATATTATACTATACTACAATATAATTATAATATAATATATTGACATTATAATATAACATTCTATGATATTATTATTATTATAAAATAATAAAGAAAATTATTTAAACAAAAATAATATAAAGTAAAATAATATATAAAATAAGACAAAAAATACAAAAAGCTGCAGGAAGTTCTCTCAAAGACAACCCCCCCACACACACACACTCACTTCACAGGAGTAAATGGGCATGGGCAAACTTGGGGCCTTGGAGGTGTTTTGGACTTCAAAAGGAAAGGGCTTGAGGCTGTGAGGAATGCTGGGAGTTTAAGTCCAAAACACCTCCAACTTCCTCCTTGGTTGCAATCCGCGGGCCTGGCGGAGGGAGGGAGTGATGCCTCCTGGGAGCCCCCAGGCTGAGTAGCGGGGAGGAGCGAGGGAGGAAGGGAGGGGAAAAATTTGAAGAGCTACCTTGCGCGCTCGCTCCTTCCGCTCCTCCCGCGTGCCGCCGCTTCACCCACGCGCCGCCGTTCTCCTCCCGTGCGCCGCCGTTCCTCCCGCGCGCCGCCCCTCTCGCGAGGCATTGCAGAGGACGAGAGAGCGCGAAGCAGAGTCTTTGAGGGCTTCGCCTAGCGCTCCCTTGCCCTCTGCAATGCCCCGCGGGAGGAGCTAGCAGGCTCCGCCTCGCGCTTCCTGGTTCCTGCTGCCGGCCTCTCCCACGGGGCATTGCAGAGCGCGAGGGAGTGCGAGGCGGAGTCTTCAAGGGCTCTGCCTAGCACTCCCTTGCCCTCTGCAATGCCCTGCGGGAAGAGCCAGCAGCGGGAGCCTGGGAGAGCGAGGAGGAGCCGCACCGGGAATGTGGCGCAGCTGGCTAAGTAGTAAACACACACAATTGGTAGTAGCAGAGTCTGAGCAAGATACACACTGCAAGACTGTAAGTCAATTAGTTTATTTATCAATAACAAAATCATAAGACCCTTATAGGGTTAATGTACAAACGGTCATGGTACATATATTTAAGCCAAAATTGGTATAAAAGAACCTAGCAACATTGTTTGAACATAAACACAGTGGAAAAACAGCTTTGGAGTCATTCAGGTGTGAGGAATAGACTGGGGAGGGGGTACAATGTAACATAAATATAGGCACAATAGGCAATGTCCACTTCTAATGCCACACTCCCCGTACAATGAAATAGGTACAGTCCCAGAGCTGAAGGGGACATTATCAGGGGACATTATCATTTGGGGACGTTCCCTTATTTACTTGTCCTTTTTCAGGGACTGAATCTCAACTTCAGGGTTTCAGAGACTATTCTTTCTCTCCTCCTGAGAGTGTGTTGGCCGTGTTATGACTCTTATGTTTATTTGTATGTATGCTACATCCCACATTGATGTCATTATGATATTTACTCTTGATATATAAAGTCTACACGCTTGTGATTATTAACTGTACAGTGATTATTTCCATTCAGTTCTATTGTGTTCTTTAGGCTTTGTTTAAACACGGTCCCCACCTGTATATAGAGTGAGAAATATATTGGCATGATAATACCCCGTGTCCCATGCCTCCAGATTATTTCTCTCAGCGGTTTCATATAAATGTTAAACAGCGTTGAGGATAGAATGTTGCTGAATAAATTCAAAAAGGAAAAATAATTTGAAATACATCCGCAACAATAGCAGCAGTTTAGCAGCTCAGAAGCTTCTTGGGCATAGCAGAAGAGCAAATGAGCTGCAGCAATTACAGCAGCAAAGCCAAGCTTGAAAGGAACTATCGCAATTGAAGAGGAAATCATCTATATATATAAAATTGCTCAGTCCGTTTAATGTCGTATATAGACAAAGAAACTATGGCTCGCAGAACCACCAAACTTTACAACCGACTGGACCATTACACTGGGTACAGACAATGCCAAAAAAAACCGACCCTACGTACCTCGCAACACCCCCAAAATGAACCCCCAAAAAATGACCACCAAACTCCCACCCCAGCCTCTCCGCTGCCAGCACTAACGTTTGGAACGTTCACACAACGGAGACAAAGTGCGGCGGCCCGATTCCACAGACTGCAACACAGAACCACATACCGCAATCAAAGCCTGCCGGCAGCACACCTCCCTACCCACAATCACTACACAACAGAAACACACACACGGGTCCACCAAATAAACAACATACTCTACCCCCCTTCCCACGCACATAGCCACCAAAATGCGACGACCCCATCCCACAAACGCCCACGCCACAATACAAAACTGTCCGCAACACAACTGAGCTCCCTTCCCACCATCCCTTACCAAGACAAACAGAACACACCCTCACCCCTTTCAAACACCCCATAACAACAAGAAAAACCCACAAACTTTCCTTACCTTTTACATTTAAAATCCCTCACTCGCTGAACCAACGCCATCTTCTCTCCACCCATTCAAAACTACAACTCCCAACACCCTTTCCGCCCAAATACAGCTACACGCATGCGCACTACCAAAATTTAAAAAACAAATACCGCGAGGCAGCCAAACCCCTCCACACGACCCCAAAACAACACAAAACCAAACTAACATTACCTCCTCCACGTACATTACACCCACACCGCATCACCCGGATCCCACCTACTTCTACACACTACCGCACGCCGCAAGAAAAGCCTACCCGCAACACAAACTCGCTCCCTTCCCACCATCTCTAAACAAAACAAACAGAACACACCCTCACTCCTTTCCATGGCCGCAAACCAACACATTAGCGATATACCCTGCCCCCCTTCCCCCGCACATGGCTGCCAAAGCGCCCTGCCCCAACCCACAAACTTCCCTCCCCGCTACCCAACATTACTCCCTTCCGACCATCCCTTACCAAAACAAACAGCAAACCCCTTTCCACCACCCCAAAACAACAACAAAAACCCATAAACTTTCTTTACCTTTACCAGAAAACATCCCTCACTCGCTGAACAAACGCCATCTTCTCTCCACCCATTCAAAACGACAACTACCAACACAGCAACACGCATGCGCACTAGCAAAAATTAAAAAAAAACCCGCGAATCAGGCTAACCCCTCCCCACGACCTCAAAACAACACAATACACACTACCACACGCCACAATGAAAGCCTACCCCATCTCTAACCAAAACCTCGATCCCTTCCCACCATCCTAAACAAAACAAACAAACACATCTTCAACCCTTCCCTGCACCCATCTCAAACAACAACAAAAAACCACAAACTTTCCTTGACTTTGACAGCAAACATCCCTCACTTGCTCGACCGACGCCATCTTCTCTCCATCCATTCAAAACTACAACTCCCAACAACCTTAGCGGCCAAGCACAGCAACACGCATGCGCACTACCAAAAATTCAAAAATAAACCCGCGAATCAAAAGAAGGCTACCTCTCTAAAATAAAAAAAGACTGTCCTAACGGTTCCCAGGACCACCTATCCCTTTCCCTTGCTATCTCTCTCAGATACCACTGCTTCCGTGCTCCTCCGTCTCACACAGACTAACGGACCACAGCTGACAGAGACAACTACCCTTACCGAACCTCAGGACCCTCACCGATTCCCCATCGGAACCCTTCTCTCCTTCCTTGCAATACTTCCGTAAGTACCTATTGCTCTACTCACATTTACATGTTTACAAACAATTAGGTTAGCAGAAGCTGGGGCTAATACTGGGAGCTCACCACACTCCGTGAATTCAATCTCCTAACCTTTTCCCCAACGAGTTCTGCAACTCACTCCTTCACACATTACTCAAAACGTTAAGATTTCATCCTTACATTATGCCCACTTCACCCAACTCAAGGGAGGGAGGGAGGGGGGGTTCATTCTTAACCCCACAAGCTGGCATTCCTCCTAGATGCCTCCAACTTCCTTTAGGCAGCATTACTGCATGGAACACCGTTACTTTCCCGCCACAGCTGTACCTATTCCTCTACTCACATTTCCATTCTTTGAAACTGATAGGTTGGCAGAAGCTGGGGCTAATACTGGGAGCTCACCACACTCCGTGAATTCAATCTCCTAACCTTTTCCCCAACAAGTTCTGCAACTCACTCCTTCACTTATTACTCAAAACGTTAAGATTTCACCCTTACATTACGCCCACTTCCGTAAGTACCTATTGCTCTACTCACATTTACATGTTTACAAACAACTAGGTTAGCAGAAGCTGGGGCTAATACCGGGAGCTCACCACACTCCGTGAATTCAATCTCCTAACCTTTTCCCCAACAAGTTCTGCAACTCACTCCTTCACTCATTACTCAAAACGTTAAGATTTCCCCCTTACATTATGCCCACTTCACCTCACTCAAGGGGTTCATTCTTAACCCACGAGCTGGCATTCCTCCTAGATGCCTCCAACTTCCTTTAGGCAGCATTACTGCATGGAACACCGTTACTTTCCCGCCACAGCTGTATCTATTCCTCTACTCACATTTCCATTCTTTGAAACTGATAGGTTGGCAGAGGAGCTCACCACACTCCGTGGATTCAATCTGCTAAACTTTTGCCCAGCAAGTTCCACAACTCAGTGCTTTACTCATTACTCATAAGGTTAAACTTCACCCAACTCAGGTACATTATGCCTAATATTAATATTAATAACTTACTGCCTAATATTACGATGTAACCCATACAGGGGGGGAGAAGAGAAGAAGAAGAAGAAAAATCCCCGGCTCTATAACAAGAAACACATTGTGCGTCCTCTCCCTTTTTTTTCCTGGGAAAAAATAAAAATAAAAGGAAGAGGGTAAGGCGCAGTATGGTGGAAAGATGGTGTAGCTAACTTTGACAATTTGGGCTGGTTAATCTACACTGTCATTCCCCTGAAAGGCCAAAGTTCTGGACTTCAACTCCCACAATTCCTCACAGCCCCAGTTCCCTTCCAAAGGCCTGGGCAAACTTGGCCTTTCAGTGGTTTTAGACTTCAACTCACGCTATTCCTCACAGCCCCAGTTCCCTTCCAAAGGCCTGGGCAAACTTGGGCCTTTCAGGGGTTTTGGACTTCAACTCCCACAATTCCTCACAGCCCCAGTTCCCTTCTAAAGGCCTGGGCAAACTTGGGCCTATCAGGGGTTTTAAGCCACAGCAACGCGTGGCCGGGTACAGCTAGTAGTACTATAATAGTGCAGCATGGAAGAGTCCTAAAGGCCACTTGTCCCAATACATTAATGTGGACATTTCAACAGCCTCCTCTCTTGTTCTTTCAATCACAAGGCACATTGGATGTTCTAATGTGCCTTTGATTAATCGGTTCACTAATTGACTTGGCCCTTCTAGCCCTAACTTAATATCTGGCTCTTGCACTTTACTATCAGTCCTGCCCTCGCAGTTGTATTGCACTAATTGACTTGGCCATTCTAGCCCTAACTTAACATCTGGCTCTTGCACTTTACTATCTGCCCTGCCCTCGCAGTTGTATTGCACTAATTGACTTGGCCCTTCTAGCCCTAACTTAATATCTGGCTCTTGCACTTTACTATCAGTCCTGCCCTCGCACTTGTATTGCACTAATTGACTTGGCCCTTCTAGCCCTAACTTAACATCTGGCTCTTGCACTTTACTATCTGCCCTGCCCTCGCAGTTGTATTGCACTAATTGACTTGGCCCTTCTAGCCCTAACTTAATATCTGGCTCTTGCACTTTACTATCAGTCCTGCCCTCGCACTTGTATTGCACTAATTGACTTGGCCCTTCTAGCCCTAACTTAACATCTGGCTCTTGCACTTTACTATCTGCCCTGCCCTCGCAGTTGTATTGCACTAATTGACTTGGCCCTTCTAGCCCTAACTTAACATCTGGCTCTTGCACTTTACTATCTGCCCTGCCCTCGCAGTTGTATTGCACTAATTGACTTGGCCCTTCTAGCCCTAACTTAACATCTGGCTCTTGCACTTTACTATCTGCCCTGCCCTCGCAATTGTATTGCACTAATTGACTTGGCCCTTCTAGCCCTAACTTAATATCTGGCTCTTGCACTTTACTATCTGCCCTGCCCTCGCAGTTGTATTGCACTAATTGAGTTGGCCCTTCTAGCCCTAACATAATATCTGGCTCTTGCACTTTACTATCTGCCCTGCCCTCGCAGTTCTATTGCACTAATTGACGTGGACTTTGTAGCCCTAACTTAACATCTGGCTTTTGTACTTTACTATCAGCCTCGCCCTTGCAGTTGTATTTCACAGGCCCTTGCCCTGCCCTTTCAGTTCTGAACACGTCCATTGTCCTTGGCTACTGGTTGTTGCTGTTGATGGTTTATGTTTTTATGATGTTCTATACGATTAGATTTTATTGTGCTATATTTTCATTCTGTTTGATTGGTTTTGGTCCCCATGTAAGCCGCCCCGAGTCCCTTCGGGGAGATGGTGGCAGGATATAAGAATAAAGTTATTATTATAATCTTATTATTATCACCCCAATCCTCTCCGTCGGCGCCCCCTTGTTGTGGGGGAGAGGCTTGCGTACCCTAATGAAGTTGTGAGCTATGCTGGCGGTGGCATAATAGCCACCGCTAGGGCCTCCCATGCCAGACAGGTCACAACCAAAGTGTCTGACAAAGAGCGCCAACCGGCAGGATGGGCTCTCTAGCCTTTTGGCAACCATCCTAGGAGAAGGAAAATTCTGATTTCAAACCCGGGCAGATGGTGCTCGTTTAACCCTGTAAGGTCAACCATCTAAGGCCGTCATTCCCAAAGTGGGCGCTACCGCCCCCTGGGGGGCGCTGGAGCGAACCAGGGGGACAGTGATGGCAACCTTGGTTGGCCCCGCCCACTCCAGAACGGCTCCAGCAGTTCTCAACCTGGGGGGGGCACGGCGGTGCCTTCTTAGGCCCCTCCCCCTCCTGCAGAGCGCCAAAAGCCCCCGAGAGGTCTAGGCCTTCTCCCGGAATTGGAAAGAGTGTGGGGAATGAGGGCTGGTGCTTCCTGCCCTTTTGCCAACACCGGGAGAGAAACGCTCTTTGGTGTTGGCAAGGGCGCGGGGGAAGTGGGCTGGTGCAGGGTGCATGCTCCCTGCATCGCCCCTGGGCACATGCTCCCTTCACCAGCCCTCTTCCCCTGCGCACTTGCCAAGACCGGGAGAGGTTCACTCTCCAGCGCTGGCAAGTGCGCGAGAGAAGAGGAGTGGTGCAAGGATCGCGCTCCCTCCACCGGCCCCTGGGCATGCGCTCCCTGCACTTGCCCTCTTTCCCTGCATGTTTGCCAATATCAGAGAGTGTCTCTCTCCAACATTTGGCGCTTAGTAGGAGGGGGAGGAGCCTAAGGAGCTCTTGCCAATGCCGGAGGAGGAGAGCCACTGCAAGTGTGAGGAGGAAGAGCCCGCTATCAGGGTGCTCCCTGCCTTGAGGGGCAGCCTGGGGGCTCTGGAGGCTGTTCTTGCACCCCTCCAGGGGCCGGCAAGAAGGCATCTCCCAGTAGCTGTGCTTCCAAGCAGTGGAAGAGACCCCAGTGGTTTTGATGTCAAAGCAGAAGCAATTGAAGGTACTGCAAATCCCATCACCTATTTAACATCCTCTCGTATTTTCTGTTGATCATGGGAGTCCTGTGTGCCAAGTTTGGCTCAATTCCATTATTGGTGGAGTTCAGAATGCTCTTTGATGGCTGGTGAACAATAACTCCACACAACTGCAATTCCCAAATGTCAGACTTTATTTTCCCCAAACCCCACCAATGTTCAAATATGGGCATATAGAGTATTTGTGCCAATTTTGGTCCAGATCCATCGTTGTTTGGGTTCACAGTGCTCTCTGGATGTAGTTGAACTACATTACCCGTAAATCACTGTTAATTCTTCCCAACCCCCTCCAGTATTTTATATCTTTCTGTTTAATTGCTATTTAAACATTAAATTAATTTATAGGGGGGCGCTGAGTAATTTTTTTTCTGAAACGGGGGCAGTAGGCCAAAAAAGTTTGGTAACCACGGATCTAAGGGAAGGAAACTCGAACTAAACCTACGACCTGAGGACCTCGCTGCCACCGTCCTAGCTTGCTAGGCCCCGGCAGACGAACCTTTGGTTTATAGAGTGAGGCCAGTTCTGTGCACGCTGCGCTCCACCAGGAAAATGCATTGCACAGGCTCGAAGGACACATCCAACCTCCGAATCATCAACACACTTGTAGAAAGCGTGGGACGAGTCCTTCCTAAATCTTCATTCGTGAAGAAAAGCCAAGATCACCCCAACAACAATAACACTCCATTGTAGCAGTCCCAATAAGCTACCTTTCGGTTGTGGCAGGTGTCATAGCCATCCAGCTTACACTCGTGGGAACGGATGATGAACTGTAGGTTGTGCTTCTGCAGGAACGCTTCTGTCACATTGGGGCCAAAGTAACAACCACCTCCTCTTTCTTCATTCGCTTTACAGCCATTGTGAGGGATGGGGTCGCTCCACAAAATGTCTAAAACCTAAAATTTCGAAACAAATTGTTGATCAGACACCCGCAACAATGTTAATATAGCATCTTAACTCTTATTCCCTTCTCTGAATAAAAGAGCAAAAAGCGAGAGCTTATTCTATCCCTGCCTCAAGCGAGAGGGTCCTTCAGCACGACTGTGACACTTTTGCCATGATCCTAATCCAACTGATATGACTGCATCAGCTGCATAGAGAGTAAAAATGCACTGGGAATGTGGCGCAGCTTGTAAGTGTCAGCTGCATAAGATCTCTCCAACCAATAGGTCATGAGTTCAAGGCCTGCCCGGGTCGAGGTGGGTGCTCGACCTTTAAGTGTAGCCTGCTGTCGACCTTTGCAGCCCGAAAGACAGTTGCATCTGTCAAGTAGGAGATAAAGGTACCACATTAAGTGGGGAGGCAAATTTTGACTGAATTATGAGGCCATTAAAGAACTCCAGGAACGCTGAGGAATGCGGAAGGAACAACAAGGGATGCTGGGAACGCTGAGAGATGAGGAGTGCATCAGCTCACCCTAGTGGCCAGAGTTTGCCTCTGTTCGTCTATACGTGTGTATGTGGAAAACGGCAGGGATTGTCTGCTAAGTATGTGTACCTGTAATCCATTCTGAGTCCCCTTTCGGGGTGAGAAGAGCAGAATATAAATAAAGTGTATTATTATTATTATTATTATTATTATTATAAAAAGGTCCATTCTGGCAATAATTAGAGCATGAGTTAATGTGATTTTCCCTTTTTAATTTTTTAAAAAATTTGTTCAACCAAAAGCAGACAAACAAACCCACAAACAACCAAATGTATAAATTACTAGACAAAATCCAAAACAAATTTTGGGTTCCCACAGAAGTTGAGGAAGCAAGAAGCCATCTTTGCTCCCTTTGCTTCATAGAGTGCACTAGAAATCTGAGTGTGTGCTTGACTCCTGTAGTTTAAGGCTAGCTGCTCTGCTAGGGGCACAGAAAGCTGTGTGAGTGTTTTGTTTTGTTTTGAAGGCGAAGTTGAATACTTCAGTCAGCAATGATTGACTGTTTCAGATCAGCAGTTAAGTGAGTTATTGTCCCCTGCTCTTTGAAGCTATCAGTTGACTCAGTGTTGGTTTCCTCTTTAAGCTATATAAGCCAGCATCAAACTTTGGCCATCCGGGTATTTTGAACTGTTAGGCTGTTAGAAATTGCGGCAGTTGAAGTCCAAAACACCTGGAGGGCTGAAGTTTGCTCATGCCTGGTCTATAAGAATGATTATTATATAGACAACAAATACAATGCAGTCTATAAGAACCATTCTTCCCATGATTGATGTTATGTATTCCATACCACAGTCACCTACGTATCCACCATCAAGACACTGCAATTGGAAGGCCATCATACTCGGACAATGAGGGATCACCTAAGTAAGTAACCACTAAACACACATACAACAACAGAGCCTATTCTATGAGCATCGCACTCTCTGTTTGGTAGTTTAACTTCCTTGCTTTTTCTTACACCCATAATAAATATATCAGTAAAGTCACAATTCAATTATTAGTATAGCTCTTCTAATTCAAAAAGCCAATAGTAAAGGTTTTTCCTCATTTTTGGTGTAAAAGGGTTAGTAAATAAGTCAAGGATTTCTGTTTTTTCCATCAGGTTTGGTGGTGGTGGTGGGGAATCAAGCCAGGAGAGGTTGCTTAGTTTAGTTTACTTGTAGTTGATTCAGAATAATATTGTCCTTAGCAGCTGAAATCAAGTTACCTGTTGGATTTCCTCATCGTCAATGTTTGCAAATTCGCTGGCAGAAAATCTCACGTCTGACGTAGTGCCGGGAAAAGAGCTGGCAGAAGCCCGTAATTCTGCATACTCGGAGCTTCCTGCCTTCATGCGACATGTGTCCAATTCCTCTTGGACCCTCTTGGCGACTTCAGATTTACTCAAAGAATCAGAGGGCCTTACAAGACCCTTGGCGACTTCAGATTTACTCAAAGAATCAAAGGGCCTTATAGGACCCTTGGCGACTTCAGATTTACTCAAAGAATCAGAGGGCCTTATAAAACTCTTGGCGACTTCAGATTTACTCAAAGAATCAGAGGGCCTTATAAAACTCTTGGCGACTTCAGATTTACTCAAAGAATCAGAGGGCCTAGGAAGACCGTCCATATCACCCGGATCAAAAGATTTTGTCAATTTTCTTTTCTGAGTCAATACAGACAGAATCTAAATGGAACAAAGGGAAAGAACAAAAAAACAGGATTCAGAGTGAGACATTTATTGGGCAACAAACAAAACTTTCAGCAAAATTTGGAATGAGTCACACCAAGCTTACGGCCTCAGAGGTGAAAGGTCATTGTCCATATCCTGCGTAAATAATATTTATTCAAACATACATACCAAAAGCTTACTTGTAGAATACAACAAAATGAAATTAAAGCTACCATAAACACAAATTTTAATTGTAGATGGAAGTAACTAAAACACCTCTATCTACAACCTATACACATTCTACAAACAAACATCTACTAAATTAATCAATTAGCCTCCTGCTTGTTGCCTGTTGATTTTAACTTTTTATGTGTGTTAGGTTGCTGGGAGTTTTTCCACAATGCATTACTATTTGTTGGTCCCTTTAAGTATCACTTGATTTCTACCTTTCTACTTTTAATAATGTACTTTATATCAGAAAACCAATGCTTGAAGATTGTCCCCATCTTTGCTGACATTGATCATATCCAAGAGGGAATCTGTACAGGCAAAGAAACACACACCCTGGATTTACCCTGAATTGACTTGATGTTCAACAACTTCCAACAAACAATGCATGCTTTCCAGAGTGAAACTTTGCACCATTTAAGACAAAGTTGAGGGATGCTCTGGAGTTTGCTGGAAAATTCTGGAGTAGCCTGTGGCTTTAGGGCAATGTGGATAGCTCTATTGAGATAGCTCTATTGAGACTAGTCTGCTGTACAGATGGGGCACCAGTGTCATTATCCTTCTCCTTATTGAGGAAAGGACCTGGATCTCCCCTCTGTCACTGCTGCCATCACCACTCCGGCGTCTTCATAGTTGCACGGGCATCTCTGGTGATATCAGAATGGGGCGCCTGCAATGGCCATGGACCTCTAGACCAGTGTTTCCCAACCAGTGTGCCGCGGCACACTAGTATGCCGTGAGAGATCATCAGGTGTGCCGTGGGAAATTAGATTCTAATCATGTATAAAGTTTGCTACTCTGTCTCCGGAACCTCAGCGGGTCCCTGTTTCTGGGAGGGCCACACAGTAGGGCGGACCTGTCTGGGCCCGTTCCCTTCCGTTCTGCTCCGGCAGAGAGCACTTCCGGTCCAGCCCAGTCCTGTTGGCGCTATGCGAGGTGTGAGTCAGAGAGCAGTGGAACCCGAGTGCTGAAGGCAGGCAGGCTGGCAAGCAGCTGGAGGGGCAGGTAGGTAGCCAGACAGGCAGGGAGTCAGCCAGCTAACGGGGGAAAGGAGGGAAGGGAACTTGTGGGAGAAATATGGGTTCCCCAAAGGCCATCCAGCCTGACCCCCTTCAGCCAAGCAGGAAGGCACCATCCAAGCCCTCCCGACAGATGGGCATGGAGATTCTGGCTATACATTAAGGCAGGCAGCATCTTAATAATAAAGGCTTGGAAGAAGGTTTAGACTAGATATGGTCAAACTTGGGCCTTCCTCCAGGTGTTTTGGACTTTAACTCCAACACTGTGTCCTGTTCTGGGCACCACAATTTAAAATTAAGATATTATAATTGTATATTTACGTTACATGTAATATTGCGAATAATATTGTGATATAATTGTTATAACACAGTGTGGTATGTAATTGTTGTACTGTGACAATGACATAGTATGTTGTATTTGATATTATAGAATAATATAGTATGGTATACGTATATTTTGTATACATATAATATTGATAATGTTGTAATATAATAATAATATACTATATAAGTATATATTTTGTGTTCATCGAAACAGGCCCACGTTTTACACTAAGTGAGTGTATAAATACATTTAAAACATATTAACTATATGTATTACTGTGTTAGAGTGTCATTTTGTGTCATTTTGGTTGGTGGTGTGCCCCAGGATTTTGTAAATGTAAAAAATGTGCTGCGGCTCAAAAAAGGTTGAAAAACACTGCTCTAGACCATGTTGATGTCAACGTGATACCACAGTGGGTTCAGGCCAGTTTGGATTTAACAGCCAGCATACACTACTAAAAGTGGAGAGGGTGATATTTCAATAACAACAACAACAGGAAAAACTCAGCCATTATCAAGACCTCAAAATAAAACTGCAAAGGCTCTGGCATAAACCAGTACAGGTGGTCCCAGTGGTCATTGGCACACTGGGTGCCATGCCAAAAGATCTCAGCTGGCATTTGGAAACAATGACCATCGACAAAATCCCGATCTGTCAGCTGCAAAAGGCCACCTTACTTGGATCTGCGTGCATCATTCAAAAATATATCACACAGTCCTAAACGTTTCGGAAGTGTTTGACTTGTGATTTTGTGCAAATATATCCTGTTTGCTGTGTGATACTGTGTTTTTGTGTCAATAATAATAATAATAATAATAATAATACACTCCCTGGAGTGACTAAGAGTGGATTATAATACACACATGAGGCAAACACTCGCCTTTATCCCTTTCTAATCCTTTTTTTTAATCAAAAAGAGACTGTGACTATTACGCAATTTAAAAAATCTGCCTTTAAAAAAATAACAAACTCCCTTACCTCCAAAAGGAGGAGGAAGAAATGAAATGATCCAGCCCCAAATAGCTCCATTTCTGGGTTGTTTTTGTCGAAAGTGCCTTGCCTCAGAGAGGAAGGAGGACAGAGGAGTCCCTCTTTCCTCGAAAGGCAAACCATTTTACAAAATTTGAAATGGAGCACTTTGGAGAACGGAGGGACGACCCGATTTCCAGAGACTTCCATTTCAAGTTTTTCAAACTGCTTTGCCTCAGAGAAAGAAGGGAAGTGTGGAACTCAAGAAACCTACTTCCATTTCATGACTTGCCTTTGGAGAAGAAAGAAGGAATCGGCTCCAAATGGATCTGCGACTATCATGCGAGGAACACAAAAATACCAATTTTGCCACCCCAAAAATGGGGGTGCAACTATTATACAGTGGCAACTACTATGCAATGAAATATGGGTGGTAATAATAATAATAATAATTTTATTACCCGCTTCCCTTTGCTGCTTGCTTCCTCATCCCTTGTGTCCCTAAATTCATTGCTGGGGGCTAAACAAATGGGACAAAAAGAAGGCCAAGAGGAACAGACCGGTTGCTCACTCAAGGTTTTCCTAAACTGAAGGGGAATGGCTCTATGGAAAGATGAGACAAAGGGATGGAGGGAGATGTGCCCAGAAAAGATCAAAATGCATTTTCTAAAGATCTCAACAGTGTGGTCATTGTTCCAAATCTCTGAGCACTGTTTAATATGTAACCAATGCCACAGCTTGTCCACCTCTTCTTTCGTCCAGACCAGAGCTTTCCAAATTGTTCATTGCTGCATGTCAAAGTTTCAGCTGCAGAAAGTCTACCATATTACCCAAGACTATGATTTCACAAAAACTATACAGACTTTCCTAGAAAACCGTAGCTTCTATGTGGAGTTTCAAGGCAGGAAATGGCCTACCCTAAGGCAGCGGTTTTTTTACTAATGATCAGCCACAACCACCACTCACAAAGAGCTTTATATATGCTGATAACCTTGGCCTAACAACACAAGCAAAAGACTGAAATAGTTGAAATCCAACTTACTAATTTATTTCGGGATTTTACCCCGCTCTTCTCAACCCCCAAGGGGGGACTCAGAGCGGCTTACAGTACGGCACAATTCGATGCCCACATAATAACAATATAAACCCCAAAACATGTCAACAATTAAAATACATTAAAAATACATTAAAATACAACTACATTAGCACCATACATATTCACTCTGGATTAAAACAATGTTCTTGCCTTGAAAGATCTCTCCAGTTACTACAAAGATAACCACCTGAAGCCTAACCTTGCCAAGACACAAGTGTGTGCTTTCCATCTATGCAACCGTGAAGCCAATAGGAAATTGAGTCGCCTGGGAAGGTCAAGAGCTTGAACATTGTTTCCATCCTAAATATCTCGGTATCACCTTAGATCGAACACTAGCATATAGGAAACACTGCTTGAACACCAAGCACAAAGTAGCAGCATGCAATAACATTTTCTGAAAACTTACTGGCAGCACATGGGATGCAGACCCAAAATTAATAAGAACATCAGCCCTGGCCTCGTCTTACTCAACTGCTGAGTATGCCTGCCCTGTTTGGCATAAGTCTGTCCACACAAAGCAGGTGAACATAGCATTGAATGAAACATGCAGAATAATCACAGGATGTCTTAAACCTACTCCTGTTGATAAACTCTACAACAGTGGTTCTCAACCCAGGGGCGGTCCTACAAGATAGGCCAAGTAGACAGCTGCCTAGGGCGCCATCTGGGAAGGGGGCGCCATCCTGGCCGCATGGGGCGCCATCCTGGCCCTGCCGATGTTCCTCAGGCAGTGCTGCAGCTGCCTGCTTTTTGACCCCGGCCTTGTGCGCTCCGACGCCGCTTCTGGGCACGCGCTGAGGTTTTCACGCAGGCGCAGTTGCTCTGGAGCTGAAGTTGAGCGCAGGAGCAACTGCACATGCGCGAAAACCTCCGCGCATGCCCAGTAGCTCCCTTGCGCAGAAGCCTGTAAGCAAAGCACTCGCTATCGGGCAGGCAGGGAATGCTTCCCCTCTCTCTTTGTCTCCGCTGCGTTTGCAGGAAGGAGAAAAGAATCAGTGAAGGAAGTGTAAGTGAAGGAATGAATGAAGGGCTTTCCCTCCTCCTCCTCCTCTGTGACCTCTTCTCTCCCTCCTTCCTTTCTTGGCTCTATTTCTGTCTAGACCCGAGGGCCTGAGGCTATGAGGAGTTGTGGGAGTTGGAGGCCAAAACACTTAGAAGGAGGGAGGGCGCTGCCTGTATTCGACCTCATTTGAACATTTGGGCTGTTTTTCTATTTACATTTACATTGGGATCCTAATTTTGGACTTATGGGAGACGCCTATGGATTATGAGTCGGGTGGTAGGTAATATATTCTGATTTTGATGCATTTACGTTGCATTTTTTGTTGATTATTATACAGTTCTGCTTAATATTGTCATACAATATAATACAAATACAATATAACAATAGAATGATGATATATTTTATATTACATGTAATATTACAAACAATATTGCAGTATAGTGGTATTGTACAAAATAGTAATATATAATATTTTATTTTACTTTATTTTGGGTTATTTGAATTTTATAGGAGTAATGAAAATATTTAGTAGAGGATAATTTTATTTAAATAAATAATTTTATTATTTTATAATAATAATATAATATAATGTTACATTATATTATAATGTCAATATATTATAATATAATTATATTGTAATGTAGTATAATATAATTATGATATAATATAGTATGAGTATGGTATAATATATTGTATATACATTGATACAATGTAATACTACTAATGGTATTGTGATATTATAATTGTATATTTGTTTTACATGGGGGGGCAAAATAATGTTTTTTTGGGGGCACCAAAATAATGTTCGCCTACCATTTAAAATTACCTTAGACCGCCCCTGTCAACCTGTGGGTCCCCAGATGTTTTGGCCTTCAACTCCCAGAAATCCTAACTGATGATAAACTGGCTGGGATTTCTGGGAGTTGTAGGCCAAAACATCTGGGGACCCACAGGTTGAGAACCACTGCTCTACAAGCTAGCTGGCATTGCCCCTCCTGATGTGTGACGGGAAGTTACTGCAAAATGTGAGAGAAATAAGGGTGAACAGTGTGAAAGCCATCTACTACATGGCTACCAGCCTCCTCCCAGCAGACTCAAATCAAGGAAAAGCTTTATGAGAACTACCACTCCTCTTGGCACCCCCCTCAGCAACAGCAAGGGTATCCCTTTGGGCAGCTAAACCAGGAAATCCCAACTGGATCCCTCCCCCCCACGAGGGTCATCCTCCAAGGGCAAACCAAGAATGGGCAACTTGGAAGTCCCTGAATAGACTCGGAAGTGGAGTGGGCAGATCAAAAGACAGCCTGGCAAAATGGCACTACCTAGAAGAATCCCATACCTTGTGTGACTGTGGAGCAGAACAGACAACTCCGCATCTGTATGCTTGTCCACTGTACCCAGCCTCATGTACAGAGGAGGAAATGTTGGAGGCTACAGACAATGCCGTTGTTGTTGCCCGTTTTTGGTCAAAAGATATTTAGCCGCCTGCCGCCTTCTATTTTTATCAGTTTTATACTAATTTATGCAATGCTTTTGAGACAAAATAAAAAGCTGCAGTGTAGGTGAGTTGCGTGAACCTAATGAGAAATGACAATAATCTTGGAAATGTATGTTATTATTGTACAGATCATATATTTAAGAACATAAGAACATAAGAAGAGCCATGCTGAATCGGACCTCAGCCCATCTAGTCCAGCATTCTGTATCACACAGTGGCCCACCAGTTGTACACGGGGATCTCGAGCAGAAGGGAGGGCAAAACCTGACCTGCTCCCGACCCCCACAACCAGTACCGGGGAAGATCCTGCCTACCTCAACCAACTCCGAGGTGGCACTTGAATGTCCTTTTCAGTAACTACCGATACACTTGGTATCCATGAATCTGTCTAATCCTGCCTTGAAGTTGTTAAGGCTGACCGCTGTCACAACCTCCTCTGGAAGTGAGTTCCATAACCCAATGACCCTCTGGGTGAAGAAATATTTCCCTTTATTAGTCCTAATTTTCCTACCTTGGAGCTTCAGGGAGTGCCCTCTAGTCCTAGTGTTTTGTGACAAAGAAAATAGTTTTTCTTTATTCACCTTTTCTATCCCATGCATGATTTTATACACTTCGATCAAGTCACCTCTTAAACGCCGTCTTTCAAGGCTGAAAAGACCAAGGCGTTGCAACCTGGTTTCATAAGGGAGCTGCTCCATCCCTTGGATCATTCTTGTTGCCCTTTTCTGTACCTTTTCCAGTTCCGTTATATCCTTCTTAAGGTGCGGAGACCAGAATTGTACACAGTACTCCAAATGTGGCCTTACCATCGATTTGTAGAGAGGTAATACAACATTTGCCGACCTATTTTCGATTCCCTTCCTGATCATGCCAAGCATAGAATTTGCTTTTTCACTGCTGCAGCGCACTGGGTTGACATCTTCATTGAGCTGTCCACCAAAACCCCAAGATCCCTTTCCTGGTTTGTCTCGAAAGCTTTGACCCCATCAATTGGTAGGTGTAGTTGGGGTTCTTTGCCCCGATGTGCATGACTTTACACTTGTTTAGGTTAAAATGCATTTGCCACTTTGTTGCCCATTCACTCAATTTCGAGAGATCTTTCTGGAGCTCTTTACAATCAGTTTCATTTTTAACTACCCTGAACAATTTAGTGTCGTCTGCAAACTTTGCTACCTCAGAATTCACTCCTACGTCCAGATCATTAATGAATAAATTAAAAAGTAACGGACCCAAAACTGAACCTTGGGGTACGCCACTTCTCACCTCTTTCCACCCAGAGAAATGTCCGTTTATTACCACCCTTTGTTTCCTACAGTTTAGCCAGGTTCCAATCCAGGACAAGACCTGTCCTCTGATTCCGTGGCTGAAGAGCTTATTTAGAGCCTTTGGTGAGGAACTTTGTCAAAGGCCTTTTGAAAGTCAAGGTAAACAATATCAATTGGGTCCCCTTTATCTATGTGTTTATTTACACCCTCAAAGAATTCTAACAAGTTAGTAAGACATGATTTGCCTTTGCAGAAACCATGTTGATTTTCCTTCAGCAATGCCTGTTCTTCTATGTGCCTAGTAATTTTTCTTTAATAATGGTTTCCATCACTTTGCCTGGAACTGAGGTTAAACTGACTGGTCTATAATTTCCTGGATCACCTCTGGATCCTTTCTTGAAGATCGGTGTTACATTTGCCTCCCTCCAGTCCTCGGGTACAGTGCCTGATCTTAGAGAAAGGTTATATATCTTAGCTAGAAGTTCAGCAATTTCACACTTGAGTTCCTTAAGAACCCTGGGGTGGATGCCGTCTGGACCTGGTGATTTGTTGACATTTAGTTTAGTAAGGCATATGAGAACATCCTCCTTGTTTATCTCTATCTGTTTTAATTCTTTTACTTCCCTCCCTGAAAAAACTGACTCAGCTGCAGGCATATGTTGTCTGTCCTCCTGTGTGAAAACGGAGGCAAAGAAGTCATTTAGCCGCTCAGCAATCTCCTTGTCTTCGCTGATTTTCCCTTTCTGACCATTGTCGTCGAGTGGCCCAACTGCTTTTCTAGTTGGGTTCCTGCTTCTGATGTACTTAAAGAAGTTTTTGTTGTTTTTTTTAATATTCTTTGCTATGTGTGCCTCAAAATCTCTCTTGGCTTTCCTGACTGTTGCTTTGCATTTAGTTTGCCAGAGCTTGTGTTCCTTTCTGTTCTCCTCGGTAGGAAGAGCCTTCCATTTCTTAAATGAGTTTTTCTTCCTTCCAATCACATCTTTACTTCATTTGTAAGCCATACTGGTGTCCTTTTGGACTTTCCATGCCTCTTTCTTTTTATTGGAATGCATTTTAGTTCGGCCTGTTTTAAGGTATTTTTAAACAGTTTCCAAGCATTTTGGAGGGATTTGATTTTTTTTACTGCTCCTTTTATATATTTAAATTTATATATAAAAATATAAAGGGGAGATTTTCATGAGACATGTTGTGTCCTCATACATTTCATTCTGACTGTTTCTGTATGTGTCCATATCTGTTGTAAGGGGTTAGTTTAACCTCCGATTTGCTAATAAATTACAGTGTTGCAAAATTATGACTGTCAAAAAAGTGTGCCGCCAACATGAAATGTTTGGAAAGCTCTGATCTTGGCTTTTCCTCCACAGTGTTTCCTCCACTACATCATGCAGTAATAACCTCCAAAGGCTTGTCATAAATTAGTTGATCTCATCAGAACATCTTCTGGTGATGTGGCTTTTGAAGGATATAGACAGGACCATACCTGACGCCTGTCAATCTTGGCCAGCCGATCCAGATCAGTTGTGTCCGAAATTCCTCCATGTACAACCAAGACCTTCTGGTCAATCAAGGTCGCCAACGGCAGGCAGCTGAAGACAGACTGAAGAAGTTTCATAATTTTACCACTATGTTCCTAGGTGGAGAAGGAGAGGAATTATCATGAAACATAAGCAAAGGATCAGGGTCATACAGCAATGTGCAAGATGCATCAGGTTTACAAACCAAATTACCTTATATTTGCGTGCAATCTCCTTGTTGAGCCCATAGCTAGAAGAGAAACATAAGATGGCATTAAATGGTTGCTTCAAGTAAATGGCTTTAAGAAGGTGTTTATAGGTAAATAAAGGACTTTCTAGTTGTGTCTCCCACCCCAAATCATAATGTTCTCCACTTGAAGTTCACATGGTGCCATCATTATAGTCCCTTCAGTGCTAGATCAAGAAACTTGTTATTGGTTTTCCCAGATCAAGGGTGGGTATCATGTGGCACCACAGTCCCCATGTCCCATTTTTGACTGGGGAAAGTAGAAATGCTAAACTTTGATAGCCACCAAACAACGCTCATGCTAAGTTGCTTTTCGGATTGCACACCCTCACTGCTTCTGCGCTCAAGACCAAAACTTGCAGCAAAAGGTATTTTCCCAAACTGTGTTTACAATAGTGTTGAGATATGTTGTCGAAGGCTTTCATGGCTGGAATCATTGGGTTGTTGTAGGTTTTTCGGGCTATATGGCCTTGTTCTAGAAGCATTCTCTCCTGAAGAACCTCACAACCTCTGAGGATGCTTACCATAGATGCAGGCGAAAAGTCAGGAGAGAATGCTTCTAGAACATGGACATATGGCCCGAAAAACCTACAACAACCCAATGTTGAGATAATCCCTATAGTCTCTAGTATAGACCATGTAAAATGCAACCCTCCAGATTCTGGATACATTAACAATTTTGCAGTTTGTCACCATTTTAGCTGCCATGGCTCACAGCTCATTGAGAGTTGTAGTTTCGCAAGGTCTTTAGCTTTCTGTGCTTAAAGAGTGGTGGTGCCTTTTCCAAACTACAACTCCCAGGATTTCATTGCTTTGGGTCTTTTAAGTTAAAGTGGGGTCAAACTGCATTAACTCTACAGTGTAAAGAGCCAAGCGTTCTCAGACGTGTGCAGGAAGTTTATTTATTTATTTATTTATTTATTGATTGGATTTCTACACCGCCACTCCCAGCAGCTCGGGGCGGTTTACAGATAAACTTTATATAAAACAATAGCTGATAAAACAACCAATTTTTTGAATTAAAAATTTAAAAAATCAAGACTCAAAGGGCTGCCTGAATAGGTAGGTTTTACATGCTTTGCAGAAGGTGCTCAAACTTCGCAAGGCCCAAGTTTCAGGTGGCAAGGCATTCCATAATACCAGGGAAATGATGGAAAAAGTCCTTCGGCAAGTTGTCAGGCGGAAGGATTTCACACTGGGAATATCTAAAAGGTTCTGATTCTCTGACCGTAGGGATCTCGGGAGATTATATGGGAACAGATGATCCCTTAAGTACACTGGCCCCAGACCATATAAGTCCTTGAAAGTCAAAACTAACACCTTGAAAGTAATCCGGTGTTCAATAGGTAACCAGTGCAGACCATGGAGTACCAGTGTAATGCAACAACTAGCAGGTTCCCTAGCGAGCAGTCGGACTGCAGCGTTCTGCACTAGTTTAAGTTTCCGGATCACTGTCAGGGGTTGGCCAATGTAAAGAGCGTTAAAGTAGTCAAGTCTTGAGATGACCGTGGCCTGAATCACCGTGGCTAGGTCATTTCAGGACAGATAGGGGGCCAGACCCCTTGCCTGTCGCAGATGGAAGAAGGCAGTTCTGCTGACAGTGGAGATTTGAGCCTCCATTGACAGCAGAGGGTCCAAGAGGACACCCAGGCTTTTTACTAATGATGACGGGCATAGTGCCTCGCCATCCAGGGTCGGCAGTTGGATATCCCTATCACCCGGACGGCCCAGCCATAGGATTTCCGTCTTTGCGGGATTCACCTTCAGCCTGCTGGCTCGCAGCCATCCAGTAAAGGGACATGCTCCAGAAATGCAATCTGCATTTGGATAAAAACCTCAAAGCCCATTCTAAGGATACTGGGTCAATCCACATTTCCGAATCTCTAGACCTAATCACCATGAGCCATGATACCCCAAGGAATTCCACTCTTACCTTATTTGAACCCTGTGTTGACCCCAAACCATTTTCTAGAATCCTCACAACAGCGTTAATTGTATCCCCTCCTAAACTCCGTCCCGCCAGTGCCAACGTACCCCTTAAACCTGCTGTCTCCCAAAAGGGAACTTCCCTCCCTGGATCCTAAAGTTCCAGCCCTTGTTTTTAACTTGATGACCCCCAGATCTAAAACAAGGGGAAATGGATGTATTAGGCAAGACCTAGAGGTCTCTTAGTCCAGATTAGCCATGATGATCGATGTGAGTGGCCCCAGGAATATCCTCTACAAATAGACTGGGGGGGAAACCAATAATATTTTGGAAAAAGTATTGCAAGGCTGTATAATGTTCCTTGTAGTTGAACGCCTCAACCCGAGTGATACACCATCAAAATAACACATGCAATGAACATTCCTCTGTCTAACAACAACAACAACAATAACAACAACAACTTTATTTATACCCCGCCACCATCTCCCCGAAGGGACTTGGGGCGGTTAACATGAGGCCAAGCCCAAATAATTACAATAAAGCAAGGAAGTACATACAAAGCAGACAATAACATCAAATTAAAATGCTAACAATAACATAATAATGCAATAAAATAATGACAATAACATAATAAAAGCAAAGTATAAAATGCTAAGTGAAATTAAACAGAATGAGCTGGACCAAATGCGGTGGGTAAAAATGATAAAACCTGTGGGTGAGATAGATAGAAAGTGCTATATGTAGTGGGAGGTCCGGGTGGGATAGACAATGAGGTTAATCTCCACCGAGGGATGAGATGAAGCACATCAGAAAGACAAAATTGCTACTGGGACAGAACATGGCAAGGAATGGATTGTTCATTCCTCAAAAGCATACCAGAAAACCCAAGTTTTTAAGATTTCTCTAAAGGCTGCCAGAGTGGGTACGAGTTCCAGCACCAAGGGGCCACCACAGAAAAGGCCGTCTCCCTCGTCTCCACAAGCCATGCTTGTGACGGAGGCAGGAGCAAAAGGAGTGCCTCCCTGAAGATTGACGGGATCGCACAGGTTTGTAGGAGGGTCTTTTAAACCTTGGCTGAAATCCTGTATAGGATTTATGTATGCGCTTATTGTGTGTGTGTATATGCCTCCAAATTGCCCAATGACTTATGACGACCCCTTACATTTCACAGAGTTACCATACATACTCACAAGCACTGTAGTTACGGTGGTATGCAGTGGATTCTAGCCTGACCTCCTTCTGGTCATCACCTTTGAAAGAGCCAACTTTGCTTTGTATTTCTACTGAGTTTATACCGATATTCAGGGGCGGATTTAACGGTAAGCAAAGTAAGCACCCACTTATGGCGCCACATGGTCAGGGGCGCATCCAGGTGCCAGGTTCCGTGCATGCGCCATTGGTGCAGCATGACTCCAGCTGGATGGAGACGCCAATCGCCCGAAACAAGGCCAAAAAGGAGAAACTTTTTGCAGCCGGGGTGGAACCTCCCACTTCTGGCTGCAAAAATGTCCTCCTTTTCGGCCTCACTTAGGGCGATTGGTGTCTCAGTCCAGCTGGAGTCCCGCCGCAGCAATGGCACATGTGTGGAACTAGCTGGCTCCGCGCATGCGCACCTGGCACGCATGCGCACCCTCCACAAGGCCGGAGAGTGAGGGGGCGCCAAAATAATGTTTGATTACCATTTTAAATTACCTTAGTCCGGCCCTGCCAATATCTGACCATATCTTTTTAAATGTTGTTAGATGTACGGCATCACTGTTTTGTTTTTTTAACTAGTTAAGCATTTCTTGAAGAACTGGGTCAGTAAGACCTCTCATAATTGTATTAAGACAGGAAGAACCAAAGTACACATGTCTGATTTCCTGAAAGGTGTTTTTGCTCTTATACCGTAAGTTGACCATATAGTCCTCGTGGTTTCCTCGATTTAGATGGACTTCCTTGGGATAAATCAAGAGGAAGACAAAGAGTATGATCAGAACCTCCATGGAATATTTGCCTCTGTCCACAAAGTCGCCGTTGAAGACATATGCCTTCTGTGGAGAGGGAAGGCCATTCTGTAAGAAATCACAAAGAGTAATGATGAGGTCAGAAGCCAGTGCGATACAGGGGTTTGAATACTGGACGAGAGCTTTGGAAGACTGGGATCCAAATCCTTGCTAAGCCATTAATAATACACTATAATAATACACTTTATTTATATTCCGCTCTTCTCACCCCGAAAGGGACTCAGAGCGGATTACAGGTACACATATTTAGCATACAATCCCTGCCGTTTCCACATACACACATATAGACGAACAGAGGCAAACTCTGGCCACCAGGGGGAGCTGGCGCACTCATCATCTCTCAGCATTCCCATCATCCCTTGTTGTCCCTTCCGCATTCCTGGAGTTCTTTAATGGCCTCATAATTCAGTCAAAATTTGCCTCCCCACTTAATGTGGTACCTTTATCTCCTACTTGACAGATGCAACTGTCTTTCGGGCTGCAAAGGTCGACAGCAGGCTACACTTAAAGGTCGAGCACCCACCTCGACCCGGCCAGGCCTTGAACTCATGACCTACTGGTCAGAGAGATCTTATCCAGCTGACACTTAGCCAGCTGCGACTTTTTGGGGTGGCAAAATTAATATTTTTGTGTTCCTCACATAATAGTCACAGAGAAAGGCAATGCGAAATAAATCATGCCAAGAAAAAAATCTATCTTAGGGTCACCATATGTTGGAGTTGAAGACCTATAAGACTAACAGTGACTAGTGAGTCATGGATGTTTATTCTACAAAGCGTCCTAACGCCACTCATTGTATACAGTACCTTTACAATATAGCCTGATTCAATATTATAGCACAATAATAATATTGAATCTTGGGACAAAGAAGAGCTGAAACCATCGGTTTATAACAGATTACACCGATTTGAAGATTCAAGGCAATGATACTGATTCTGCAGACAATTGAATGCTGAATACCAGATCTTGTATGATTTCAAAACCTAAGCCAGATCAAACCTTGTTGGATGAAGTTCAATTCCTGGTAGGGCCAAGAAAGGATCCTACCTGAAATTTAGAATGAACCATATCGGCTTCAGTGGTTCCCAACCTTTGGTCCTCCAATTGTTTTGGACTTCAATTCCCAGAAATCCCAGCCATCTTACCAGCTGTTAGGAATTGTGGAAGTCCAAAACACCTGGAGGGCCAAAAGTTGGCAACCACTGGACTGCATGGATCAGTGGTCTAAATCGATATAAAGCAGTTGCCTGTTATTTTTTCATTCTTGTTTGCGTGTGTAAGGGTGATACACCTCCCGCCATAAAACCAATGATGCACAAACACAAGAGTTTTTTGGATGAAAATAGGCCACAACTCATTTATTGAAAAAACAGGAACAAGGGTTGGCGGCCAAGCATGGGTCCTGGATCAGGGGAAGGACAGCCCACATATGTCCGTTGATGCTAGCATGCCTGGGTGCCACCGGCCCAATACTGGTCGACTGGAACTTGGCACCCCAGGGGGCCAGGACGTTATCTCCCCTTACGACCAAGAGGAGATACGCCAACCAGATCCAGGGCCCATGCCACACGCCAAACATAGAGTTGCGACATGGAACATAATAACAAAAATGTGAACATAGTGCAAACAATGAAATACATCAATAAAAGTGCAAACCAAACAAGGAACGAATACAAGTAGGGAGGGTGGGAGGAAAAGAAAGATCTGGCCCCGCGTGGCAGCAGGGCAGCCCAGGCAGTCTTAAGTATGCTGCCTGGCCGGAAGTGAGGGCCGACCAGCTGATGACGAAGGGCAGGGCGGGGCCAGCCCTCCCATTGGCTGGCCGGCACTGGCGGCGGGAAAACTTTGCGCCACCCAGGGGGCTTCTGGGAAGAAGGGAGCCCCACCCCACCCCCTTTCCTCTGAACAAGATGGCGGTGAGGACATGCATCCGCCGCAACCTGCTCGGCTGGTAAGTCAGCCAAGCCATTTATTAAAGTATATCCCATCTTATAGCCCTCCATAACAGGACTCAATGTGTCTTTCAAATTATTAAAGCAAGTACAGATCAAAAAGATGCAAACATACAAAAAAAACTTCCATAAATAGGTGAGATGATAGACAGATAAATAGATGTTGGGTTGCTATCTGTCAGAAGTGTTTCACCTGTGTATTGCTGCAAGGTAGAATGGCATTGGGCTGGATGATTATCATGTGTCCTGGTCTCAGAATTAAAGGTGTAGAATTGGATTCATTTATCTAACACATACCTTGTAAAATATCAGAAACAAATCTGCCAACTGGCCATGTAAGTCTCCTAATGAGAGAGGAAAGAAAGAATTAGCTGGGTGAGATCTTTTCCTCCACAAGAGCCTTGGCAAAAAAAAAAACCTCCACCAAACAAGTGGGTGTAAGAGAGAAGTAACCCTGCTCTTAATAATTTTACTGCCACCTCCTACCCTCAAAATGCATGTTTATTCTCTATTTATTTACAGGTGCTTGTACAACTTCCCTTAGGGGTTCCCTTCGGGCAGTGTTTCTTAACCTGGGGGTCAGGAGCGGTCGCGAGGGGATTTCAAACGGGTCGCCACAGACCAGCAGAAAACATATTTCTGATGGACTTAGGAACCCCTTTGTCAGAGAAGACTGAAGATCTCTCCGCCTGTCATTCTCTACTTTTTTTGGAAACAGACAGCAACTCCTACCACGGAAAGCCGTCCTCTGCTGTGATGGGCTGGCCTCTCAGCCGGCCTCTCAGACAAAGGGAAGGCTGTTTCTGAGACTCCACGCAGGGAGGGGAGAGCAGGGTGCTTGGTGCATAGCAGCATGGTATGCATGTGTGGGGGAGGGAGAGCGTGCAAGGCTGGAGGGAAGCTCCCGCTAGCGGGACCCTTCAAGTCATGCGGGTTGTGTGTGGGAAGTTTGGTCCAATTCTATTGTTGGTGAGGTTCAGAATGTTGATTGTAAGTGAACGATAAATCCCAGCAACTACAACTCCCAAATGTCAAGGTTTATTTTCCTTAAATGCCACTAGTGTTCATTTGGGCATATTGAGTATTTGTGCCAAGTTTGGTCCAGATCCGTCATTGTTTGAGTCCACAGTGCTCTCTAGATGTAGGTGAACTACAACTCCAAAAGTCAAGGTCAAAGCCCACCTAACCCTTCCAGTGTTTTCTGTTGGTCATGGGAGTTCTGGTTGACAAGCTTGGTTCAATTCCATCATTGGTGGAGTTTAGAATGCTCTTTGGTTGTGGGTGAACTATAAATTCCAGCAACTACAACTTCCAAATGAAAAAAATCAATACCCACCTTACCAATATTCAAATGTGGGTGTATCAGGTGTTTGTGCCAAATTTGGTTCAGTGAATGAAAATACATCCTGCCTATCAGATATTTGCATTATGATTCAGAACAGTAGCAAAACTGCAGTTATGAAGTAGCAACGAAATTTTTTTTATGGGTGAAACAGAGATATAATTATGCCTACTGCCTGAAAGAAAACATCTACAAAATGATGTATAGGTGGTATATAACACCTCACCAACTAGCCCAAATATACAAAAATGATAACGACAAATGTTGGAAATGTCAAGAAGAAAGGGGGACCTTTTTTCACCAATGGTGGGCGTGCAAAATCGCCACCTCCTATTGAAACTTGATACACAAAAATATACTGAAAATTTTCAAAAGTAATTGGGAGAAAAAACCCGAACTCTATCTGCTTAATATCCAGGGGCAGTCTAAGGTAATTTTAAATGGTAGGCGAACATTATTTTGGCGCCCCCCCAAAACATTATTTTGGCCCCCCCATGTAAAACATATATATAATTATAATATCACAATACCATTAGTAGTATTATATTGTATCAATGTATATACAATATATACCATACTCATACTATATTATATCATAATTATATTATACTACATTACAATATAATTATATTATAATATATTGACATTATAATATAATGTAACATTCTATTATATTATTATAATAAAATAATAAAATTATTTATTTAAATAAAATTATCCTCTACTAAATATTTTCATTACTCCTATAAAACTCAAATAACCCAAAATAAAGTAAAATAAAATATTATATATTACTATTTTGTACAATACCACTATACTGCAATATTGTTTGTAATATTACATGTAATATAAAATATATCATCATTCTATTGTTATATTGTATTTGTATTATATTGTATGACAATATTAAGCAGAACTGTATAATAATCAACAAGAAATGCAATGTAAATGCATCAAAATCAGAATATATTACCTATCACCCGACTCATAATTCATAGGAGTCTCCCATAAGTCCAAAATTAGGATCCCAATGTAAATGTAAATAGAAAAACAGCCCAAATGTTCAAATGAGGTCGAATACAGGCAGCGCGGCCTGGGCAAACCTGGGCCCGCCCTCCCTCCCTCCTTCTAAGTGTTTTGGCCTCCAACTCCCACAACTCCTCATAGCCTCAGGCCCCTCAGGTCTAGACAGAAATAGAGCCGAAGAAAGGAAGGAGGGAGAGAAGAGGTCACAGAGGAGGAGGAGGAGGAGGAAAGCCCTTCATTCATTCCTTCACTTACACTTCCTTCACTGATTCGTTTCTCCTTCCCCGCAAATGCGCGCGCGCGGCGGAGGCAAAGAGAGAGGGGAAGCACTCCCTGCCTGCCCGATAGGGAGTGCGTTGCTTACAGGCTTCTGCGCAAGGGAGCTACTGGGCATGCACGGAGGTTTTCGCGCATGTGCAGTTGCTCCTGTGCTCAACTTCAGCTCCGGAACAACTGCGCCTGCGTGAAAACCTCCGCGCGTGCCCAGAAGCGGCGTCGGAGCGCACAAGGCCGGGGTCAAAAAGCAGGCAGCTGCAGCACTGTCTGAGGAACATCGGCAGGGCCAGGATGGCGCCCCATGCGGCCAGAATGGCGCCCCCTTCCCAGATGGCGCCCTAGGCGGCCGCCTACTTGGCCTATCTTGTAGGACCGCCCCTGTTAATATCACTGGTCATCTAAAAAGTAAAACAACTGACAAACTACTGACTTATCTTATCATTGCAGCCAGGCTCATATACGCCAGATGCTGGAAAACAACTGAAATCCCTAAGAAGGAGGAATGGATCCAAAAGGCAATTGACATCGCTGAAATGGACAAACTAACGTGTCTATTAAGAAATAATACTAGTAAACCCTTTGAGGAAACCTGGAAGCCTTTTATAGACTTCATCAAAGAGAAAGAAAATATAACCCTGAAAGGATTAATACTCTAACCATGGTTATAACAATCAAAGAAAGCTTGAAATATCTCTTCCTGCACTGTTTCTGCTTTCTGAAACTCAAAATTAGAGATGTGAAGTCAACAACTTTCCTTTTAAATCTTTCGCTGTCTCTTATCATCACTATTCTTCACCTGCTTGGGGCTGAGGATTTCTCTCTCGCCTCTCTTTCTAGATATCAACCCCCTCCCTACTCTATCCCGAGCTCTTCCCCTTTCCCATACTTCCCTACTCTCCTTTTCCCCTACCCCTTCCCTCTAGGCTGTCATGGTTCGCTCTGGCCATTGAGCCATAGGACCATATTCCCTTTTTCTCTACCTTTATTCTATGTCTTTACTAGTCTAGTCCAAGGCATATTTGTTATTGCTCTTGAATTCTTGTATTGTACTTTAAAAAAAAACTCAATAAAAAAATTTTTTTAAAAAAAGAAAATTTTTTTATGGTTGGGGGTCACCACAACATAAGGAACTGTATTAAGGGGTCTCGGCTTTAGGAAGGTTGAGAAATACTTCCTTAGCAGGAGAAGAGCAGTATATACATGTAGTAAATAAATAAATAAATAAACTGTTGGAAATAAAGAGTTAAGTGAACAGTTTATACCTGTTGTAGTATCTGAGTAGATTTCCACTGTGGAGTAATCAATTAATCAGCTGTGTGCTGAGCTGTGTTTGGGGAGTGGTTTCCTGGTTGCTATAAAATCTCTCTGCTGTGCTAAATGTGTGTGGGGGATTGAAGAAGAAGAAAGTCTGGCCGGAGCGTTTGGCTGATAAGGAGGAGGAGAAAGAGTTTGTTTGAAAAGACACGCTGATATCTTTGCCAAGGCTAATGACAAAGAAAACTGAAGACTCTGTTTATCCTGTTACTGTTTTGTGGTAGTTTTGTTTTTCTCTGGAGAACCACTTCATGGATGCAAACTACTGTAGCAGAAGGATCTGTGAGTCTCGGAGCGTGAGCAAACAAAACCTCCTGTATCTATGTTTGTGTTTTTGCACTGCCATGCAAGAGAATTTATCTTGTAGTGGATATATTTGCTGACTGGACTATACTTTATGAATTTTACAACATTAAAGAACTGAAGTCAACCTTGCAACAAGAAACTTCAAGTGTCCTAAGTTCTTCCGCTTGCCGCTGTGTTTTTCCTTTTAAGGTGGAGTTGGGAATTTTATTTCCATCATTCCCAGCTTCCTACATATTTCAACAGGTTATGGGCCCAGTACCTCTATGAACGATGTTGTTTCTGGAAGTTCTACTCGGGAGTAAATTTTTCTTTCTACTCGAGAGTAAGAGGACAAAGTGTGGAAGTTCTACTCGGGAGTAAATTTTTCTTTCTACTCGAGAGTAAGAGGACAAAGTGTGGAAGTTCTACTCGGGAGTAAATTTTTCTTTCTACTCGGGAGTAGGAGGTTTGTCTTCTGGAGTAAAGTATTTGGACACTTTTTGTTGTAATTGTTTACAGTCCTGAAGTTTAGAGATGACTGAAATGTTCAAGTTGGCGTTTCAGAAACTGAATGGTCGAAATTATCTTACATGGGCTGAGAAGATGAAATGCTATCTCATCACACAAAGTTTGTGGAAAGCTGTGAATGCCCTCCCAGCTGATGATGACGATGAGGAACTGAAATGGACCAAAAAGCCAGAGCCTTTATTCTGCTTGGGGTCGAAGACCAGCAACTTGTCCATGTGAGAAGATTAGAGCATGCCAAGGAAGTTTGGGATTGCTATAAAACTCTTTATCAGAGACCTAGTGCTGGCTCGAAAATTGTTCTTTGCAGGAAACTGTTTTCTCTTCGATTTGAGAGTGGATGCATAGAAGATCATGTGAATGCTATGCTGTCTATCTTTTCTGATTTGGAGCAACGGATTGCAGTTTGAAGAAGACTTGAGAGCTCTTATTTTGTTGGGGAGTTTGGGAAAAGGTTTTGATATTTTTGTTGACTGTCTTGTAAATATTCAGGATAAAGATTTGAATGTTGGTTAATTTTTCCTGAAAACTCTATGAGTGGGTGGCTCAGAAACAAGTTAGAACTTCTGTTTCTAATTATCACAACAAAATAGAGAGACAAACTAAGTCTGTTTATGAGTCTGAGGCAGCTTGCATAGCTAAAGCTCATAAAAATTTAAGTTGCTGGCGTTGTTCAGAAAAAGGACATTTTGCAAGAGATTGTAAAAAAGCCCCCAATGAATACTCAAAAGAAAAATGTGAAACGTAGTTTTACAAAGCCCAGAGATAGAAGCTCTGATTTTTCTTTAATTGCCCATGTTGTGGATGATAGCTGTTTAGCTAGTTTTTGGGTGATTGATTCTGGAGCCACTCGAAGTTTAACTAAAGATTTATCTTTGCTTCATGATTTGCACGAAGCTCCAGTGACCTCTATCACTTTGGCAAATGGTCAGAGAGCAAGTGTAAATAGGGCTGGGGCTGTTTTTATTGAAAAACTTGCTTTAAAGTTAAATGAGGTCTTGCATGTTAATAATCTGGCATATAATATCTTAAGTGTTAAAGAATTGATGAAAATGGGTTATGCTGTTATCTTTGAAAATGGTGAATGTTTAATCAGAAATTCTTATGGAGTCAGGATTGTAATCAAGGAAGAAAATGGTCTTTTTCTACTCAAAAATGTAAATGTATCTGTAGGATGTGTAGATGTTGAGAATTGCCCAGGTAATGGACAGCCGATTCATAACAAATGTGTTCATCTATGGCATAAAAGGCTAGGTCATTGTGGATGGGATAGAATCATCCAAACTGTGAACAAAACAGGTTTGGATATATGCAAATGCAATAAGTACTTGGACTGTACTATATGCATGAAGACAAAGTTAAAAGCCACCCCGGTGGCTAAGACAAGTTCCAGAGAGACTAGTGAAATTCTCTCTTTGGTACATATGGATTTATGTGGCCCATTTACAAATTCTTTAGTGGGTTCTCGTTATTTTCTCATTTTGGTGGATGACTTTTCTCGTTATAATTTTGTGTTCTTTCTTCGAGAAAAATCTCAAGTTGTACAAAAAAGTTGACGAATGGTTAAGGCTTATGCGAACTCAATTCCCAGAACACCGTGTAAAATCTGTTCAGTCAGATAGAGGTGGAGAATTTGTTAACAAAAAGGTGAATGCTTTATTTAAGAAATATGGGATAAAGCACAGATTATCAAATGCATATGTCCACCAGGAAAATGGGATTGCAGAAAGATGGATTGGTACGTTGCGCAGCATGGGAAGAAGTATGCTGGCAGATGCAGAGATGCCTAATAGGTTTTGGGCAGAGCGGTAGCAAACGCCAGTTTTGTAACCAATAGATTATGGTCCAGAAGTGTTGGACAAGTTCCTTATTTTCTGTTTTATGGAAAGAATCCAGATTTGAGTTTTTAAGAATATTTGGAAGTACTGCTTATGTTTTAGTTCCTTCTGAACAGAGGAGGAAAAATGAACAAGCATGGAAACAAATGGTCTTTTGGGATACTCTTCTGAATCAAAAGGTTATCGGTTCTGGAGTAGTGGTAGTTGAGTAACTATTTCCAGGAATGCTAAATTTGAAGAAAACACCCGTTGGGAGAAGATCCATGCTAATCATGAGATTTTCATGCCTTTTGAGAACAAGTTAGTTGCGGATTCTATGGAAGTAAAGGAAGAGGGTTCTCTTCAGAATGAAGAAAGTGTGACTTCTGGAGGGGAAACTGAAAGCAAAGATGAGCAGGTTGACGTAGTTCCTCAAAAGTCTTCCAGGTCTAATATTGGTGTTCCACCGGATCGTTTGCAAGTTGGTCTGGTTATGGAGGATGCAAACTGGACAGAGCCTGTGGGCTACAAAGACATGTTAAAAGGCCAATATCTGAACAAGATAATTGGAGGAAAGCTATGGAAAAAGAGTTTAACTCTTTAATGGATCTAGGAGTTATGGAGGTTTCCGAGGTTCCATCAGAAGTTAAGCCTGTCAGTTGTAGATGGGTATATAAGCGGAAGGTATCAGAGCAGGATGGTTTTTGTGTTCAAGGCGAGACTAGTCGCTCGCGGTTTCGAACAACGATATTTGGAGAGCTATGATGATGTGTTTAGCCCCACTGTGAAAACAGAAACTTTAAGACTAGCTTTATCTGTAGCCTGTCAGAGTAAATGGGTGATCCATCATTTTGATGTGGAAACAGCATATTTACATGCTGATCTTGAGGATAGTGTATATATGACTGCTATTCCTGGTTTTGAAGATCACCTGCGCTCAGGTGTTTACAAATTACGAAAATCGTTGTACGGGCTGAAGCAAAGTGCCCGAAATTGGAACATGCATCTGGACAAAGTATTGTCTGATTTAAATTTCCAGCATAGTAAGGTGGATCCTTGTTTGTATTTGAGAGGATCGGGAGATCAACAGATGTGTGTTGTTGTTTTGTTGACGATATTTTGTGCAGGGGTAAAAATTCCAAAGTCGTGGGTCTAGTTTTTAAGAAACTGGCAGAGAAATTAAAAAATTAAAGATTTAGGTTTGGTAAAAAAATACCTTGGAATAAATTTTGAAAAAAAATTGAAAATGGCCTGAGACTGAATCAGTCTGATAAAATTGTTGAATTGTTAAAAGAACCAGGATGTCTGATGCTAAAGTAGCCAATACCCCTATGGCAGTAGAATTTCTTTCTAGTGTGGAGGGGAAACCTTTCCTAAATAATTATGTCTATAGATCAGTAGTGGGTAGTTTGTTGTATCTATCAAATGCTACTAGGCCTGACATAAGTTTCGCTGTGGGGGTACTTAGTAGGAAAGTTGAGAATCCCACTGAAACGGATTGGGCTGGAGTAAAAGAGTGTTGCGGTATTTAAAAGGTACTGTATCAAAAGTGTTGGAGATTTGTCCAAACTCATCGGAAAGTATTGAAGTTTTTTCTGATAGTAGTTTTGCAAATATGGTTGACAAAAAGTCTGTGTCAGGTTTTTTGATTAAATTTGCTGGAGTTCCAATTTGTTGGAAGTCTCGGAAGCAATCATTTGTGGCACAAAGTACAACTGAAGCAGAATTATCAGCTCTGAGTGAAGCCTGTAATGATATGGAATTTATACAAGGAGTGATCCGAGATATGAGAATGGAACAAAATGAACCTACAAATGTGTTTGTGGATTCACAGTCTTGCTTGGCAATAGCAAAGTCAGAGGGACTTAAGAGCCGAACTAGATATCTGGGTGCAAGATATGCAAATATGCAAGAATTGGTCCGGAATAAAAGGATTTGTTTGTATTATGTTCCCAGTGAAGAAAATGTTGCAGATGTCTTCACCAAACCACTAAGTGGTGCTGCTTTCGTTAGATTTGTCGATTCGTTATGTTTAATTTAACTCTTTAGGAGGGGTGTTGGAAATAAAGAGTTAAGTGAACAGTTTATACCTGTTGTAGTATCTGAGTAGATTTCCACTGTGGAGTAATCAATTAATCAGCTGTGTGCTGAGCTGTGTGCTGAGCTGTGTTTGGGGAGTGGTTTCCTGGTTGCTATAAAATCTCTCTGCTGTGCTAAATGTGTGGGGGGATTGAAGAAGAAGAAAGTCTGGCCGAGCGTTTGGCTGATAAGGAGGAGGAGAAAGAGTTTGTTTGAAAAGACACGCTGATATCTTTGCCAAGGCTAATGACAAAGAAAACTGAAGACTCTGTTTATCCTGTTACTGTTTTGTGGTAGTTTTGTTTTTCTCTGGAGAACCACTTCATGGATGCAAACTACTGTAGCAGAAGGATCTGTGAGTCTCGGAGCGTGAGCAAACAAAACCTCCTGTATCTATGTTTGTGTTTTTGCACTGCCATGCAAGAGAATTTATCTTGTAGTGGATATATTTGCTGACTGGACTATACTTTATGAATTTTACAACATTAAAGAACTGAAGTCAACCTTTGCAACAAGAAACTTCAAGTGTCCTAAGTTCTTCCGCTTGCCGCTGTGTTTTTCCTTTTAAGGTGGAGTTGGGAATTTTATTTCCATCATTCCCAGCTTCCTACATATTTCAACATAAACTTGTCTGCCAACAGTTCTTGAATACATCCACTTCAAATTGATTATTTCAACCAAACTTTTCGGAGGCCCCCAATCTCCCCCAAAACCCACCACAAAGTTTGTACCCATTCTGTTACAGCCTCTGGAATGAATAAATACATGTACAGTAAATAAATACTCAAGTAACTGTAAAGATGCATAGGATCAAGGTGTCAGTCTGCTTTTCTAACTCAAGTTGCCGGATGATGATGATGATGATGATAATAATAATAATAACTACTACTACTACTACTACTACTTTATTTTTATACCCCGCCACTATCTCCCCAAAGGGACTTGGGGCAGCTTACAAGCAGGACCAAGCCCAATAACAACAAAATTAGACAAGAATGCATTAAAACACAATAAACATATGACAATCTAGTTACACAATTGAAATAGTGAAATATAAAAAATTAAAACAATCATTAGAATCAATCAAAGCCAGTCTCAATAACCAGAACCAGGACTATGGTGGGCAGATCAAATTTAGAGAGGCCTGGGCATGATTATGTGCAAAAACAGATTATAGGGCCAGGGCTGGGGTTAAGTGCTGAGATTCAATCTGACGGTCAGTTAGAGCTGGGCAATCATTAGGGCTGATTATGATGATGTCCTGGTAGGCAATTCAATAAACAATTCCATTGGGAAAGCAATATCTCTCTGAGACCTAGGCTGACCCTATACTATAGATGTAATGCACATTGGAGTGCTACAGAATCCTGGGATTTGTAGTTTGGCGAAACGCCAGCACTCCCAACTCCCAGGATTCCATAGCATTGAGGCATGGCAGTTAAAAGTGGTGTCAAACTGCATCCATTCTACAACGGTGCAGATGCACCTAGCTCTAAAATTTATTTATTTATTTACTATATTTTTATACCATCTTTCTCAGCCCACAGGCGACTCAAAGCAGTTATGGCACTTTATAATTAAAAATGCAACTATAAGTGGTTGCATTTTGGGTATGCTTTGAGACGTTTCCGATTACTGAGCAGGTTCTCAGCTTTCCTTGACATATTTTGCCAGGGCGTATTTTTCTTCTTCGACTGCTTGCTTTACTTGTAAAAGTCCTCTGCCACCAGACTTTCTAGGTAGATAGAGCCGGCCAACATCACTGCGAGGAGGTAGTGAATTATGAATGGTCATGAGTTTTCTTGTTTTTCTGTCCAAATTGTCCAGTTCTGCCTGTGTCCAGCAGTGTATCTTATGACAGGTATGGCCCAGGTGTTGTGATGGCCTTGATGGTATTGCCTCCATTGAACTTTCTTTTGAGAATTTTTCTGACCCTTTGAATTATTATTATTATTATTATTATTATTATTATTATTAAAGATTCCTATCTCTGCTGCAGAGTAAAAGGTGTAAATGAAGAGGCCTTACCGCAGACAGTGATCTCCTCAATGAAACGGGTAGAGACGTTGTTGATGTTTGGCAGCTGGGACAGATACTTCCGGGCTTCATGGAAGAGTCTTAGGACATAGTGAGCGTGGAGCTGCTACTGGGAAAAAAGAGAAGTTACCGAAGGGCATCAGGGCCAAGATGTTTTCCCTTGCATTAAATTAAATTATAATTCCAAGGTTCCTTCAAGGAAATTGAAACTCTTTTTCAAAAGTGGATTTTATTATTTACTAGCTTGGGTACCCGGTGTTGCCCAGGTTATTTGAAAAAAATCAATATTTGCATAAGGTTGTGGGTGAACTACAACTCACACCATGCCAGGTAAACCCCGAAAAACTCTATCAGTACTTAAAATTTGATATGTTGGGCAAGTTTGCTCCAGATGCATCATCAGTGGGGTCAGTATGCTCTCTGGCTGTAGGGTAAACTACAGCTCCCACTATGGTGAGTCCGTCCCCTCAAACCCCTCTAGTAGGTTGAGTTAGCCATGGGGATTCTATGTGCCAAGCTTGGTCCAGATCCATCATTGGTGGAGGTCACAGTTTCTCTGGTTGTGGGTGAACTACAGCTCCCAGGAAGAAAGGACAGTTCCCCCCCAAACCCCCCCAGTAATCAAATTTTGGCATATCAGGTATGTGTGCCAAGTTTGGTCCAGATCCATCGATGTTTGGGTTCACAATGTTCTCTGGATGTCGGTGAACTACAACTTCAGCAAAACAAAGTGACTTTTCCCCAAAGACCTCCAGTATTTTTTGGTGGTCTCTGTGGTCCAAGTTTGGTCCAATTTCATCTTTGGTGGAGTGTTCTTTGATTGCAGGTGAAGTATAAATCCCAGTACCTACAACTCCAAAATGTCCTGGCCAATTTCCCTTCAAACCCACCAGTATTTAAATTTGGGCATATTGGGTATGCATGCCAAGTTTGGTCCAGATCCATCATTGTTTGGGTTCATAGTACGTGATAGATGTAGCTGAACTACAACTCCTATAAATCCCTCCAAAGACCTCCAGTATGTATTATTGGTCATGGGGGTTCTGTGTGCCAAGTTAGTTCCAGATTCATCGTTGGTGGAGTTCAGAGTGCTCTTAGATTGCAGGTGAACTATACATCCCAGTACTTACAATTCCTATAAATCATTGTGAATTCTCCTCAAACCTCTCTAGTATGTTCAGTTGCTAACCAATTCCTCTGTTTGCTGTTTCCCATAGAAAATAATCGGTGAGGGTTAAGGTTTCGGTGGCAACCAGGGGAGCATTCGCACAGTTAAAACTTGTGCACCAACTGCGCCCATACCTGGGGAAGTCTAACTTGGCCACGGTAGTCCATGCTCTGGTTACATCCCATATAGATTACTGCAATGCTCTCTACATGAGGTTGCCTTTGAAGACTGTTTGGAAGCTTCAACTGGTCCAACGGACAGCAGCCAGGTTGACAACAGGAGCAGCACTCAGGGAGCGCACAACACCTCTGTTGCCCGAGCTCCACTGGCTACCAGTTTGCTACCGGGCACAATTCAAGGTGCTGGCTTTAGCCTTTAAAGCCTTAACTGTTCTGGTCCAACTTACATGTCCGAATGCATATCTCCCTATGAACCATCAAGATGTTTAAGATCATCTGGAGAGGCCCTGCTCTCGGTCCCGCCTGCTTCGCAGGCGCGATTGGTAGGGACGAGAGACGGGGCCTTTTCAGTGGTGGCTCCTCGGCTTTGGAACGCCCTTCCTAGTGACATCAGATCAGCCCCCTCTCTCCTGACATTTCTCAAGAAGGTCAAGACCTGGCTGTTTGACCGGGCATTTGCAGATGTAGTATGATTATTAAATTGAGACCTAAGGAACAACGACGACACAATTTAGAAATCGACTTAATAATGAGACGCTGAGACTTGTGTTTTAATTTAAATTGCTAATTTGTGTATTATATGATTGTGTTAGTAACTGTTGATGTATTTATCTTTGGGCAGTCTTTGCCATGTTTACACCGCCTCGAGTCGCCTTCAGGCTGAGCGGGGCGGTATAGAAGTAGAGTAAATAAATAAATAAATAAATTTTAACTAATTTACGACACCATAAACTTCTCCAGAAGCGTGCAGAAGAATGAGGAAGTACTCCATCGCTGTCACAAGTGGACAGTGAAGCGACAGCTCCCCTGGTGGCCGGAATTCGAAGCATACCCTCATGAAGCTGGAAAGTTAAATAGCCTCAGTGTCTCTGTCTATATATGTTGTATGTCTATGGCATTGAACGTTTGCCATGCATATGTGCATTTTGATCCACCCTGAGTCCCCTGCGGGGTGAGAAGCGCGGAATATAAATACTGTAAATAAATAAATAACTTATCTGTTGAGCAAATGGTGTAACAAGGGTATCTTTCTTGCAGAATACTGGTATCTTGATGAGGAAATCCCATTTGTGCCTAGTCTATTTCCCTCACATTCTGTTTAATTTCAGGAAGAAAGAGAGGAAAGACCAAGATTGCTAGGCAAATACCTACTTGTCTCTGTTTGAACGCTTCCAGTAAGGCAGTGGCATCGTCATGGGAGAGCGGGAAAGAAAGACGGGGCCCCACATAGCTAGCCGGTACGACGACAGATTGGTAGGCAGCGTACACAGTTTCTATCCTGCTGTCATTCACGTTTTCCGGTCCTGATAATATTCGAGAAATGAATTCTTCTAGAAAAAGAGAGAGAAATTGGGGGCAAAAGTGAGAAACTTTGGGTCCATCTAGGTGAGGCACGGGCAATCTTCAACCTTCCCTCCAGGTGTTTTGGACTTCCGCTCCCACAATTCCTAACCCGCTGTTAGGAATTGTGGGAGTTGAAGTCCAAAACACCTGGAGGGCCGAATTTGGCCTATGCCTGATATAGATAAACATAGACATACATAGATAGATATACCGTAAGATAGCCGTATGCAGAAAGCACACAGAACGAATTTACATAGGATATTTAGGAGATTAAGGATATGGCTGCTTTCCATAAGCTTACTGTCTCTGTGGCTGCTTGGTACGAAGTTTTTCATAAGGTAGTCAAAGAAGCTGTTGAGCTGCAGAAAACAAGAAGAAAGATGTGGTCATTCACACAAAGGGAACATCGGCACCTATTTCCACTGCCATAGCCTTTCTCTCATCCCCTGGTTCTTTGCTTACCACAATGTATTTTGGAGATAGGGTACCATGTGTAAATACGAGAGTTACCCGGAAAGTAAGGTTGCAAGGGTTTTTCAAAAATACAAAGAATGAATGTATTTTGATAAAACTTACTTGGATTGTAGCATAGGTATTACATTGTTTTTCCACATAACCACCATTCAGTTCAATACATTTTATCATCCGTGGGATGAGTTTTTGATGCCCATGGCATAGACGTTTCCCTTCACCATTTTCAGATAATTCGTCACTTTGATTTTCACCTTGTTGTTGTTGGAAAAGTGTTTTCCACCCAGGTGTTCCTTCAATTTAGTGAACAGATTATACTCACTAGGTGCGAGATCGGGGCTGTGAGAGGGGTGGCTTAAAACATCCCAACTCTTGTGTTACGAGAGCGGGTCAATAAGTCTGTAACTTTTTGAATGAAACACAGGTTTTTGGATAAAAGGTCATTTTATTTTTCAACCTAGTCTCCTTTGAGCTCTATACACTTTGTCCAACGTTTCGCCAATTTTTGTATCCCTTCCAAAAAATAATATTTGTCAAGGTCATCAAAATAGGTATTTATTTGTGAGATGATTTCATTGTTGGAGTCAAATCTCTTTCCGCCAAGCCATTTCTTCAGGTTTGGAAACAAGAAATAGTCACTCGGGGCTAAATTCAGAGAATAGGGCAGACGAGGGAGCAATTCGTATCCCAATTCATGGATTGTTGCCATGGCAACTCCACATGTGTGCACCCTTGCATTTGTGGTCGATTGTGAGCAAACGTGGCACCCATCTTGCAGAAAGCTTTCTCATACCCAAGTGATCATTTAAAATTGAAACCACTGAGCTATGTGAGATGCCTATGGCTTCCACTATCTCTCGCACTTTCAATCTCTGATCAGCCAACACTATATCATGAATGTTTTCAATTGTGTTGGGTGTAGAGGCCTCAACTGGGAATCCAGAACGTTCGGCATCTGCCGTGCTTGTATGGCCACAAAAAAAAATCAGTAAACCAATTTTTTACTATTGAAATTGATGGTGCAGAGTCCCCATAGTATTTATCAAGCTTAGCCTTGGTTTGAGTGATAGTTTTTTCCCACAAAAACTAATGCTTAATGAGCACACAAATGTCACTTTTTTCCATTTTCCCCTCAAATCACGCGGTAGTCTGCTATTAATGGCTGTCAAACACAAACTAAATGACGCAGCTTGTTCAAATTTTGACAGGAGTCAACTGACAGATGCCTGTTGACAGAAGCAGTGTTGCCCTTTCAGTTAAGAGGCGGGAAATTCAAAAAGTCACGGACTTATTGACCCGCCCTCGTACATAAGCATTGTGCAGGTGCATATTGTCATGAAGGAGAAAGACTCCCACTGTCAGCATCCCACGACATTTGTTTTGGACAGCTCTGCGAAGTTTCTTCATGGTCTCACAATACATTCCATACCTATTTTGTCACATGCGGACTTAACATTATGTCCTTTCCATAAACAGAAACAATTTCACAATGAATCGCAGCGGCATTTATGCTCTTAGCATTTAGGTAGCATATTACAAAGTGAACTTCACACTTAGAGGGAAACAGACTGAGGACGTCATCTCTCAACTTCACCACAACACCAGTTGATGAGCTACTGACAACTGGCCCTGCTCATTTGCTTCTGCTGGCTTCCCACTACACGGCAGTGATACCAACTTCCCTGCGAAAATTCCCTGCGAAAGCTACGTGCCTTATAACCTTACTTAAGTATAACCCTCATAGCAGGTATCCAAGTGGGAATTTCAATATCAGGTTTTTGGGAAGAGTTTTAAATATTCCATGTCCAGTTTCCAAGACATCCAGACTGCAGAATCCATAGCGTTGAACCATGGCAGTTCAAGTGCTGTCAAGCTGCATTCATTCAACAGTGTAGATCAGGCATGGGCAAACTTTGGCCCTCTAAGTCGACTTCAGCTCCAACAATTGAAGGGTTTGAGACCAGAAGTTTGCCCTGAAGGCAGAAGATTGTCCATGCCTGGTGTGGATACAGCCCAGCAGTTTTGGACTTCAGGATCCCTGATCATTGGCCCAGGCAGCAGAAACTTCTGAGAGTTGAAGCCCAACCACCTGGAGTTTGGGAATTACTGATGAAGAGTTCTAAGAACCCGAACAGCTGTGTAGAAATGTAGAATTGTACTTGTCCCCAATGAATATCTTGCCTAACTGTTGATTTTGGATTGTATATCATTCCTCATGGAGCTCAATGTTTTGCAGGTGAGTGATAGGAGGAGTTATTAAACATGATTTTCCCCAAATCTCTCCATTTTTTGTGTGGGCATTCCTATACTGATTACATATGCTTTTAACACAATTATTGAATATATAACCAGTAGGCCTCGACAATCATGGTTCTAAATGGTTCTAAAGTGTCTCTCTCTCTCTCTCTCTCTCTCTCTCTCTCTGGCACTACTTCACGAACGAAGATTCTTAGGAAGGTCTCATCCCACGCTTTCTATAAGCGCATTGATGACTAAGGAGGTTGGATGTGTCCTTCAAGCCTGTGCAATGGATTTTTCTGGTGGAACGCAGCATGCACAGAACTGGCCTCATCCTTTAAACCAAAGGTTCGTCTTCCGGGGCCTAGCAAGCTTAGGATGGTGGCAGCGAGGTCCTCCGGTCGTAGGTTTGATTAGAGTTTCATTCTCTTAGATGGTTGACCTTACAGGGTTAGACGAGCACCATCTGCCCAGGTTTTAAATTATTTATTTATTTACTTACTTTATTTATATTCTGCTCTTCTCACCCCGAAGGGGACTCAGAGCAGATTACTGTACACATACTTGCAGACAATCCCTGCAGTTCAACATATGACATATAAACATGTGACATTTATCACAGTACAGTACATACATTTTGACATATTACACACATATATAGACGAACAGAGGCAAACTTTCCGGCCACCAGGGGGAGCTGAAAGTCAGCATCTCTCAGCGTTTTCCAGCGACCCTTTGTTGTTTCTTCCGCATTCCTCAATGATTCCTGGGTTCTTTTTAATGGCCTCATAAATCAGTCAAAATTTGCCTCCCCACTTTAATGTGGTACCTTTATCTCCTATTTGACAAATGTAACTGTCTTTCGGGCTGCATAGGTTGGCAGCAGGCTGCACTTAAGGTAGAGAACCCACCTCGACCTGGGCAGGCCTCGAACTCATGACCTACTGGTCAGAGAGATCTTAGAGTTTTCCTTCTCCTAGGATGGCTCCAAAAGGCTTGCCATTCTGCCCGTTGACACTCTTTGTCAGACTCTTTGGTTGTGACCTGTTTGGCATGGGAGGCCCTACCGGTGACTATTATGCCACTGCCAGCATAGCTCACAACTTCATTAGGGTACACAACCCTCTCCCCTGCGACAAGGGGGCACTAATGGAGAGGGTTCTAAAGTACTTAATAAACTAAAGTTCTGGTGGTGAAAACTAGATGGCGCTAGTGCTTTGCTTCTACAGTGTTGCTAATGTTCTGGTGGTGAACATTTCAGAACTCTAACAAAACTTTCAAAACTTCATTATTATCTCATTATTGGCAATTTTTAAGACAGAACCAATCAGGAACTGCCATTTATAACGAAATTTTGAAAGTTTTGTTAGAGTTCTGAAATGTTCACCACCAGAACTTTAGCAACACTATAGAAGCAAAGCCCCAGCACCACCTAGTTTTCACCACCAGAACTTTAGTTTTGTAAGTACTTTAGAACCATTTAGAACCATGATTGTCCAGGCCTAATAACCAGCCTATCAATCAAAGTGAGATCCAACAGCATTCACAGCCTGCATATCAGAAATAGAATAATGACTAGATGGTGGCACTGTTGGACTTAATTTGTGGTTCCACAAAAGCCACTGGACAGGTCTGGACTGTGTGTAGGCAAAGTAAGTTTGCTGGGACCACGATCAACAGCAAAATTAGCAATACAGCTGCTCATAACTCTCCCTTCCTCTTTTGCAAACCATACCTTGATGTGATCCTGTTCTCCCGAATACTCAATGGATTGAAAGATGCGCCACGTACATCGCCGCCGCATTTCAAGCCGGGCCACATAACGTCGATACCACCTTTGGATCAAGACGGCTGCTTTAAAGACTGAAGTTGAGAAAGAAAAGCTCAGAGCAGAATCTCTCATTATGGGGACATGACTTTACATATTGCTCTTCTGAGGTTGTGTCTACACCAGTGGTTCCCAACCCGCTTTTGACCAGGGACCACTCTCCAACATTAGTACCAAAAGGGCTACGAATCAGTTTTTGGTCAACTTTAGATTCGGTTTGGTTATTTAGGGTGCTGATTCAGATAATTGCATTGGATAGATAGACCACATCAGCTCTAGATGCAGAACATATGCCATCCAGTAGTCGCTATCTGCTCGCCCACAGAAAATCATATTTAATCAGCCTTGGCATTATAAGAGAGTTTTGTGAGACCAATTGTCCTTGTTGCAATGGTGTAGTCATAGTAAGGCTGTGGATCATATTTTAGTTCTTGCAGACCAGTGGTGGTCCATGGACCACAGGTTGGGAACCACTGATCTACACTCTAGAACAGTGGTTCTCAACCTTCCTAATGCTGTGACCCCTTAATACAGTTCCTCGTGTTGTAGTGACCCTCAATCATATAATTATTTCAATGCTACTTCACAACTGTGATTTTGCTATTGTTATGAAGCGTAATGTAAATATCTGATATGCAGGATGTATTTTCATTCACTGGACCAAAATTGGCATATATACCCAATATGCCCAAATTTGAATACTGGTGGGATTGGAGGGAGAGATTGTCATTTGGGAGTTGTAGTTGCTGGGATTTATGGTTCACCTACAATCAAAGAGCATTCTGAACCCCACCAATGGAGGAATTGAACCAAACTTGGGACACAGGATTCCCATGACCAACAGAAAATACTTGGTGGGCATTGACCTTAAGTTTTGGAGTTGTAGTTCACCTACATCCCGAGAGCACTGTCAACTCAAAACAATGATGAATCTGGACTAAATGTGGCATGAATATCAATATGCCCAAATGTGAACACTGGTGGAGTTTTGGGAAAATAGACTTGACATTTGGGAGTTGTAGTTGCTGGGATTTATAGTTCACCTACAATCAAAGAGCCTTTTGAACTCCACCAAAGATAGAATTGGGCCAAACTTCCCACACACACACACCCCATGATTGACAGAAAATGCTGTGTTTTGTGATGATCTTTGGCGACCCCTCTGACACCCCCTCGTGACCCCTCCAGGGGTCCCGACCTCCAGGTTGAGAAACACTGCTCTAGAATCAATGTAATTTAACACTGTTTAACTGCTGTGGCTCAATGCTATGGATTCCTAGGTTTTGTAGTTTTACAGCATCTTTCACAATCCCTGCCAAAGAGTGCTGGTGCCTCGCCAACTTACAACTCTCAGGATCTCATAGCACTAAGCCAAGGCAGTCAAAGTAGTGCCAAACAGCATTAATTTAACAATGTAGCTGCAGTATGAGGATAAAAATGCGAGGCCTACGAAACAGACTCTTAGAACCATGCACCAGTATGCACTACTCCTTTAGTCAGCTACAGGATCTCCAGGCAGCTGTAGTTAGTTTCAGAAAGGACTTGTAATTTTGAATTATGCGCATTATGCTCAAGCAACAATGTAGTACCATGAGTAATCAACAATGCATTTACTCACATAGGACTATAATAACAACAATCCACCCCTCCCTGCAGCTCCAGGTGGAGTGCATCATTACAACAACAGATTAAACACTATTAAAACACGTGCATCATCTCCACATGCCCATGATCAGGCATGAAAACCCAGATTCATTCTGAATTGACTCCTGGCTGTTCTCACTTTGTGGCTATACTACTGGTGTGTGTTGTGGATTATTCTAGTTTTGGGTTGCTGTGAGTTTTCTGGTCTGTATGGTCAGGGCCGGCCTTCCCCATTAAGCGACCTACGCGGTCGCGTAGGGCGACGTTCCCGGAGGGGGCGTGGCCATCTGGGAGGGGCGCCGCTCCGCCCTGCCGCCGTGTCGCCGCAGCCAGCCGGCGGCGTGGAGGAACAGGGGGGGGGGAAGAGGGGACTCACGGGGCGGGCTCGCCGCTCACGGACCCGAGGAGGAGCAGGAGGAGGGGGAGGCCATGAGGGCAGCCCCATGGAGACGCAGCGGCAGCAGCAGCAGCAGCGCCCGGAAGGGCCCGAAGCCAGAGGCGCATCTTCGTGGCGATCACTTCGTCGCGCCTCTGCCGAGGAGGAAGGGGAGGAAGGCCTTGCCGGCCGCGCTGTAAGGACGCCCGGAAGGGAGACGCCGGAGGGAGGAGCCCTGCGGAGCGCGGCGGCCTCTTCCTCCTTCCCTCCCTCCCTCCGGTGTCTCTTACAGCGCGTGGCCGGCAAGGCCTTCCTCCCCTTCCTCCTCGGCAGAGGCGCGACGAAGTAACGTCACGAAGATGCGCCTCTGGTTTCGGGCCCTCCCGGTGGCGCTGCTGCTGCTGCTGCGTCTCTGTGGGGGCCGCCCTCGTGGCCTCCCCCCCTCCTGTTCCTCCTCGGGTCCGTGAGCGGCATGAGTCCCCTCTTCCCGCCCCGTGAGTCCCCTCCCCCCCGTTCCTCTGCGCCGGCGCGCTCAGGAGTCTGAGCATGCGCGGGCGCAGCCGGGAGCCGCCGGGAGGGGGGGCGCGAAAATAAAGTTCGCTTACTCCCCCCAGAGAGCTCGGGCCGCCCCTGTGTATGGTCATGTTCCGGAAGAATTTTCTCCTGACGTTTCACTCACATCTATGACAGGCATCCTCAGAGATTGTGAGGCCCTCGGAGGATGCCTGCCATAGATGTGGGCACAACGTCAGGTGAGAATGCTTTTGGAACATGGCTACACAGCCTGGAAAACTCACAGCAAGCCAGTGATTCCAGCCATAAAAGCCCTCGACAACAGATTCCAGTTTTGCTCTGCTTCAGGCAAAATTGGGATGCTCCACAGTTTGAAGGGAAATTTGGATTTGAACAGTGGGATTGGGTCAGATATGGACAGATCCACTGTCCACCCAAGGCACCAACATCTTCACCCTTTTACTAGACTCATCAGTGCATGGAAAAGAGGATAGATTAGACATGAGCCAACTTCAGCTCTCCAAATGTTTTGGACTTCAACTCCCACAATTTGCAACAGCCTACGGTTATTACAAATTGTGGGAGTTGAAGTCCAATTGTGGCTTACCAATACGTTTTTGGTCAACTTTAGATTAGGTTTGACTATTTGGGGGTGCCGATTCATACAATTGCATTGGATAGACCAGGGCTGTCCAACTGCCGGCCCTGCAGGTGTTTTGGACTTCAACTCCCAGAAATCCTAGCCAGTTTACCAGCTGTTAGGATTTCTGGGATTTGAAGTCCAAAACACCTGCAGGGCCGGCAGTTGGACAGCCCTGGGATAGACCACATCAGATCTGGTTTCTGAAACAGAACATATGCCATCCAGTAGTTGCCATCTGCTCACCCACAGAAAACCATATTTAATAAGTCTCAGTACTATAAGAGGCTTTCGTGAGACCGGTTGCTTTCATTGCAACGGTGTAGTAACGGTGGGGCCGTGGACCATATTTTACTTCTTCCGGACTACTGGTGGTGCATGGACCACATGTTGAGAACCAATGCTATAAAAGCTTCCAAGGAAGGAGCTTCCACCATACTCCAAGGCAGAGAGTTCCACTGCTGAATAGCTCTTACTGTCAAGAAGTTCTTCCAAAGGTTTAGGTGGAATCTCCTTTCCTGTCATTTGAACCCGTGACTCCATTGAGTCCTAGTTTCCAGGGCAGGAGAAAAGAAGCCTGCCCCCCCCCCCTTCCTTATGACATCCTTTCACATATTTATACATGGCTCTCATGTCTCCCCTCAACCTTGTCCTCTGCAGGCTAAACAGACCCAGTTCTTTAAGACGCTCCTCATAGGGATTCATGGTCTCCAGACCCTTGATTATTTTATTGAGCCTTTTCTTCTGGACACCTTGCAGCTTAGAGTCAATATCTCTTTCAAGCTGAGGTGCCCAGAATTGGACACATTATTCCAGGTGAATTGGACACAGTATTCTAGGTGAAGAGGTCTAACCAAAGCAGAATAGAGAGGCACCATGACTTCCCTTGATCTGGACACTAGAGTCCTTTTGATGCAGCCTATCACCCCACTGGCTTTTTAAGCTGCTGCATCGAACCATTGGCTCATGCTCAACTTGTTGTCCGCGAAGACAGGCCCGGATTAACCATAAGGCCACCCGAGGCCATTGCCTCGGGCGGCACTTTTGGGGGGGGCAGCAGATCCGGACCCCCAATTTTTTAAATAAAAAAATCCCCAAAAAATTCAAAAAAAAAGGGCGCATGTGCGGCCGCCCCCTCCCTTTGCTCTGCTCCCCTCGGCTCTAAGGAGGGAGGGAGGGAGGATCAGCTCCGCTCCTGACTCCACCCCTCCCCGCCTCCTCGCCGGATTGAAGGAAGGAGGGCGGGGCGAGGAGGAGAAAGAGGCGCCCTCCCGCTGCGCGTCCTGCGCGCTGCCCATTTCTTTCAAGAATGAGGCGCCCTCCACGCCACGCAAGGGAGGAGGGGCGGCGGCGGGGCTTCTCTCCGCCTCCCTGGCTTGGCGTCGCCAGGCAGGGAGGAGGAGGCGGAGTTCCGGAGAGAAGCCGTGCCGCTGCCCCTCCTCCCTTGCGTGGCGTGGTGACGCAAGAGAGGAGGGCCGGCAGCGTGACTTCTCTCCGCCTCCTCCTCCCTGCCTGGCAACGCCACGCCAGGGAGGAGGCAGAGAGGAGTCCCACCGCCGCCCCTCCTCCCTTGCATCGCGCCAGCCCTGCCGAAAAGGGGTGGGCGGCGCGCAGGACGCGAGGCAGGAGGGCCCCTCTTTCTCCTCCCCTCCTCGCCCTCCTTCCTTCAATCCGGTGAGGAGGCGGGGGGGGGCCGAGCCGGTGGGCGGGGAGGGGCGGGGTCGGTGGGCGGGGAGGGGTGGAGTCGGTGGACGGGGAGGGGCCGAGCCGGTGGACGGGGAGGGGCGGGTCAGTGGGCGGGGAGGGGCGGAGGCAGACCCTTTTGCCTTGGGCGGCAAAAGGGCCTGATCCGGGCCTGCGCGAAGACTCTTAAGATCTCCAGAGTCATCATCAAGTGTTGAAGGCAATACAACAGATTCCCCGCCCCCCCCCCCGCCCCCAAAGAGCTGGCTTTTAAAACAAGAACTATTGATCCATTTGACGTGGAATATAGGTAAGTTTCCTTCCTCGTAGCTCTATGCGGAATTCCCTATCACTCACCTAGGAAAACGTTGTACTTAGGATCCCTGACTGTTTTCTTCTCCGGTTGAATCCTTTTTTCTCCACCCACATCCTTGCTGCCTCCTCCTTTCTTTTCCATATTCCTTCTCTGTATGGATTTATTCTAGCTGCATTTCCGAGCTTTCCAGGAACGTAGCAACCCAATATATGCCGAGCCACCCCATTGTCTCAAGCACACGGAATCTCTATTGGCCAGAACCTTCGGATGGAGCAACGTTCTGTTTCAAAGTCTTTGTCTCATCACAGTGACGCAGGGAATCCTTGGAAGTGGAATTGAATGAGGATGAGAAAGTCACAGGCTCACAGCTTCAGGCCTGGATTACCCATAAGGCCACCCGAGGCCATTGCCTCGGGCGGCAGATTTTGGGGGGCGGCATTTCCGGGCCTGAAGGAAGGGGTGAGGGGAAGTCCCGCTGCCCCTAGGGAGACTCACGCGGCTGCCGCCGCCGCCACCCCACTCGCGCGGTCGGGCACCATTCCTTCCTTCAGTGAAGGGAGGAGGGGCGCCAGTGCGAGCGCAGCGGGGGAAGCCGCGTGAGTCTCCCTAGGGGCAGGTCTTCCGGCGGCGCCTTCTCCCCTCACGCCGGCAGCGGCTCCGCCTTTTTTCCCTTCAATGAAGGGAGGAGGGGCGGACTAACCCGGCGTGAGCGAAAAGGAGCCGAAAGAAGCCTCGCTGCTGCCGCCGCCCCTAGGGCGACGGGGGTTCCTTCTTCCACCGCCTCCCGCTGCACGGGAGGCAGCGGGGAAGGCACGCACGCCGCCCTAGGGGCGGCGCGGCGGCAAGGCTTCTCCCAGCTCCTTTTCCCTCATGCCGGCTCCGCCCCCACAAGAGGCCACGCCCCCTCAAGCGGCCGCAGCCCCGCCCCCCGGGGGGTGGGATTTAGAGAGTGTGGCCTAGGCGAGCCCCAGGAGACCCCCTCTGCATCTGAATTGGTTTGACCTGCAGCAGGGAGTTCCAACGTTCCTGCATGCTCTATGTGGTCTGGCATCTTTAGCGCAAAGGCTGGGACTTAGCTTCAAAAGACCTCCAGCTATCTCTATCCTTTCATTTCCATGCCTCACTTGCCCTGATACATTGTAGTGCCACTTTAGTCAAGAACATTCCACTTCGCAACATTTTTCCTTTTCGCAAAGATACAAAGTGTCCCATATGGCTCATAGCTTCTGCTCTTGCAAAAATAAACCTTTCCGGGCTGCAGAGCCCTGCTAGCCCGCCTGGGATGCCTTCCTGGCATGGCTGGAGCTGCGATTATCAAAACCGCGGATATGGAATTTTCAAAATGGCGCCCGTTTCCCTCGCTATCCTGGAACCTGGAGCCTAGAATCCCAGGTCTCGGCGGTGGCCAGGGCAGCTTTTGCACAGTTAAGACTCGTGCGCCAGCTGCGCCCGTACCTTGGGAAGTCTGATCTGGCTACGGTCGTCCATGCTCTGGTCACATCCCGAATAGATTACTGCAACGCACTCTACATGGGGCTGCCTTTGAAGACAGTTCGGAAATTATAATTAGTCCAATGGGCGGCAGCCAGATTACTAACTGGAGCTACATACAGGGAGCATACCACCCCCTGTTGTGTCAGCTCCACTGGCTGCCTGTCCAATTCCGAGCTCAATTCAAAGTGCTGGTTTTGACCTTTAAAGCTCTATACGGTTCTGGCCCAGCCTACTTGTCCGAACGCATCAACCGCTACGTCCCATCTTGTACCTTAAGGTCATCTGGGGAGGCCCTGCTCTCGCTCCCGCCTACTTCTCAAATGCGATTGGTGGGGACGAGGGACAGGGCCTTCTCAGTGGTGGCCCCCCATCTGTAGAACGCACTCCCTATTGATATTTGATCACCTTCATCCCTCCTGGCATTCAGAAAAACAGTGAAATCCTGGTTATGGGACCAAGCCTTTGCACTTTAGCATGATATGGCACTTTAGATTGGTCAGATGGCAAATTGGTGGATAAGATCTAAGGCTTATGGATGGAATATTGTTTTAACTGTAATGAATGTACATGATGTTTTAATGTTAATTGTATTTTAATGTATTTAATTCTAGTTGTATTTTAATGTATTTTAATCTTAAATGTTGTTTATTATGTATACTTTGTGGCATTGAATCGTTGCCGTTGTTAGGCCGCTCTGAGTCCCCCCTCGGGGGTTGAGAAGAAGCGGGGTATAAACGCTGGAAATAAATAATCCACGAAAACATCAATTCAACCGATTGACTCCGTTCCAATTTCATATTTTTCTTTGGCTTATTCTAAGGTTTTCTGTCATCTTGTTTTCTTCCTCTGAGCTTTTCTGCCTCTGCTACAACCTTTTGATTTTTAAAGAATATATTTTTCAAAGGACCCGCTGACTGTCAGAACTTGCCGGTTTATCAAATCCATTGTTCCCGCCACCGTTAAGAGCCCCCATTAAGGTTCTAAAGCCATGGATTTCCTTGAGCACATCCCTCGGAGTTGCATGTAGACAGGCCAGAGTGTGGGCTACCCTGGGTGGTTTGGGAAATATAATTTTTCCAAGGACTTTTGGTGTTTTGGAACGCTCCTCAAGGCTGGCAGTGGAAAGGACTCGTTCTTATAGGATAACAGATTCATAGCTGAGCCTGGAACCCCAGTTGGGAGAGCTTTTGTGCACCAGCTGACCCCATACCTTGGGAAGCCTGATCTGGCCACCGTGGTCCACGTTCTGGTTACATCCAGAATACATTACTGCAACGCGCTCTACGTGGGGTTGCCTTTGAAGACTGTCCGGAAACTTCAACTAGTCCAACGGGCAGCAGCCAGATTGCTCACTGGAGCATCATACAGGGAGCATACCACCAGGGGCGGACGAAGGTAATATTAAATGGTAAGCGAACATTATTTTGCCCCCCAATCGCTTGATAACAACAGGTATAAGCAGGGCCGGACTAAGGTAATTTAAAATGGCAAGCGAACATTATTTTGGCGCCCCCTGGCTCTCCAGCCTCGTGGAGCGTGCGCATGCATGCTGGGCGTGCATGCGCTGGGCTAGCTAGTTCTGCGCATGCGCCATTGCTGTGGAGGGACTCCAGATGGACCGAGATACCAATCGCCCTAAGTGAGGCCGAAAAGGAGGAACTTTTTGCAGCCGGGACTGAGCCGGGGCATTTTGGGTGATTGCCGTCTCAGTCCAGCTGGAGTCCCTTTGCAGCAATGGCACATGCGTGGAACCTGGCGGCCAGATGCACCCCTAACTACGTGGCGCCCTAAGCGGGTGCTTACTTTGCCTAATGGTAAATCCGCCCCTGCATACCACCCCCTGTTATGTCAACTCCACTGGCTGCCGGTCCATTTCCAAGCACAATTCAAAGTTCTGGTCTTGTCCTATAAAACCCTATACAACTCCAGCCCAGCTTACTTGTCCGAATGCATCTTCCTCTACGTTCCACCTCATAGCCTAAGATCCGCCGAGGAGGCCCTGCTCTTGGTCTCACCAGCTTCGCAAACATGGCTGGTGGGGACGAGGGACAGGGCCTTCTCGGTGGTGACCCCTCCCCCCCCCCCCGCTTGCAGAACTCGCTCCCTAGCGAAATCAGATCGGCATCTTCCCTCCTTTCTTTCAGAAGAAAACATTGAATCTGACCATATGACTTTTGTAATGGAACAGGCTTTATTATTGTTTAACTAATGTGGCTTTAATCTATTGTATTGTATGTTTTTATCTTGTTATTATAATTGTAATTAATTGCGACATCGAATCATTGCTATTGTCAGCCGCTCTGAGTCCCCCTGCGGGGGTGAGAAGAGCAGGGTAAAAATGCTGTAAATAAATAAAAATATAAGTCTAAGAACATGCAAATGAGTTAATAGACAGGGCACTCGGCATATAAGTGCAACATGGTGATAGGCTGAGCATTCTTTATCTGGAACTTTGAAATTTGAAGTATTCCAAATTGCAAATCTGTCCACATGGATGAGTGGTAGAGGACTCCCATCTGCAATATAATCCAGTTTCTGAATCCGGATTATCTGCTTTGAACTGGATTATATGGCAATGTAGACTCATATATACTTTTTTTTCCATGTCAGTAGTGACTTGAGAAACTGCAAGTCGCTTTTGGAGTGAGAGAATTGGCCATCTGCAAGGGGATGCCCAGATGTTTTACCATCCCGTGGGAGGCTTCTCTCATGTCCCTGCATGAGAAGCTGGAGCTGACAGATAGGAGCTCACCCCGCTCCCTGGATTTGAACTGCCTACCTTTCAGTCAGCAGTCGTACCGGCACAAGGCTTTAAAACCCATTGCACTACCGAGAACTCCAACTCATATATGATATCCATTGGGATATCAGCAGACAGAATAATATATTGTCGGAGGCTTTTGTGGCTGGAATCACTGGGTTGTTGCAAATTTTCCAGGCTGTGTGGCCATGTTCCGGAAGCATTCGCTCCTGACATTTCGCCTACATCTATGGCAGGCATCCTCAGAGATTGTGAGGATGTTGCCATAGGTGGAGGCGAAACGTCAGGAGAGAATGCTTCCAGAACATGGCTATACAGCCCAAATAATGTACAAGAACCCAGGAATAATTTATATCATGTTAACTTACCCGGCTGAGATGGATCTGGCAATTCTTGATCTAGAAAGGAAGAAAATAATATAATTTACAGGTGGAGGTGAAACATGAGGAGAGAATGCTTCCAGAACATGGCTATACAGCCCGAATACCGTACAAGAACCCAGGAATAATTTATATCATGTTAACTTACCAGGCTGAGATGCATCTGGCAATTCTTGACCTAGAAAGAAAGAAAACAATATAATTTAAAGGTGGAGGCAAAACGTCAGGAGAGAATGCTTCCAGAACATGGCCATACAGCCTGAATAACTTACAAGAATCCAGGAATAATTTATATCATGTTAACTTACCAGGCTGAGGTGCATCTGGCAATTCTTGATCTAGAAAGAAAGAAAACAATATAATTTACAGGTGGAGGCAAAACGTCAGGAAAGAATGCTTTCGGAACATGGCCATACAGCCCAAATAACGTACAAGAACCCAGGAATAATTTATATCATGTTAACTTACCAAGCTGAGATGGATCTAGCAATTCTTGATCTAGAAAGAAAGAAAGAAAACAATATAATTTACGCCAAGTCTGCAAAAAAAGAAAGAAAGAAACAAAACTAGAAGGTAATTTTTTTCACATTTAGAAAAGGAAAAGCATACCTTTATCGAACTTGCATATGAAATTCCTGTGTGAAGAAATACCACATCCCATAGTTTTCAAACAAGACACCTATGAGATCGTAAGGGTTAGGGTGTCATGTTGTCTGTGGGTGAGCACCCTCCTCCAGCGCAGAAATGATGTTGCCTTCCATCTGTCAAGGGAAAATGTTGGAATATTTAGAAACAACAACCTAAGAAAGAACTTGATATTCTTTGATATTTCTCAGATGAAAACTAGGAGACGTATAGCTGCGCAACATCAAAGTGACAAGAGGGCAAAAGTTAAAATAGAATATACAAAATTACTATTGCAAGTGTTGAAAACTGGGAGTTTAAAATACCCATGTTGAGCCTACTGCTCTCCTCTCCCTTTTATGAGTTGGTAAAGGCATATATATACGCTATCGTACTGATGGTAGCTTGTTCAACTTAAGCCATCTGAGGGCTCGCACTAAGACTCTAAATTTAAACGATCTAGTCCGTGAGCTGCATTTTGCAGACGATGCTGCCCTTGTCGCCCATTCAGAAGCAGCTCTGCAGCGCCTCACATCCTGCTTTGCAACAGCTGCAGAGCTGTTTGGGCTGGAAGTCAGCCTGAAGAAAACGGAAGTCTTCTACCAGCCCGCACCACAGGAAGAACGCCATCATCCCCACGTCAGCATAGGCAAATCTGTGCTTAAGTCCGTTCAGCAGTTCACCTACCTGGGAAGTATAATCTCTTCAGACGCCAAGATTGATAAAGAGATAGATCACAGATTAGCAAAAGCATATAGTGCATTTGGAAATCTTCATAAAAGAGTCTGGAGCAACAAGCACCTGAGGCAAAGCACAAAAATCAGTGTGCTATCATACTGTCTATTCTCCTATATGGGTCTGAAACATGGGTCACCTATCGCCAACACCTACGACTCCTTGAACGCTTTCATCAGCGCTGTCTTTGCACAATCCTAAGTGTACACTGGACCGACTATGTGACGAATGCTGCTGTCCTTGAGCAAACAGGGATCACCAGTATTGAGGCCATGCTATTGAGAACACGGCTGCACTGGGCAGGGCACGTCTCTAGGATGGAGGACCACCGCCTCCCAAAGATACTACTCCACGGTGAACTCGCCATGGGTCAGCGCAAGAGAGGCGCCCCCAAAAAGAGATATAAGGACTCCTTGAAACAACATCTCAGGCTCGGCCAGATTGATCACCAACAATGGTCCACCCTGGCCTCACATCGGGAGGCATGGAGATGCACTATCCACAATGCTGCGGCCTCTTTCAAGAAGACACGCCGAATGGTTCTCGAAGAGAAACGACAACGCAGAAAGAACCGCAACTTAGAAACAACATCACCCAAGGAGACTTTCTGCTGTGCTTTCTGCAACTGGACTTGCCTATCTCAGATTGGCCTTTTTAGTCATCAACGCGCTTGTAAAAAGCGTGGGATGAGTCCTTCCTAAGAATCTTCATTCGTGAAGTAATGCTGAGAGAAAGGTAAAGGCAAAGGTTTCTCCTGACATTAAATCTAGTCATTTCCAACTCTGGGGGGTGGTGCTCATCTCTATTCCTAAGCCGAAGAGCCCGCATTATCCACAGACACCCCCAAGGTCATAATAACAACAACAACAACAACAACAACTTTATTTATACCACGCCACCATCTCCCCAAAGGGACTTGGGGTGTCTTACATGAGGCCATGCCCAAGGACACATAATAAACAACAGACAGCAAATAATACAACAATACAATCAATATACTTACACATAAACAATAACAAACAGTTTAAAACCATTCTGGCCAAACCAAATGTGAAATTTTTTTTTTTTAAAAAAAAGAACAACACTGGATGCGAACAGACATAGAATGTATGTAACAGGAAGGTTTCAAAGGATAATGTGGGGCAGATAACCCAACAGGAAGTTAAAGTGCTTCTGAGGACATTTTCAAAGGATTGATCACAGCGGGCATTATTTACTTTATTCAGGGAAGGCACATTGGAATAGCCATGTTTTCAGGCTCCTCCTAAAAACTGCCAATGTGGGGGCTTGTCTAATATCCTTAGGGAGTGTGTTCCAGAGTCGGGGGCCACCACAGAGAAGGCCCTCTCCCTCGTCCCCACCAAACGCGCCTATGAAGGCGGCGGGAGCGAGAGTAGGGCCTCTCCAGATGATCGAAGAGGTCATCTGGGTTCATAGACAGAAATGCGGTCACGCAGGTAGGCGGGTCCCAAACCATTCAGGGCTTTGTAGGTAAGAACCTGCACCTTGAATTGGGACCGGAAGATGAACGGCAGGCAGTGGAGCTCCTTAAACAGGGTCATGTAGCCAACATGACTGCATGGAGCATCATTACCTTCCTGCAGAAGCGGTACCTATTGATCTCCTCACATTTGCATGTTTTCAAACTGCTTAAAAAAATTATTTACATACATTAACAGCTTACAGTGAAAACAGAGCACAAAACAGTGAACATTTAACAAACACATAACCCTTATTTACCAATTTCTTGCGATTATAATTCTTGCCACTGTCAGTAAAATAATCTTTCTTTTCCATTTCTAAATTCAACTTTGTAGCGTCCATTAGTAATGCTAGCCTAGCATCCGGGGTGATGTTTAGTCCTATAATGTTATCTATTTTGGTAAATATATTGGAGCGATACTTATTGATCTACTCACATTTGCATGATTCCGAACTGCTAGGTTGGCAGAAGCTGGGACCAATAGCGGGAGCTCACCCTGCTTCCCGGATTTGAACTGCTGACCTTTCAGTCAGCAAGTTAATCCAAGTACAAAACACTTTTGTAATTTGAACTCTGGGTGCATCTACACTGTAGAGTTAATGCAGTTTGACCCCACTTTAACTTAAAAGACCCAAAGCAATAAAATCCTGGGAGTTGTAGTTTGGAAAGGCACCACCACTCTTTAGCACAGAAAGCTAAAGGCCTCGCGAAACTACAACTCCCAAGGAGCTGTGAGCCATGGCAGCGAAAATGTTGACAAACTGCAATATTGTAGATGTATCCAAAATCTGGAGAGCTGCATTTTGCATGGTCTATACTACAGATTTGCTGACGCAGATATAGGAATAACTGCCCATCATGCGCAATAACTGTGTGCTTAAGTCTAATCCTGTTGTCGTCTTCACATACTATATAGTATGTGAAGACGGCAACAGGATTAGACTTAAGCACACAGTTATTGCGTATGATGGGCAGTTATTCCTATATCTGCGTCAGCAAACCTGTACACGGTGATGTCACAGCGCCGGGACGGGGCTTAGAAAGGAGCATTAAGTCCTGGATGGTAATTATAGCCCCACGAATTACTACCACTGGAACACAGACAAGTCAAAAATAACAAGGAGGCGTGATAATCAGCTTTGTTAAAGGCATACTTCTTTTTCTCACCTTCCAACGTTACTAGGGATACGGGTACCTCCTACTTCACTCACCTGTATAAGGTTCACTCTTGTGTCACCTGGAGCATCGCTAAAGGGATGCGATAGCATCGTTGAGGTGAGATGGAGTTAAACAGGTATGGTCTGTCGGCTCACCTGGATGGACAAAGCAAATATGGGAGATACTACGCGCCCTAAAACACCTGGTTGTTACATTTTGCAGTTGCATCAAAGCCTGAGTCTCCACTTAAGGATGCACCTGACAAAACAGCAAACCGACATAGAAAGGCAGAGCTTGGAAATGTTACTTTTTTAAAAATCTAAAATCCCTAACTCCCCAGCTTGCATGGAGAGGCTTGAGCATCAAGGGGACCGCTTCATTTTGGTCCAGGGTGCATCTATACTGTAGAAGCAATGCAGTTTGATAGACTTGAACTGTTATGTCTCAATGCTGTAGAATCATGGGAGTTGTAGTTGTACAGGTTCTCTGCCAATAGTTACAACTTCTATGGTTCAATAGCACTGAACATGGGAAGCTCTCTGTTTTATTATTTAATAGTAGTAGTAGTAGCAGTAGCAGTAGTAGCAGCAGTAGCAGTAGTAGTAAAAGGTATAGGTTTCCGCTTGACATTAAGTCTAGTCATGTCTGATTCTGGGAGTTGGTGGTCATCTCCATTTCTGAGCCTGAGCCGTGTTGTCTGTAGACATCTCCAAGGTCATGTGGCCAGCATGACTGCATGGAGTGGTGTTTCTTTCCCGCTAAAGTGATACCTATTGATCTCACATTTGCATGTTTGTTTGTTTGTTTTTTTAAATACGTTTACAGAATGGTATACATTCATAGCTCATTAAACGTATGAAAAATCAAATGTGACTATAGTTATTATACCTTAGCATTATTGTCCCTCTAATCCAGGCCTGGGCAAACTTCAGCCCTCCAGGTGTTTTGGACTCCAACTCCCACAATTCCTAACAGCCTATTGGCTGTTAGGAATTGTGGAAGTTGGAGTCCAAAACACCTGGAGGGCCGAAGTTTGCCCAGGCCTGCTCTAACCCCACACCCGTGAACCTGACCCCCATGACCTCCGACACCCATCAATATGGATCACATTACTAACTCACAACTACCCACATGTCTTCTATAATTAAATCCCTTTTATGGCGATCTTCAAATCGACTTTTGTCTACTTTTTCAGATACCCAAGTACCAATCTCCATTGTTTATTTTTTTTGCAAATTCTTCTGGAAGACTAATATTAGTCAAAACATGGAAGTGGGGAAAACAGTTAACTATTAAAGATTGGAGAGACAAATTAGTAGATTATATCCAAATGACCAAATTGACAAATAGCAGCAGAGGAGGAAATAATGAAGACACCTAGATCGGCAGAAGCTGGGGCTAACAGTGGGAGCTCATCCCGCTCCCTGAATTCAAACCGCCGACCTTTCAGTCAGCAAGTTCAGCAGCTCAGTGGTTTAACCCACTATGCCACTGGTGGCTCCCAGTACTAGGAATACTATTATTACTCCCAGTTGTAATAGTAGTAGTACTTTTCTTTTCTTCCAGGACTGGAATCCAAAGTGGCTCACAATCTTGCAAACACTACCATTTTTAAAACCTACAACATAAAATATTAAAATAGAATTAAGTATAACAATTCTTAAAACAAGTAAAACCTTGTACCCAAGCTACAATATGCAGGGATGCTGTTATCTTTTGCATCCGACTGCCCTGTGGAAATTTGGTTAATGTCATGGATGGAGCGATTGCGATAGTAATTATTGAATAATTAGCCCCAGCAGATCAACAATTTAAAAAATATTTTTGAAATTTTATAAATAAAGCAAGCTTACTTTTGTCTTCGATGTCCACTTTAGAGAGGAGAGCTTCGATTGGATCTAGATTCAACGGGAAAGGTCCAATTTTCCTAATGTGCATTTGTGTAATATGCATTTGTAATCCAAGTGGATGGATTCAGGAGGGTTTGTGAAGTTTCGGATGCAAGAGAGGTTCATATAAAAGAGCTTTTCGGTCCATCGGGATACAGGTGCTTAGAGGACGTTCTTCCTTTGCCCTTCCTTCCTTCAGGAGAAAAACCTTTTGGTTCATTCTCAACAGGCTGGTGTGAGCCCTCCTCCCACGTGATAAGAAAAGCAAGAAGCCTGAATGGGATTAGGATTACTTGGCAAGAAGATTATGTAGGAAGAATAGCGTCCTTTGGCTTTTCTCTTTTGGGGAACCGATCAGGCACACCTGTGAAATGGAGCAAAGCCTTCCAAACCTCCTCCCTTCATTTTCAAGGACAGAGGGAGGTTTTCTAAAAAGTCTTTGTAACTAAGGGAATGCATTTTGTTTACCATATTTATACCCAGCCTTTCTCACCCCAAATGGGACTCAGAGCGGCTTACAGTTGGCAGCAATTCGATGCCGATAGTTTTTACATGTTTGTATAAACAAACATATAAAAACAATAAGCATATACATTAAGCCATAAAAATTTAGAAAAAAAATTCCAAAGATTAAAACCAATTGTTTAAAAACACACAAATCCAAAGTCCTAGTCCAGGAGCCATTCCAATCATGATTGCACTTATTTCATTCTACGTATAGCACTGAGTTACCATATTTTCCGGCGTATAACACAACTGGGCATATAAGATAACCCCCAACGTTTCCAGTTAAAACATAGAGTTTAGGATATGCTAGCCATTTAAAACTCTTCCAATGCACACCAAATAAAAAACTTGAAAAGCATCAGATTTGATTTCAATATGGTAATTTTCCTATGACTGTACCTCCTTCTCTGCCTCTCTGATCTTGCACCTGCACCGCTTCACTGCAGTCTTCAGGAGCGAGATCTGAGAGGCAGGGGAGGAGGTACGGTAATAGGATACAAGGGTGCACCAGACAGGTAAAAGAGGTGTGTCTTTCTGGGCCCAGAGCCACTCTATCTCTTTTTTCCATACCACGGGCACTACAGATGCCTGCATCTTGCTCTGCCCTTCCCTTACACCTTTCCGGTGAGGCGCCCCTTCACCTCAACATCGGGACCGCATTAAGTCCACGAATCCTGATGAATGAATTTTCTTCTACTGCACTTGTACAGCATCGCCCCTAAATGTTTTCATACAGTTGCTACCTATGGCAGGGACGCAGCCACTGCCATTTTTGAGCTCCCCCCACCATATGCCAGAATTTATTTATTTATTTATTTCAGGATTTTACCCCGTTCTTCTCAACCCCCAAGGGGGGACTCAGAGCGGCTTACAGTACGGCACAATTCGATGCCCACATAATAACAATATAAAACCCCAAAACCCTTCAACAATTAAAATACATTAAAATACAACTACATTAACACCATACACATTCACTCTGGATTAAAACAATGTTCAGTCCATAAAAACATTGGCCATAATCACCCACTTTCATTAAAAACCAATCTAAAATGCTGCCTTGTGCTGGTGTACGAATGCCTGGTCCCACAGCCAGGATTTTAATTTTTTCCTGAAGGCCAGGAGGGATGTGGTGGATCGTACATCAATAGGAAGTGCATTCCACAGGCAGGGAGCCACCACCGAGAAGGCCCTATCCCTCATCCCCACCAACCTCATCTGAGACGTAGGCGGGAGCGAGAGCAGGGCCTCCCCGGATGATCTTAGATTACGAGGTGGGACATAGCGGCTGATGCGTTCGGACAAGTAAGCTGGGCCAGAACCGTATAGAGCTTTAAAGGTCAAAACCAGCACTTTGAATTCAAGCCTCGCATTCAACGATAGAGAGGGGAGATTTGTTGGAGTTTATTTTGACTGGGGCCAGAATACAGTGCTACTATGTAATATCTATGCCCCAAATGGGCCAAAGGTAAAATTCTTTAAATCTTTGAAGAAATGTATTTCAAAATGTGTTTACGATGAACTTCTGCTGGTAGGCGACTTTAACGGGGTGGTCTCTGACCTGGATAGATCAAAGAGGGGGAAAAAGAAAGAGAGTAAAGAGGGGCAACTCCCCAAAGAAGTAAAAGTAATCCTTGAGGATCTGGGGGTGAAAGATGTCTGGAGGGAACGAAATCCGGGGGTGAGGGACTACACCTGTTACTCGGGGAGGTTCCAAACATGGTCCAGGATTGATCTGATATATGCCTCGGCGTCCATAATTGTGAATGTTAAAAAGGTAAATATTGAGACTAAACGGCTTTCTGACCATTGCCCTCTGGTTTTCCAAATAGGCAAGAAAAAAACACAAAAGAGGTGGAGACTTCAGGATGACCTCCTGAAAAGAGAAGAACAAACGGGCAGGTATAAAAATATACTTAAAGAATTCTTCCAACTAAACGTAAATAAAGGAACAGCGGATAAAGTGGTCTGGGACGCCACTAAGGCGGTCATCAGAGGCCACTTTATCCAACAGAATAGTATTAGAAGAAGGATAAAAAATAAGCTGGAATCAGAGCTGATCTCAGCAATTAGTGACCTGGAGGCAAACCTGAAGAGAGACCCGAAAAATCATGAATTAAGAAGGGAATGGAAGTCCAAACTAAAACAAAAAGAATTCCTAGACTTAGAAAGAATTGAAAAAAATCTTAAATTTTTAAAACAACAAAACTTCCAAAACGCAAATAAACCGGGTAAGTGGCTCGCGGCAAAAATCAAACATAAGAAAGGTAGAAATGTGATAACCCAAATAATCGAAGGGGATAGAGTATATAATGAGGACAACCAGATTAGAAATCAGTTCCAAGGGTGCTATGAAAAGTTATACACCTCGGACAATATAAAGAGGGAGGAAGTCCAAAAATATCTGAACGAGAAGGGCATTCAAAAAATAAAGGAAAACCAAAGAGAGACCCTAAATAAAACAATCTCCAAAGAAGAACTGAGGAAGGCAATTAAAAATTTGAAAAACAACAAGACCCCGGGACCGGATGGCCTCACAGCCAAATACTATAAATCATTCGCAGAGGAACTTATCCTCCACTTGCTAGTAGTAATGAATAAGGCCCTAGAGCACCAAGAGATCCCCGATTCCTGGAGAGAGGCTGATATAACTTTGATTCAAAAGGAAGGGCTCCCACCATCAGACATGAAGAACTATAGACCGATCTCGATCCTTAACTTAGACTATAAACTCTTTGCTTACTGGCAGAAAGAGCAAAGGGCTTCCTCAACATATGGATAAAGCCAGACCAGAGGGGCTTTCTCCCCGGAAGGAGCGCCAAAGACAACATTAGAGTTCTCCTAGACTCTATAGAGTACTACAGGAAGAAAGTCCAAAAAAAGGTGGCTTTCCTCTTTATAGACGCCGAGAAAGCCTTTGACAGGATTAATTGGGACTTTATAATAATGTTAATGAAAGAATTGGACATAGGCTCAAATTTTCTTAATGCAATCCAGGCTATCTACTCAAGGCAATCGGCTAAAATTATAATAAATGGAGAAGAATCCAAACCAATTAAGATCTCAAAAGGCACTAGACAAGGGTGTCCCCTCTCCCCACTGCTGTTTATTTTAGCACTGGAAATCCTGTTGGAAACCATAAGATCAGATAAGTCTTTAAAAGGGTTAGAGATAAAAAATGAATCTTTTAAGGTTCGCGCGTTCGCGGACGATCTGGTCTGTTTGGTAGAGCACCCGGAGGAAGATTTGGAAAACTGGCTAGAGTCGGTAAGACGCTATGGAGACTTAGCGGGGTTTAAAATAAATAAACAAAAAACCAAGCTGCTCGTAAAGAATGCCACCCAAAGAGAGAGGGAGAACATACAGGCCAAAGTGGGTATCAAAATTGTAAATAAAATAAAGTACCTGGGAATAACCATCTCCGCTAACAATATTAATTTAATCCAAAACAACTACGAACCCATGTGGAGAGAGGTGAGGGGAAAGCTAGAAAAATGGAAATCGCTTAATCTATCCCTGCTGGGAAGAATCTCCTTAATAAAAATGAGCATCCTGCCCAAGATGATCTTCGTATTTAGAAACCTGCCCATTTTGAAAAATGATAAGTTACTACTAACTTGGAAAAGAGACCTTGCAAACTATATCTGGAGAGGCAAAAAAGCAAGGATTAAATGGACAAACATGATTGACGAGAGCTCCAGAGGGGGTCTGAGTGTCCCGGACCCCAAAAGTTACTATGAGGCATCGGCTCTAGACTGGGCATGCGAATGGGCCACTCTAGAGGACAAAAGACTCTAGAGGGCCACAAACTTTAAGTGGGCTGGCACGGGTACATGCAATATGATAAGACAAAGATAGAAAAGGAATTTACAGACCACGCCATCAGGAGGGGGGTTCTAAGGGTCTGGCTCAAATACAAAGACAGACTATACAGGAAGACTCCCCTCTGGGTCTCTCCGATAGAAGAGTTTTACCGGAGACAGTATGGCAAAAAGAACTGGCTAAGATACTCGTCACTACTAAAGAAGAGGGAGGGTGAATGGTTACTGAGGGACTTCAGCGAAGTCCAAGGGATGGATAAAGATGTTAATTGGTACCATTATGCCCAAATTAAGAGCATCTTCCTTAAGGATAAAGAGAGGGATTTCGAGTCAAAACCAACCTTCTGGGACCAGGTGATGGGGAGAAAACAGAAAAAAATTAGTATGCTATATAGAAGAATTCTGGAATGGCAAACCCAAGAAGAACAAATAAAAGAATGTATGTTGAAATGGGCGAGAAACATAGGGCACCAGATACCCTTAGAAAATTGGGAAAGAATTTGGAACGTTCATCTTAAGTATACGTATGCGTACGAACTTAAGGAGAACATATTAAAAATGGTACATAGATGGTACTTAACACCAAGGAAGATAGCCAGGTACAATAAAAACTACTCCAACAAATGCTGGAAATATAAGGCTGAGGAGGGAAATTTCTACCATCAATGGTGGGGGTGCGAGAAAGTAGGTAGCTTTTGGAAGTTGGTACATAAAGAACTCCAGGTGGCCCTGAAGCTGAAATTAAGGTGTAGGCCTGAAGCTTTTCTTTTAGGTATGGCTGGGCAGGAGGTAGATATGGACTATAATAAAGAAAAGTTGTTTGTATACTGTTCCACAGCGGCAAGACTATGCCTGGCAAAACGTTGGAAGTGTGAGGAACTACCTTCGTTGGAAGACTGGAAAACAAAAATTCATGAGATAATGAAAATGGACTGCTTAACGCAGGCTATGGACCAGGAAAACAAGATTAAGAGGACGGATTGGTCCCTAATCATAGACTATTTGAAAGACTGTAAAAAAGAATGGACCATGGTGTAAGACCCAACCAGAGCCACCCAAGGCTATTATATTCTCTTCAAGTGCCAGGTCGGATGTTCAAAAACTGTCACGGTGATGGGTCCAAACAAAAAGGATGAGGCCGCTCATCCTAGGGGAGGTGAAAAGGGGTCCATCGCTCTGGACCAGGGGGCCAAGGGGCTGTTTGTTTTATAGGGGGAGGGGCGCTACGGGGAGGAGGGGGGGCAAGTCTTTTGTCTATGCATGTTAGGTCCAATTGTCTTTTATGTTTCTTGTTTTTTAAATTGCAAACCCAAATAAAGAATTTTTTTTTTAAAAAAAACCAGCACTTTGAATTGAGCCCGGAATTGGACAGGCAGCCAGTGGAGCTGACACAACAGGGGGGGTGGTATGCTCCCTGTATGTAGCTCCCGTTAGCAATCTGGCTGCCGCCCGCTGGACTAATTGCAATTTCCGAACTGTCTTCAAAGGCAGCCCCACGTAGAGTGCGTTGCAGTAATCTATTCGGGATGTGACCAGAGCGTGGACGACCATAGCCAGATCAGACTTCCCAAGTTACGGGCGCAGCTGGTCCTGGTCCCACAGCCAAGTTTTTATTTTCTTCCTAAAGGTCAGGAGGGAGGGAGGGAACTGACCTGATTTCGTTGGAGAGGGAGCTCCATAGCCGAGGGGCCACCACTGAGAAAGCCCTGCCTCTGGTCCCCACCAGTTGCGCCTGCGAAGGAGGTGGGACCAGGAGCAGGGCCTCCTCAGAAGATCTTAACCTCGAAGGTGGTTCATAGGGGGAGATGTGTTCAGACAGGTAAGCTGGGCCAGAACAATGTAGGGCTTTATAGGCTCAAGCCAGCACTTTAAATTGTGCTCTGTAACAGATGGGTAGCCAGTGGAGCTGACGTAAAAGGTGGGTTGTATGCTCCCTGAATGCTGCTCCGGTGAGGAATCTGGCTGCCGCCTGTTGGACCACTTGAAGTCTTCAAAAGCAACCCCATGAAGACCGTGTTGCAGTAGTCTATTCAAGATGAGGCAACAGCATGGACTACCGTGGCCAAGTCTGGCTTCTCAAAGTATGGGGACAACTAGTGCACAAGTTTTAATTATGCAAAAGCGCCCCTGGCCACCGCCGAGAACTAAAGTTCTAGGCTCAGCGATGAATCCAGGATCACTTCCAAGCTGCAAACCTGTGTATTCAGAGGGAGTGTAACCCCGTCCAGCACAAGCTGTAACCCTATTCCCTGTTTGGCCTTGCGACTGACCAGGAGTACCTCTGTCTTGTCTGGATTCAGTTTCAATTTGTTCACTCACATCCAGATCATCACAGCTGCCAAGTACCAGTTCAAGACCTGAACAGCCTCCTGAGCAGCAGATGGAAAGGACTGATAGAGTTAGACGTCATCTGCGTACTCCGGATGATCTCTCCCAGCAGCTTCATGTAGGTGTTAAGCAACATGGGGGACAATACTGAACCCTCTGGGCCCCCACAGGACAAAGGCAGTGGGGCCAAGCAGGAGTCCCGCAACAATACCTTCTGAGAGCGGCCCTCCAGGAAGGATCAGAGCCACTGTAAAACAGTGCCCCCAAGTTCCATTCCCACGAGGCGTCCCAGAAGGATACCGTGGTCTATGTCAGTGTTTCTCAACCAGTGTGCTGTGGCACACTAGTGTGCCGTGAGCGATCATCAGTTGTGCCGTGGGAAATTGGAATCTCCAATACCCTTTCTTCCCCCTCCTGCCAAACACTTACTTTTTCTTCTCCACTCGGGCTCCCTTCTTCCCAGCCTCACTCTGCTTGCTTTGCCTCGCTTTGCTCACGTTGCCGCTTCTGCCGCCATTTTGATCCGGGGAGCAGCGTGAGCGTGTTCAGGAGGGGAGGGGTGAGGGAGGAAGACGTGACCCAAGCGGTCAATGCCCACCAAACTCTTTTAGTATTTTCTCTTGGTTATGGGAGTTCTGTGTGGGAAGTTCTATGTTGTGTTCATTGAAACAGGCCCAGGTTTCACTCTGAGTGTATAAATACATTTTAAAACATATTAAATATATGTATTACTGTGTTAGAGTGACATTTTGGTAGGAGGTGTGCCCCAGGATTTTGTAAGTGTAAAAAATGTGCCGCAGCTTTAAAAAGGTTGAAAAACACTGGTCTATGTTATCGAAGGCCACTGAGATGCTGAAAGAAGATTTTCTAATTGTGTAGTTGACAGTGATACAACTAAGTTCTGAGAAAGAGGAAAGATTTTAATTAATGTGATAGTTTCAGGGCCATTATTCTTACAATCTAAATAAGACACCACACATAAGGAAAAAAAGAGAGGCAGAGAGGAAAAAGATTAAGTTAAGATTAAAGAGTTTAAAATGTAATTTCAATTGCATTTTTAGTCTAAATCCACCAGTGGGGGGAGTGTTGCATTTGCACCATTTTAAACTGTGACTAGATTGTGCCATTACTAGCTGTGGTGAATTCCTATGGGGAGAAAGACCATCTAGATAGATGGATACATAAATAGATAGATACACACACAATAAAGTGATATAAGACTTAAAAAAATTTGCGCACAAAATAATTACAAGTATTATATAAAATGACCTTCAGGCTATTTTTTTTTCAAGATATTTTTTATTATCAGGTTTTCAAGTTTTACACAATACATACATATACTCACTAACCTTGAGGCTATTTATATAAGGTATATATGGAACATCAATTAATTTTGTGTTTAGATTTAGGTCCCATCTCCCAGCTATCCCATTATGTTCATAACATGCAAATAAAGGTACATATTCCAGAATTCAGAAAAGATTCAGAATCTGAAACACCTCTGGTCCCAAGCATTTTGGATATGGGATAGGCAACCTGGAATAAATAATGCCCCACCCACAAAGTTGTTTTTATAGAACCTGTTGCATCCAACGCCATAATGACCTCTTGTTTATGACAGCTCTATTTTTCCGTGCCAATCACGCAATTAGGAAGCTGTTTAAACGCCCCTGGGTACGTAAACTGGGTCAATGCAAAGCTCACTTAACCTCAGCGAGAACAGTGTGTGTAAGCAAGCTGTGACACTTCAGGTGAAATCCTGATCTTATTAAAGCCCATAGCAACACATTTCTTGTTGACTCCAAAATACAGTTTCACCTTCAGCAAGTGATGCAAGCAGAATGGACGTGGCAGCCGGAAATAGACTCCGAATTGCAGGATATAGCCTTTGGTTATGGTCAAGGGCTAGCTTTGTGCCAAAAAAAAATGAAAACAATTTTCCTCTCCAAATAATGATATAGGGTCAGAAAGCATCAAACAGTAAAAGGACTAATAGGGCGAGATCAACCCATGGATATCATTTTGTTAGATAAACCAAGGGTGTTACAGGAATTACTTCTTAAAATGATGATGATGATGATGACCGTCTGCCAGCTGCAAAAGGTCAGATCTGCATGCATTATTTGCGGATACATCACACAGTCTAGACCAGGGGTTGGGAACCTTTTTGACTCAGAGAGCCATGAAAGCAAAATATTTGGAAATTTATTTCAGTGAGAGCCATATAATATATATAATATATTTTAAGACTGAATTCAACTAAATGTGAGTATATACATACACACTATGTGAAAAGGATTCCCCCGGCAGAATGATGGGACACTTCAGACCTGGCTCTGCAAAAGGCATGCTCAGGACTCTGGGAAGGAAGAGAAGACGGAAGGAAGGGTAAAGAAAGAAAGAAAGAAAGAAAGAAAGAAAGAAAGAAAGACAGAGGAAATGAAGGAGGGGAGAGGAAGGAAGAAAAGAAAAACGAACTATAGAAAAGGAAGAAAAGAAAAGCAGGAGAGAGACAAGGAGGGGAAAAGAAAGAAGGAAATGGGAAGGGAGGAATGGGTGGGGAAAAGAAAGGAAAGGGATTGAGGAAAAAGTAAAATAATGAAGGGGAAAGAAGAAAAGAAAGAAGGGGAGAGAGGGAAGTGAAAAGGAAGGAAGGAAGGAAGGAAGGAAGGAAGGAAGGAAGGAGAAGGAAAGGAAGACTTGGGGGAAAAGAATAGAAGAGGAAGGAAGAGGGAGGAAGAATGGGGTAAAGAAGGAAGGGGAGAGAAGGAGGGAAAAGGAAGGAGAGAAGGAAAGGGCGAAGGGGAGAAAGAAAGGAAGAGGAAGGAAGGAAGGAAGAGGGAGAATGGAGGAAAGAAAGAAGGGGAGAGGGCATTTGTAGCGCATTTGCGTCACTCCTCCCTGCTGCATACTGGAAAACCGAGGCCCGGGCTGCTCTGGAGAGCCAGATGCAATCATGAAAAGAGCCACATCTGGCTCCTGAGCCATGGGTTCCCTGCCCCTGGTCTAGACACTTGGGAAGTTTCCGACGTGATCAAATACAACAACCAGCATAGTGATCTTGTTTGCTGTGTACTAATCTTGTTGTGTTTATAATAATAATAATAATAATAATAATACCCACTTGTTTTTGCAATTAGAGGCAGGGTACAACAGGGTTTACCTCTCTTGCTTTCCCACTACTTCCTTATTTCTCTTCTCCATAAGAGGACCAAGGGAGGCAGGAACCCCTTGGAGAGCCTTATGTACCCCAATCTGTGTGTGAACCCCCAACCCATGGGGACCAGGTTTCCAGTAAGGATACCACTGTAACCATGGCCCCTCAAGTGTGTATATGTATAATCTTGTTTATGCTTTTGTATCACTTTATAAATTTTTTGGAGAAGTTGCCAGCCTAGCCTTGCAATGACCTGGGAAGATCTGCCAACATTTTGCCAGGCTTCATTTGCATCGGCTGCCTCAACGTAACCCATAGGACCCAGGTGACACAGAGGTCAACAGGAGCCATGGGGACCAACTGACCTTTGTGTTACTGCATGGACAGTATGAGACATTTGCCATTTTGGTATGGAGTTTGCACTTGGGGAAACCATGCAACTGTCTTTGGAAAGACCATTTCCCTTTTTTATATTTCCAACCACGAGATATTGATCCTTCCAAGGATAGACAATACTCTCTGCAGGAACTTTCATGGGAGTCCAGTGCTTGGGGCGCTGGGCTCGATCAGGACTGAATACCTAAGGGACAATAAAGGTTTCAGAAGATCCGTGAGGGTCATTGTGTTTGCACATCAGGGATATTTAATCCTGTCACAAGTCATTCTCTCACCCATTGTTCTGAGACTTGCCAACCCCTCTCCAACCATTGGACAGAGGGAAATCTACATCAGAGATGCCTGGAGCCTTCTCATTGGCTGAGGCACGCCGAATTCTCACCTCTACAAGGAGCCCCACTGACGTTATTCTGGCTCAGCCAATCACAGAGAAGCCAGATCCAGCTGAGGGTGGGGGGAATTTTGAAGCTGAAAATGTATAAAAATGCATGTTTTACTGTGTTATGTATCTCAGCTTATCTTTAGTGGGCTACTGCAAGCTGTCATCACTTCAGATGACTTTAATAAAATCCTCAGTGACTTGGTGAGCATTATTTCGTCAGACTGGGCTTCCTTCACTCGCGAAGCACACAGATCCACAGGCTGGCTGAATTTCAGAGCCACTCGCCATTTATATATATTCCTGTGGAATAATGTCCAGGGTGGGAGAAAGAACTCTTATCTGTTTGAGGCAAGTGCGAATGTTGCAATTGGCCAACTTGATTAGCATTGAATGGCCTTGTAGCTTCAACGACTGGCTGCTTCCTGCCTGGGAGAATCCTTTGTTGGAAGGTGTTAGCTGGCCTTGATAGTTACCTGTCTGAAATTCCCATTTTCTGAGTGTTGTTGTTTATTTACTGTCCTGATTTTAGAGTTTTTTTTTAAAAAAATACTGGTAGCCAGATTTTTGTTCATTTTCGTGGTTCCTTTCTGTTGAAATTGTCAACATGCTTGTGGATTTCAATGGCTTCTCTGTGTAGTCTGAGTTGACATGGTGGTTGTGAGAGTGGTCCAGCATTTCTGTGTTCTCAAATAATATGCTGTGTCCAGGTTGGTTCACCAAGTGTTCTGCTTTGAAGCTGCAGGGCCATTCAATGCCAATCAAGCTGGCCAAAGGCAACATACTCACCTCAAACAGGCGAGAGTTCTTTCTCCCACCCTGGACATTATTCCACAGACATATCAACAATAGATCTACAGATTTACCATGTTCTGTCTGATGGTTATTATCACTTTTTAGTCTATTCCCTCTAAATAACATTATGGCATATAGTCACATTTCTACTTTTATATAGATCTGGGCATGGTTTTGTCACAGAGTGAAAACACTGGACGACAAGAAGAGAAAACAGCAAAGCGATATGTCTTAATAGGTCACTTTATTCATTTATTTAGGTTTCCTATGAAATATCCAGAATAAAATATTTAAATTTCAAGTACAAGGAACAAAAATAGTCGATCATTATTGAAATCCTGCCTGCAGGCTATACATTCAAGCAATAAAACAATTTGTTGTCGAAGGCTTTCATGGCGGGAATCACTGGATTGCTGTGAGGTTTCTGGGCTGTCTGGCCATGTTCCAGAAGCATTTTCTCCTTACATTTCGCCCACGTCTATGGCAGGCATCCTCCGGAGTTGCGAGGTCTGTGGGACTGTGGCACAGCTGCATTAAAATGACTACTGACCTAAAGGTCATGAGTTCGAAGCCAGCCCAGGTCGGAGTGAGCTTCCGGCCAATTTTGTGTAGCTTGTTGTCGACCTATCCAACCTGAAAGACATTTGCATCGGTCAAGTAGGAAATTTAGGTACCACCTATGCATGGGGAGGATAACTTAACAAATGTACGAGGCCATAAAAAATCTCCAGCAAAAAACCATGCGGAGAATGCGGAAAGTACTTCATCAGTGTTGCAGGTGGACGGTGAAGCGACAGCTCCCCTGGTGGCCTGAAAAAGGTTAAATAGCCTCTGACTGTCTGTATGTGTTGTGTGTCTATGGAATTAAATGTTTGCCATGTATGTGTACATTGTAATCCGCCCTGAGTCCCCTGCTGGGTGAGAAGGGCGGAATATAAATATTGTAAATAAATTAATAAACTAGGAAAATGGGGTTTATATATCTCTGGAATAATGTCCAGGGTGGGAGATAGAACTCTTGGTCTGCTTGAGGCAGGTGTGAATATTGCCATTGGCCAGCTTGATTATGATTGAATGGCATTGCAGCCTCCAAGCCTGGCTGCTTCCTGTCTGTGGGAATCCTTTGTTTAATTTAATTTAATTTAATTCTTCGATTTCTTGGCCGCCACTCCTGGGTGGCTCGGGGCGGCTCACAAATCACAGTGGAATACAACACATAATAACATTAAAATTCAACAAAGCATTTAAATTTAATATATAAAACTAAGACCATCTTAGGTTACAAAAGCCTGTCGGAATAACCAGGTCTTGCAGGCCTTCCGGAACGCCATGAGGTCTCGGAGAGACCTAATCTCCGGCGATAAGGAGTTCCAAAGTGTGGGGGCAATGATAGAGAAAGCCTTCTCCTCGTTGAGGTAAGGTGGTATACTTTAACACTCAGGATGAAGAGAAGATCCTGATCTTCTGATCTCAGCGATCTCATGTTGGGAAGTGTTAGCTGGATCTGATTGTTTTTCCATCTGGAATTGCCCTGTATTTTGAATCTTGCTCTTTATTTGCTGTCTTGGCAGGAAACAGCCAGGCTTTGAAGCTGCAAAGCCATTCAATGCTAATCAAGGTGGCCAACTGCAACATTCACTTCTTGCCTCAAAGAGACAAGGGTTCTTTCTCCCACCCTGGACATTATGTCAGAGATATAAGAACCCCATTTGTGCAGTTTACAACAGACCTCACAATATCTGAGAATGCCAGCCATAGATGCGGGTGAAACGTCAGGAGAGACTGCTTCTGGAACATGGCCATACAGCCCAGAAAACTCACAGCAAGCCAATGAAACAATTATTTTTCAAATGATGGTTTCCAGTCTTTTGGCAGAACGAAAAATAAGCCTCTTAAGTGGGAAGATTTTTTTTTTGTCTTATGTTATAGACAACCAGCAGTGCTTTTGCTAAGGGCTTTGTACGGTTATGGCTTTTAGGGAAAGGCAGTCCAATTGCATCCTCAGTCTTCTTACCCTGAAAGGGAAGGGATGTGCAAAATAAACACTTTGTATTGATAATGTTTTTAATTTCTACCTATTTTAATATGAGCATTTGTCTAACTGTGTTACAAAAGTTTTCCATCTTTCTGTAAGCTCAGCCCAGTTGTTTGCAAACAACCACATGGAGACCATCCGGTAGGTCACTATAAACTTTACTGTGTGACACCAATAGGAACAAAGCCGAAAGCGCTTCCCCTCCACCGTGCACAATCTTATATACCCTCCCCCTCAGTACAAATGTCCATTTGGCACCTCTCTTGCCTGAGCGCCAAACTTTGCCCGCCAAGTACTTTGGCCGTTGGTTCCCAGGCCCTTCCCACAGTTGTTGTTGTGTCTATTGTCAGGGATCTGCATCTTGGGCTCCATGCTCTGGTGCCCAGAGATCAGTACCTGACAGGATGCTCCCCTCCTCCTGGAAGAGAGCAAAACAGTGGGTTGTGGTTACTCTTTGCCCATGTCTATTGTTCCTTTGTATTTTTTAATAGGCTGCAATGGAAGAACGAGTGCGTCTTCCCCAAAACCCTGGGCAGCCTCAGCTGATATGTAACCTTATTTATCCGCCTCTCAATTTTGAATGGTCCTAAATATTGTGGTCCCAGCTTCTTGGATGGCAACCCTAGTTTGAGATGTTTTGTTGACAGCCACACCACATCTCCTTCCCCCATCTCTTCCCCTTATCTTCGTCAGGCATCTGCGTACATTTTGTATTTGCGCTGCGCTTCATTCAACACCTTCACAACCTCCTCCCATGTCTCTTGAGCCTTTCCAGCCCATGTTTTCTCCTTCTCCCCCTCCTCCTCCCAGACTGGAAGCTTTGGCAATGGCATCACCTCCTGCCCATATACTGTCATAAATGGTGACTTTCCTGTGGCCGAGTGGACGGCCCCATTGAATGCTAGTTCTGCAAAAGGCAACACATCTACCAAATTATTTTTCTGGCTATTTACATAAGTTCTTAGAAAATGTCCCAGAGTTTGTTGCGTCCACTCTACTTCCCCGTTTAACATAGGGTGGTATGCCGAGCTCAACCCCAGGTCAGCTCCCATGGCACTCACAAACTGTTTCCAAAAGTGTGCTGTGAATTGCACCCCTCGGTCACTCACAATTTTCTCTGGGCACCTATGTAGGCGGTAGATGTATTTTATGTAAAGTTCTGTCAGCCTTTCTGCTGATGGCAGTCTACTTAGAGGCACAAAGTGTGTCTGTTTGGAGAACAGATCCATTACTGACCAGATGTATCTGCACCTCTTGCTAGTAGGAAGCTCACCCACAAAATCCATCGCTACATGAGTCCAGGGTCTTACCGGCTTGGCTACTGTTTGTAGAAGTCCTTGTGGTTTGCTGGTGGGAATTTTATTCATACTGCATAGGTCACAGTTTTGTATATAGTTCCTTGTGTCCTTCCTCATCCCCGGTCACCAACAATAAGGTCTAACACTATCCTTTTGCACAGCAGTTCTCAACCAATGGGTCGCGACCCCTTTGGGGGTCAAACAGCCCTGTCACAGGGGTTGCCTAAGACCAGGGGTTCTCAAACTAAGGCTCAGCGTCCAGTTACGGGATTGTGGCGCAGCTGGCTGGGTGTCAGCTGCATTAAGATCACTACTGACCAAAAGGTCATGAGTTCGAAGCCAGCCCAGGTCGTAGTGAGCTTCCAGCCTATTTTGTGTAACTTGTTGTCAACCTTTGCAACCTGAAAGACAGTTTCATCTGTCAAATAGGAAATTTAGGTACCACCTATGTGTGGGGAGGCTAACATAACAAATTTACGAGGCCATAAAAACATCTCCAGGAAAAGCATGCGGGGAATACAGAAAGTACTTCATCAGTGTCGCAGATGGACAGTGAAGCGACAGCTCCCTTGGTAGCCAGAATTTGGAATGTTTAATAGCCTCTGACTGTCTGTCTATATGCATTGTGTGTCTATGGTATTGAATGTTTGCCATGTATGTGTACATTGTAATGCACCCCTGTGGGGTGAGAAGGGCAGAATATAAATATTGTAAATAAATAAATAAGTAAATAAATACGGCCCTCCAAGGTCATTTACCCGACCCTCGCTCAGGGTCAACCTAAGTCTGAAAAAACTTGAAAGCACACAACAACAACAACAACAACAACAACAACAATCCTATTTCATCAGCCAAAAGCAGGCCCACACTTCCAATTGAAATATTAATAAGTTTATATTTGTTAAACTTGTTATTCATTTTGCATATTGTATTGTTTTAAAGTGTTTTTCCACTACAAATAAGATATGTGCAGTGTGCATAGGAATTCATTCATTCATTTTCAAATTATAATCTGGCCCTCCAACAGTTTGAGGGGCTGTGACCTGGCCCTCTGTTTAAAAGGTTTGAGGACCGCTACCTAAGACCATCGGAAAACACCTATTTCTGAAGGTCGTAGGAACTGAGACACCACTAACTTTTCCCTCCCACTCCTTTTGCTTCCCAGAGGTCCCTTCTTCTCCAGAGGGAGATGGTGACATTGTTCAGCCGTGCCCTCTCCACCCCCTCCACCATTTTAGGAGAAGAGATGGGAGTGATAGAGGTGGGGTTTGGTTTGGAGCCAAGAGGGAAGAGGAAGGAGGAGGGGGAGATGAGAAGGGAGAAGAGAGAAGGCGAGGGAGAAGTGGCCTAGGGAGGGGGGAGCTAGGGGGAGGGCAGGGCTTAGAGAGGGGTAGAGTGGCCCCTCCATGGGAGAAAGAGAAGTAGCAACGAAAGACATCCTATATAACAGATATTTACATTACAATTCATGACAATAGCAAAATTACAGCTATGAATTAGTAACAAAAAATTTTTATGGTTGGGGGTCACCACAACACGAGGAACTGTATTAACGGGTTGCAGCATTAGGAAGGTTGGGAACCACTGCTTTAGCATAAACAACATTAAGTTTCATTAGCCATGCTTGGATAAGTAGGCAGGAAGGCTTTTCATTTACAATGTTTCTCAAGAAATGGTAGGTTACATATCTGTGACCATCTTTCTTCGAGTGGTGCTCTGTGAATTCACACTTGTGAAGAATCTGCGCCTGCGCAGGCCCAACGGAAACATTCCCAGTTCAAACTTTTCAAGTTTTGGCGGTAACCCTGCCCAGCCCTCCCATAGGGCATATAAGCCCTCTCCATTCCTTCGTTGCAATGGCAACAAGAGAATGGGGAGATTAGTTGAAGAGGGGAAGGCCGGGCGGGTTAGTATGAATTCACAGAGCACCACTCGAAGAAAGATGGTCACAGGTACTGTATGTAACCTACCATTTTTCTTCGTGGACTCTGTGAATGCACACTTGTGAAGATTTAGCAGGCTAAGGTCCAGGAGGCGGGAAACAATAAAGTTTTATTGCAACAAGCAATAGTAATAAATAACTTGGGCAAAAGCCCTAGAGAAGCCATGAAACCAAGTCCCACAACTGTCATAAGCAATAAATAACGGAGTAAGGCACACAGGCCTCAGTGCTCAGAGAGCATCAAGTGGAACAACATAGTGCAATACATACAGTGCATTCCCCAAGGGGGAAGGAAAGCACGATGAATGAGGTAAAAATAACTGCAGTGGCCCACAAGGAAAAAACTGGGGGCACGGTACATTAGTAAGTTACTAACAAAGACACTGGAAACATTCCTCCACAGGAGGAAGAAAGAAATCGTTACGCAAACATATGCATATCACAGATAACTTGCTCGACATCAAATGCACAACGAAATATCGACATCGAGGAAATTGAGTACATGATATCGGTACCTGTGACCATGGTAAAGGCATAAAATACCAACAGTAAGTAGTACAGTGGTTACACAGGACACGAGGTCAGAACAGCCCGCCCGAAGGCAGTTTCCATTTTAAATCTAGTGTCCACCCGGTAGTGTGATACAAAGGTCAGCGGGTTCGCCCAAATGGCGGCCCTACAGATTGAGTCCAACGGGATGCCTTTGAGAAATGTGGTCGAGGCCACCATTGCTTTGGTCAAGCGGCCCTTGACCGTAGGAGGAGGCAGTTGCCGAGCCAGTTCATAGCAAAGCTTGATCAGGGAGGCAACCCAGTTCAAAAGATGCTGCGACGAGACCGGCAGGCCCAGCCTGTCGGCAGCGTACAACTCAAAGAGTCGAGGAGTTCTATGAGGCACAGCAGTTCTGTCCTTATAGAACAATAAAGCACGCCTAACATCCAGGGCATGCAGTCTCTTTTCCGAGGAAGAGACCAGCGATTGGAAAAAGGCCGGCAAGACAATGTCCTCATTGACATGGATCGATGAAACTACCTTTGGCAAAAAGGAGATGTCAGTACGAAGCACTGCCCTGTCTACCAAGAACAAGGAGGTCTTGGGAAGGTGGGAAGTGGCATGTCGACGGCAACGGTATCGGGTGACGAGACGATGTCGTCCGGTGACCCGTCAAACTTGACGCCGGGATTGTCCATTGCCAGCTGTCTGGTGAGGTCGACACTTCTGGGGCTGGCGGGAACAGCAGGGGGTTTGTTGTTGCCATTGCTGCTGTGGAGAGCCCCTGTAAGGCCTGGGCGACTGCCGGTACGGGTATTGCCTCTGGTGGGTATACCTCGACCGGAAGTGCTGATAGCACCGTATCTTCTGTGTAGTCGGTGGATTGTCGAGCTTCGAAGCCAGTACTTTGAAGTCCTGGTTTGTTTTAAGCTTCTCGTCCGTGCCCGCATTGAACAGTCCCAGGGCATCGAACGGGAGATCCTCTATCACCTGGTGGGACTAAGAGGACAGGCCCGATGATCTTAGCCAGGAATGACGATGGATCACAATGGCATGTGCGATCATCTTCCTGGCCGTGTCATCAGTATGCCTGGCCATCAAGATCTGGTGGTAGGCCAGGGAGTTGGCCTCCTGAGCCAAGGTAGTGAGGGCTGCCTTCTCCTCCGCAGGCAATCGCTGGAAAATGGGGATGGCCTTCTTCCAGAGGACTTGCTGGTAAGCCTTCATGCAGGTCCTGTAGTTGGCCATCTTGGTAAGGAGGAGTCCACCAGAGTACAGCTTCCGGCCCACCGTGTCGAAGCGCTTTCTTTACGGTCCGACAGTGGAAGATTCACGGCCGGATGACTGCGCCGTCTTGACCACCATTGAGTTGGGAATCGGGTGGTGTTTCAGCCAGCCTTTGTCTTCCTTATCAGTGCGATAGCAGGCTTCGATGCGCTTCGAAGTCGAGGGGATGGATGAGGGAGTCTTCCACGAGGCCTGAACCACCTCGAGGAGTGGAGCCAGCAGAGGAAGGTGGGGAGCCAGAGTGCCTTGGGTTTGGATCCTCTTGAAGACAGGACAGGACGACAACATCGCGACCTGCATCATGGGGATGCCCAATGCCTCTGCCATCCATGACATCTGACCGCCAAAAGCCCTGGCTTTGTCCGTCGGCGACGGCAGATCTGGACCACAGGCGTCGAGAGATGGTGTCCTCTCGAGGCCCAGAGAAAGGACGGATCCCGAAACTATGGAGTGCAGGACGTCATCCTCCTCGCATTCTTCCTCTGAGTCACTAGAGGGCAGATGCTCTTCCGGTGGAAGCAGGACAGGGGCCACCGACGTCGACTGGGGGCCACTCCGATACGGAGGCCTGTGCCGCCTGGGCCAGCCTGGTGGTCTGCCGACCCTTTTCCGGCGTCGAAGTCTACTGGACTGATGAGTAAGGCGGAAGAACCTGAAAAACGGTTTGCACCGAGTCCTCTGGCGAAATTGGCAACTTCTGAGGCCTATCTTCCAGTGCCACCGGACGATGCTCCGTCGACTGCTGAGCAGCAGGGATGGGAGACAGGTTCAGTGACGAAGAGCCGGAAGTGGGGATTCGGGACGAAGTCGAAGATGAGGACAGGGGAGCCATTTGTCCTCTCTTCGGATCACCCGATGAGGATCTCGAGGCGGCTGCCTCTAGAGATTTTCCTGGAGTCGGTAGCATGGTGCTGCTCGACGGGCTTCCTCACTCGACCGGCTTCCTCGCTCAACCTTTTCAAGGCGATCCTCACAGCCTTCAAAGATGGAGTCACAGAGATAGCAAACCTCTAGGACAGGCCGGAAGCGATGGAGCTCACCGACGATGGTCGGGGGCGTGTCGGCTTCATGGTCTCGGTCGTTACCATGCACATCTGCTTCTTCGCCTTCGATGCCTTCAACACCGTCGATACCATGGACCTGGATGTGGAAGGTGGCCTCTTCCCAGCCGGGAGAGAGTGTGGCCCTGGGTCTGACGCGGTAGAGGTGGAGGGAACCGGAGCATCCACTCCGGTCTTCCTCATCGACATCGATGGGACAACTGCTAGGAGACAACTCTCTAGAAGAACAAACCGCTAGGAAAAGTTCAAATGTTAGCCTTGAGGCAGAAAACAAAGGAATGGAGAGGGTGTGCTCGGAGCGGCTTATATGCCCTCCAGGCATATAAAGTTTGAAAAGTTTGAACTAGGAAAGTTTCCATTGGGCCTGCACAGGCGCAGATGCTTCACAAATGTGCATTCACAGAGCTCACAAAGAAAAATGGAAAATAGTTAGAGGGCATGTGCTGCATCCTAAGTTAACCAGATATTTGCATGGGTTTATCTTGCCAATTTGAAAGGAATTTTAGCTTCGTACCAGAACTTACATATCTTCACTTCAGGGTCCTGATTCGTGTTGTGTATTTGTCTGGATATGCAGCACTCATTACTGTGGTGAAAATTGTGTTGCTGGAAGAAAACCATAAACAAATCGAGCAATTGCGCTTAAAAGGCCTAAAGGCAAGTCAGATACCTCTGGACACTCAATGACTGAGGCATACAATGAATTCAGTATGACTTCCTTGTCTGTGGGGGGTACCTTCTAGGTCTTCATGCGGATAGTGAAACCATGGTTAATAGTGAACACTTCTGAATAAATGATTTCCAATAGAAGAATACCATAAATTCGTACTGGAAGAACTGTCTCTGATCTTAGAAGTTCCATGTAGTCATTAACATTATGTAACAATTTTTTTTAAAAAAATGTTCATAGTTTGACAGTATTGTTTCCTGTTTAAATGTGCAGCATTTACTTTTAAAGTAGTTGTTCTACTCCATAAACTTTGTTTTTGTGGCTACCACTGTTGTAGATCAGCTACCAGAAGCTGATGGTTTAACTGATGATTTAGAGAGGATTGTGAGCTTTCCTGTAGTACAAAGTGATGGACTCTCAAGTATCGGAAATTCAAGTTTGGGAAATGATAGTTCTCTCTGTGAGAAAACTGGCTCAGAAAGTGCAGGACCTCAAGGACATTCAGGGGAGTCAGAAGTAGCAACAGTAGATAATTAAGTGAAGAGCTGAGTGATAGGGAGAGTTGCCATGGGAGACCACCTGTAGCTATGGAGTCTTCATTTACAAATCAGAGCCGAAAATAGATTGTGTCATTCAGAGAGATTACGTGGGAAAGTTGTGAAGGAAATTCATGGGAAACTGAATGATTTTGTGGGTGTCTATTAAACAAAAAGTTGTTTAAGGTCAGTTCAGACAACACTGCACTAAAGTGAAAAGCTAGGCCTGAGTTCTCTTGTTTCTGGTTCAAATCAACCTTTGATTTTGGATTTAATATATCCTGGAAGTTTTCTATGTTCCTGTTCATGTACTACTAATTATCCCTTCTTGATTGTGGACTTATGCTGTATCCTGTGAGTTCTGGCTGTTCCTGGACTTTGCCATCTCTGAAACTTCATGAAACATTTGGATTGTTGTTTGGTTATCACCTGTTGCTAAACCTTTTCGGATTATATATCTTTCTCTCTTATTCCTGATGTTTATATGGTTTTTATATGGTTGTTGTTTTTTTTACAATAAACTGTTTGCTTATATTCCTGGACACTTGTGTGGTGCAGTGGCCTGGAGTGCAACAGCCACACACGATGCTAAATTGGTTGAGACTCCATGAATTGGAAAACTACAGCAAAATGTGCTGCAGGATGTCCCACAAAAACAAAGTTTCTGCAGTTTAGCAACCCTTTCCCATGTTTTTTTAATAATAGAACCAATTAGGAAATTACATTTATAACACAGGATCAAAAATCGTGTTACATAGTACCATAGATAACCAACGTTTGACAGCAATGAGATACACTGTGAATGTAATTAACATATCATAAATGGAATAGTAACTTCTATAATATCAGCTATAACAAATTGCCCTTTGGGATTTTCCAACAAATCATGTTGTCAGAGCTGGGAACTCTTAGCCTTGAAGAGGCTCAGAGTCCCAGTCTGCCTTGACCTGCTTTGACACTGGACATTGGGAAATCCCCAGGATGATGCAATCCTCTGGGGGAAAGTGCTGGATCAGAACGGAAGTGATGTAACCTCCTCTGGACATTGGACACTGAATGGGAATATGCTGACTCAGAGGGGGATGAGGTCATATCCCTTGGACAGTGGGATTGCTGAGTCAGCAGGACATGATGCAACCTTCCCAGGATGTTGCAAGGGAAGGGAAGGAGGGGGTCGGGGTATATAAGTTGTGTTTGGGTGAAGGGTCACTGCTTTGGCTTTATAGGTGTTATACCTGCAATAAATCTGGTTGGATCGAGCCCTTCCTGAGCGTGATCTTTACAGAGAATTGAAGCATTCTCACAGAAGCCAAAGCCCATACCAACTTTCCCAAGATGGAGAGGTTGGAGGAAGAAGATTATTTGGACACTTGGAACCTTGCTCCAGATGAGGTCCGGCGAACGATGGAGTGGGAATGGACCACTATTGACCATGTGGGGTTCCCGGACGAGTCCAGAGAAGTGGGGGCGTCGTGGCGCCAGCTCAGGTGGACGAGCAGCCCAGAGAAGCAGGAAGACAGCGTATGTTTCCTCCTCAGGTGGGCTATGGCGGAGTTGAAGGTGCATCCAGAGAAATGGGGGCACGGGGTGTCTGTGCTCCCATTCAGGTGGATTTCCGGAAGACCGGAGGGACCAGAGAAGCGGTATGGAGTGGCATGCCAGCTCAGGTGGACCCAGTGAAAAGTGTAAGGGGCCGGCGAGTGGGAGTGAGACCCCTGAACCTCCGTCCCCGTCGGAGATGGATGTAATAAGATGCCGAATGGCGGCGATGGAGCATACCCTCCGTAGGATATCGCAGAGGGAGCAGGAGGAATCCATGTGGGTGGCGCCTGGAGGTGGAGACTTCACATGGCAGTCCTGGATGGATGGTGAAAAGCCGGAAGCGCATCCTAGATCTCCCATGGGAGTGTGGACCAAAGGGGGCCATCAAGTGGGAAAATCGGTTGGGTGGCCTCCAGTTCGTGAGAAGAGCCGATCTTCAGAGCGCCCGCAACCAGCGGGGTTGGGAAGGGGGATTCGGAGGCCTGAGGAAGCCCCACTGTGGAGAGAAGCCCGATCCCAGGATTTGGAGAGGAGACCCAGGAAGGAGCCTCTTCGCGTAGAGTTTGAGGGAGAGGCCAATAAAGTGGCCTTCTTTGTTGCGGCCGTGAGTGACCACATGGAGGACTACGGTCACCTCTACCGAGTGATGGCAGCCGGGTGCGAGCCGTTGGTGCGGTCTTTAAAGGGAAGGCGGCGGAGTGGTATGTGCAATGCCATGATCGTAGAGACCCGTGCTTGAGGACATTGCGAGGATTCCTGTTGGCCGTGAGGAATCGCTTCCGAGACCCTCTTGAAAGAGTGAAGGCCAAAGAGGCATTGCGGAGCTTGACTCAAGGCGGCCGATCGGTGACGGAGTATGCAGATGAATTTATGAGCCTGGCGGGGAAGGTGGCTGAATGGTCCCCTGCAACGTTGCTGGAGTTGTTTAAGGACAGCTTGCGGAGAGAGATCTTGGAGTGGTGCCTTCATCGTGGGGATCCAGGTGATGTCAATGGGTGGATCCAGTTGGCCGGTAACGTCGAGGGGATCCTGGCCCAGGTGCAGCGACGGAAGTCCCAATCGGAGAGATTGATTTTGTAATAGCCCCCATAAAAGGCCCTGAGGTGGTATTGGGAATGCCATGGTTAGAACAGGCCAACCCCAAGGTCGATTGGAAGTTGGGAACGTTGCAGTGTAGCCCTGGGAAGGAAGAAGGAAGTAAGGTTAAGGTACAAGGAGTACCAGAGGAATATCAGGATTATGCTGATGTGTTTGATCCTGTGCGGGCCAAGAGCCTTCCACCCCTTAGGAATGTGCAATGCAAGGTGGAGATTAAAGAAGGGGCTTCGTTGCCAAAACCCAAGATTTATGCCATGTCAGTACGAGAGAAGGAGGTTCTGCGGGAGCAGATTGATGAATATTTAAGTAAAGGGTTCATTGAGAGGTCCGAGTCCCCTGTAGCGGCTCCCGTATTATTTAGAGAGAAAAAGGATGGGAAGCTGCGGTTATGCATAGATTACCGGGGGTTAAATGCCGTGAGTACTACGAACTGTTATCCTTTGCCTTTGATTAAGGATTTGTTAGGTCAGTTAGGGGGACGAAGGTACTTCACGAAGCTGGACCTGATGGACGCCTTTCATATGGTTAGGGTGAAGGCGAGTGACAAATGGAAGACGGCTTTTTCCTGTCCTCTCGGATTATTCAAATGGACCGTCATGCCATTCGGTTTGGCCGGAGCCCCCGGCATATTCATGCAATTAATTAATGAGGTGTTGCACCCCCTTTTATATAAGGGGGTATTTGTGTATCTGGATGATATAGTAGTGGTGACGCGGACGAAGGAAGAGCATGATCGGTTAGTTCGGGAAGTGCTGGAGAGGCTAAGGCAAGCGAAGCTGTATGCGAAGCTAAGTAAGTGCGAGTTTAGCAAGAATCAGATCGATTTCCTAGGCTTTCGCATTAGTGAGCAAGGAGTTGCCATGGACCCTGCCAAGGTTGAGGATGTATTAAGTTGGGAGGCTCCGCAGACGCGGAGGCAATTGCAGGCGTTTCTGGGATTAGCTAATTTTTTATCGTACTTTCATTGCTGATTTTGCCAGCGTCACACTCCCCCTGACAGATCTTTTAAAAACTAAGGGGAAGGGGGAGTCTAAAAAGGCTAAGTCTCCAGGTGCCAAGTTGGCTTGGACGGAAGAATGCCAGGTGGCATTTGCGAAGTTGAAGGAAGCTTTTACCAGGGGTCCTTTGTTGATACACCCAGACACTGATAAGCCATTTGTAGTACAGTGTGACGCTTCGGCGTGGGCATACGGCGGGGCCCTACTGCAGAAAGATGAATTGGGACAATTGAGACCTTGTGCATATTTCTCTAAGAAGTTTGGAGAACATGAAAAAGGATGGCCGGTCTGGGAAAAGGAGGCTTTCGCTGTTAAGTGTGCGTTACAGACCTGGCGACATTTCTTAGAGGGGGCAGTCCACCCATTTGTGGTGTTGACGGATCACCGGAACTTGCAATACTTGAAGGCCCCTCAGAAGTTGTCCCCAAAGTTGGTGAGATGGGCTCAGTACTTTGCCCGATTTAATTTCTCGTTGCAGCATATTAAGGGTAAAGAGAATGTTGTGGCGGATGCCCTGTCTCGATATCCCTTAGGGAGCTCTAATCCTCCTGCGGAGTTGAGAGTGTGTTTACTAAGAAACAGTGGAGTCTGGGGGTGCAGACCCGGTCTCAGGTTAAGGAGCTTAAGAAAGAGGAGAAGGTAGAGGTTGAAGAATGGTATTCCGAGTTGCAAGGCCATTACAAAGAGGACGATTGGTTAGGAAGTCATGAAAAGAGTGCCGGTGGTTGAATGGTGTGTGGTTTGTAGGAACTAAGGTATATATTCCTCGTGGGTTAAGGAGGAAGGTGTTGGAATTGGGCCATGACCATAAGACTGCTGGTCAGTGGGGATTTACTAAGACCCTCCTAGCGGTGACGAGGCGTTATTGGTGGCCTGGAATACGGGCGGAAGTGCGGGAGTATGTCCGGAGTTGTGAGGCGTGTGCTAGGGGAAAGGCTCCTACGGCTAAGCCGCAAGGATTAATACAAGTGGTGGCTACGCCGGTTCGACCATGGAGCCATGTGAGCACAGATTTTGTGGGGGAACTGCCGTCTAGTCGGGGATATAAGTATATTTGGACGGTGTTAGATCTGTTCTCCAAACAGGCTCACTTTGTTCCGCTGAAAGGTTGCCGTCAGCCAAGAAGTTGGCTGAGTTATATATTCGTCATATATATAGGCTGCATGGTTGTCCAGAACAAATTCTTAGTGATTGGGGTGTTCAGTTCACTGCACGGTTTTGGGAAAAGTTTTTAGATTGTTTGGGGGCGGAGAGACGGCTTACGACAGCTTATCATCCTTGCTGCAATGGGGCGTGGAAAGAACGCAGAAATCCTTGGGAAGTTATCTACGGATCTGTAGCAATAGGGAACAGAACAATTGGGCGGACCTATTGCCATATGCCGAAATGGCGTATAATGGATCCGTACATTCATCGACCGGGAAGTCTCCCTTTGCTATAGTCTATGGGCAGGAAGTAGCTCCTATGCCCCAGCTGTTCGGCATTACCGAAGAGGGGGGGGGAGGACTGGGCGGTGCGAGCTCAGGAAGAATGGAGAGAAGTCACCGAAGCTTTAAGGAAAGCCCAGGGCTCCTATAAGAAATATGGGGACAGACGGAGACAGGAAGGAGAAGAGTACCAGGAGGGGGACCTGGTCTGGCTGTCCACTCAGAACATCAAGTTGGGATTGCCCTCCCGGAAGTTAAGCCCGGAATATATTGGCCCATTTCGTATAAGCCAGATAGTGAATAAGGTGTCATACAAGCTGGTTTTACCCAAAGGGATGAACAAGATTCACCCTACCTTCCATTGTAGTTTGTTAAAGTGGTACGTTGGTCCCCTCCCGCCTATGGATTGAATGCTGTTTTATTCCCGCAGGGGAGGACGAGTGGAGGAGGCCATTCTGTCAGAGCTGGGAACTCTTAGCCTTGAAGAGGCTCAGAGTCCCAGTCTGCCTTGACCTGCTTTGACACTGGACATTGGGAAATCCCCAGGATGATGCAATCCTCTGGGGGAAAGTGCTGGATCAGAACAGAAGTGATGTAACCTCCTCTGGACATTGGACACTGAATGGGAATATGCTGACTCAGAGGGGGATGAGGTCATATCCCTTGGACAGTGGGATTGCTGAGTCAGCAGGACATGATGCAACCTTCCCAGGATGTTGCAAGGGAAGGGAAGGAGGGGTCGGGTATATAAGTTGTGTTTGGGTGAAGGGTCACTGCTTTGGCTTTATAGGTGTTATACCTGCAATAAATCTGGTTGGATCGAGCCCTTCCTGAGCGTGATCTTTACAGAGAATTGAAGCGTTCTCACACATGTAACAAGTTGGTTTATTTTTTTAAGGCTTTATTTTTAAAGGCTATTCTAAAATGTGCATCTTTTCTTTTACATATGTCAAAACTAGAACTTTCAAAATTTGTATATATAATAAAAGTGAATGTTTGTATGCGGAGGTGTGGAGTGCGGAAGGATATGTGGCAGCTTTCGGATTAGTTGCCACTGTGGTAGAATTTGCATATGGCTACTGATTGGCCAGCCTCAGCATTCCAACATTCTTTGGCACCAGACAGAGGAGATTGGTTGCCACCGAGGGAGAATTTGCGTATGGTTTCTGATTGGCCACAGTCAACATTCCAACATTCTTTGGAGGCAGGGAGGGGAAAAGAAAGGGCCTCAGGCAGTCAGTCACTGTAGCCCAGAGCAATGACGGATCAGGACCGAACTTGACACACAGAAGCCCAATGGACCACTTTACAATCTGGTGTTGTTCAGGGCATGATGGGCCACGAATGATGGGATTTGCAGTAACTTCACCAAATTCACTACCCGCAGAACATTGTAGTCCCTACAAATCACAGACCAGGCCCAAACTTGACACACAGAGTACTCATGACCCACTCTACATCCTGATGCACTTCTAAGGGAAATGGTCCATGGATGATGGGATTTGCAGTACCTTCACTCACTTACTGAAAGCACTGCGACCCTCATCCAATGACCAATAAAGACCAAACTTGGCACGCAGAGCCCACATGACCCACTCTACATCCTGCTGCAGTTTGAAGGAAGATGGACCATGGATGATGGGACTTGCAGTACCTCCACAGATTATGGAATTTGTAGTACTTTCAAACTCTCCATTTCCCACAGACCACTGTGGCCCTGAACAAAGTCCAATAAAGACGGAACTTGGCACACAGTGCCCCCATGACCCACTCTACATTCTACTGCAGTGTGGAAGAGGGTGGACCATGGATGATGGGACTTGAAGTACCAAAGACCAACCTTGGCACACAATGCCTTTCTCAAATAACCTGGGCAGTGCCAGGTCCCCAAGCTAGTACATAATAAAGCAAAAAGACTTACTTGCTCAAGACTGGCTGTACCGAAAATACCTAAAGCAACAAAAGGGGATAAAATGACCTTCTTAGAAGGGCTTCAAAAGACAACAACTTTAAAACTCACTTGTCAGATACTGGTGAATATATTATCTCATTGTACAACAGAGAATACTATCAATAACAACGTATACTAGGCATATGTACCCTGTAACACTTCTTTCCTGATTTGGCATTGTAACGACCTCCCTCCGATCATTTCTCTGTCCACCACTTTGTAATGATGGCCAATTCTACTTGTTTTTGGTTTGAAGACTAAGTGTACAGATCTTTGGTAATGATGTTATCTATTTCCAACTTGACCGGGTACGTTACTATTTAAACGGCCACCAATATAAAATCTCGACTACCCGATGGAAAGGTGTTTGTTTGAGGCTTATATATTGAAATGATGTGACTGAGAGAGATTTCGTAAAGGAATATCAAACAGTTTATTTAACAGTTTGAATAGAAGCTTGAGCGTTTCAAAGTCGCAAAATCTTAGGTGGTTTCAGAGGCTATTGGTTCTTTGTTACTAGTTGCTTAGTTTTCTTCAGAGTTACAATTCTTGGGGATACACAGTTCTCGCTACTGAGGTACAGTGTTTCTTTGCTTACTATTCTTCCTTAATCACTAACTCAGCAGTCCTACTCTGTCAACTGCTATACCATAGGTGATTTACCAAACTCCCGGCTTCTAACTATATCTACCTAACTCTCCAGCTTAACCTACTCTAGAAACTGTTCTCTCAGATCCCTAAAATAAACTGCCTCTTCTGCAGTTTAAAAAGCACAGCAGTCTTTCTGTTACCTCAGAACAGAATCTACCACTCTCTAAACCCGGATGGGCAATTATTTTTTCCAAGAGGCCACACGAGAGCCAAAAAATATTATGGAGCGGTTTACAAAGAAGCAAAAACACTGAGAAATAAAACAATTAAGCAGTTAAAAAATATTACACATCACAACAGATTAAAACTGAACAACCCTCAGCAAAGGCTGGGGGGACGGGATAAAAAACGGGATTATGGAGGGCCGCACCTAAAGGCTGAACTACATCCTAATCTACATAAATTATTATTTTATTTATTTACTATATATTACGCATCATTAATATTAACCTACTAATATATCAAGAAATATTCATATATTATTAGTATTAATATCATAATTATTATATTATAGTATATATATAGAGAGAGACATTATAATATATTGAAATTATAATATAATATAAATTTTATATTATATTATTTATATTATTATATTATTATAATACAAATATTATAAAATAATGAGAAAAACCACTAAAATGAAATGAAATGAAATTCAAGAAGACAAGGTGTGAACCAAGATGGAGGCTGACATCCTCAAGAGAGGAAGGATTCCAAAATGGAATGGCCCAATGGACCCAGAGGATGACAAAACGGACCCAGCCACCACTGCAGCAGAGCAGAGCAGAGCAGCAGACGATCGGAGGCTGCAGGCCTCCACCCACTCTCGCCCCCAGTCGTTCCATCAGAGGCATTCCTGATCAGCTGATCGGCCTGCCATGGAGTTCCTGCCATCCCAGGAGGTGATCCGGGCGTGCTGCGGGAGCAGTCGGCGACCTGCAGTGACTGATCACCCTGGCGACCCGGAAGACAATCAAATCTTCCGGGTCGCCAGGGTGATCAACTGCCGCAGGTCGCCGACTGCTCTCACTGCAGGACCGGATCGCCTCCCGGGATGGCAGGCACTCCAGAGCCGCCGCTCCTCTGATTGTTCTCCAGAGCGGCGGGCTTTCTGCTGATGCAGGCCCCACAGCGCATGATGGGATGGCGGCAGTGGCAGCCCTTCCTCTTGCAGAAAAGGCCCCTCCCCCGATGCCCTTCTCCCTGGGCCGGTCAGAATTGGCCGGCGAGCTGCATCCGGCCCGGGGGCCGTAAAATGCCCAGGTCTGCTCTAAACCCTGCCTTCCGCTGGCTTAACAACAACCACTCTGACCAACTGTCTCTCCTCTTCCAAATTTAAATCTGCCTTCCCCCGCATATTCCTCTCTGGCTCCTTCCCCTGTTTCCATAGTAACATACTCTCTTTGGAGGGAAATGCCTCTATAATCAGAGTTAACCCTTTAGGGTCTGTTCAACATTTAACCTTATATTCCAATACAAATGTAATCATATAACCCCATATTCAACAATAAAACAATACATATATTGACTTCATTACAGGCATGAATTTTCTCAATGTCTTTTCCTACATGAAAATAACTACAGCAGAAAGCTCTCACAAGGAACTGACTTCACTTATACATTTTTTACAGAGCAGAAAATAAAATAGATGACTTACTTCATAGAGTGACTCAAGATTAATATTTTCTTGTCCCGTGACATTCAATGCTTTAATGGCTGGAGTTCTGTAGTATAAACATAAGAATACACATAGATGCATATAGATGTGGCATCCAAATCAAGAATGCCAAAACTTGGGTACATCTACATTTGCTATTTAGGTTGCAATGCATTTTAATTCACCACATTCAGGTAACTGTAGACAGATATTTTATTACAATATGAATACTGCAGCATACAACTCCTTTCCTATTTATTTATTTATTTATTTATTTTATGTCATTTATATTCCACCCTTCTCATCCAGCAGGGGACTCAGGGCGGATCACAATGCACATATACAGGCAAACATTCAATGCCACTGACATACAACATATATAGACAGACATAGAGGCAATTTAATATTCCAGAAATCAGTTAAATTTAGCCTCCCCACAAAGTGGAACCTAAATTTCCTACTTGACAGATGCAACTGTCTTTCGGGTGACAAAGGTCGATAACAAGCTACACAAATTGGTCGAGAGCTCACCCCGATCTGGGCAGGCCTCAAACTCATGACCTTCTGGTCAGTAGAGATCTTATGCAGCTGACACCCAGCCAGCTGCACCACATTCCCGGTGCTTTCCTATCATATGCCATAGTACATAATATAGCACTACAGAACTTGTCTTTGTGGCATTATGTAAAATAAACCATGTGTAGTTCACATTTGATCAGCCACACACACTGCCTTGCTAGAGAAAGAAAATATGCCACGCAGATGAACAGTAAAGAACAAGTAGTTTACTCTTCGTTGCTCAGAACAACAATGTGATCAGTTGCATCAACTCACATAATGTCCTTTTATGAGAGATTTAAAATGGCCTTTCTTTTGTTCATGTGGATAAACTTCTTCAGCAGCTCATGAAGGAGTTTGGAGGACACTCCAAACTCCCTCTTTGTGCTGTTCTCTGCTTCTCTGTGCACTTGCATAGCTCAAGCCTGAACAAAAATGTAACAGTGTCCAAAAGTCCCAGGCTCAGCCTGGTCCCCAGACATTGCTCGACCAAACAGCTTCATGCATCTTATTTTACAGTTGACACACACACACTCGCTGATTCCTTGCATGCTCCAACAGTCTTTACACCATGAGATTTGTCTCCATCATAGCACTAAGCCATTGCAGTTAAAGTGATGTCAAAATGCATTATTTCTATAATGAAGATCCACCCTTAGTGTGGTGTTGAAACCTATCCCTATACTCTCCATGATACTTCTATCTCTGGTACCAGATGTTCTGTTGTAGAAGTTATAGCCAGGTACTCCTGCACTGTTTTCTGCCATACTATTGAGGCTGTTGTGCATTTGTAGGCATGCATACTGTGCAATAAAGACAGAGAACACCTGGATCTCCAGATATGCTGGCATATATTCCCATCATTTTCATCCAGATGGCAATTAGCAAAGTATTGTGAAAGTGGGCCAGATTTCTGCCACTTCTTCTGTATGTATGTTTTCATTTAAACACACACAGAAATCTTGGCACTATGACCTCCTAGCAAAATATACCTTCGGTCATCAGAAGGAGGAGGGGTTGTCCAGTGGTCGTAATTCGTCTCCACCCGGTACCAGCTGCAAACAGAAAATACAGGTTAATTTCAATGTCACAACATCATTTTGGCACAGCATATGTTCAGACAGATTACACAATGTAAATTTGAAAAAAGATACGTTTCTGGTTTAAAAGTGTTATTTCCTGTTTAATTGTGTGGTATATACTTTGAAAGTAGTTGTGGGTTTTTTTGATTTGTTTGCTTGTGTTGTATTGAGGGTAGAGACTGCCTTGTGGAAACTGTCCCAAGTCGCCTTCGGGCTGAGAGGGGCGGTATAGAAATATGACAAATAAATAAATAAACTTTTATTTCAGTGTCTGCCACAAATTATGTTGATGAGATATTCTACAAAGATGATGTAGTGCCACCACTCTAGGGACCATGTGAGTGTACAGTAGATTCATGTTATAGAATCTCACCCTGGTTGTTATGTGCCTCCAAGTCCTTTCTGACTTATGGTGGCCCTAAAGCAAAGCTATCATTGGAAGGCTGAGCGTGTTTGACTCAACCAAAGTCACCAGTGGGTTTCCATGGTCCAACAGGAAACTGAACCTTAGACTCCAGACAAGTAGTCCAATGTTCAAAACATGACTGGGTCTCATAAGAGCTCACCCACCTTACTGCGTTAAGGTCAGCTTACCTGCAACGTGTGTCTTACCCGCCAGACGAAGGGTCCAAAGGCCAAATATCAACTGGACCACTTCTCCTTCTTGTAATCACTGCACCCTCCTTGGGTGTTGTGCCGCCAATGATATAGTAGACGTTCGCTATAATTGGAGTCTTAGCCAGCATAAGAGCAGCGGCTTCAAAGTCTTCTGCTTCACTCAAAGCCTACAATACAGATGATACAGAGGAGTACATTGCTCAGATCTGTTCAGAGGTAGATACCTTGGATCAGCATACCCACACTATTAAGAGTGTCTTATGCTTCTGAGGGGTGTTTTGAAACCCTGATTTTGAAACTTTCAATAGGCAATTAATAATGCTTGAGTTTTTAATAGGGTTGCTCTCTTGTGTACATGGTGCAAGAGACCAGTTGTGGAGAAGCTGGTTGGGAGTCAACTGCATTAAAATCACTACTGACTGGTCATGAGTTTGAAGCCAGCCCGGGTCGGAGTAAGCTCCCAGCGATTTGTCTAGCTTGCTGTCAGCCTTTGCAGCCCAAAAGACAGTTGCATCTGTCAAGTAGGAAATTTAGGTACTGCTTATGCAGAAAGGCTAATTTAACTAATTTATGATGCCATAAAAATCTCCAGCAGCATGCAAAGAATGAGGAAGTACTCCATCAGTGTCACAAGTGGACAGTGAAGCAACAGCTCCCCTGGTGGCAGGAATTCGAAGTATAACCTCATGAAACTGAAAATAGCCTCTGTGTGTCTATATATATGTTGTGTGTCTATGGCATTTAATGTTTGCCATGTATATGTGCATTGTGATCTGCCCTAGGTCCCATGTGGGGTGAGAAGGGCGGAATATAAATACTGCAAATAAAATAAATAAGAAATAAGATATAAGAGATACGGACCCATAGCCAAGGCCCTTCATTTGGAAGGCAATCATATTTTGCCATGAGGGATCTCCTATGATGATGATGATGATGATAAGAGATAAGCCTTTTTCAATTCAAGGTAGTGCTAGATACAGTAGTATACAAAATGTATAGCACTACAGATGGTAGTATAAACATAATTAAATAACTAGCGGAAGACAAAATCTCATCAGATGCAGCATTTCCAGAGCTTGGTTCCAATACTGTTAATAATAATACTATGTAACAAAATTTGGGAGAAAAATCTGTTCCTGGTTTGAAAGTGTTATTTCAGTTTAATTGTGCAGTACTACTTTGAAAGTTGTTGTTCTGCTTCAGAAACTTTGTTTTTGTGGTTGCCACAAACTATGTTGAATTGGTTGAGACTCTATGAGATACTATCGCAAAATATGCTGCAGGATGTCCCTCCCGCAAAAACAAAGTTTTTGCAGTTTAATAAACTTTTAATAAACTGCTAAACCAGAGGGTTGGCAGATGAAAGCTGCAAGTTGGGCAAGCTCCGACTGTCAGCCCTAGCTTCTGCCTACCTAGCAGTTTGATAGCACGTAATGCAAGTAGATCAATAGGTACCGCTTCGGCGGGGAGGTAAAAGAGCGCCCCATGCAGACATGCCGGCAACACGATCCAAGAAGTCTATGGACAGCAGTCTCCTCGGCATAGAAAAATGGAACATGAGCACCTCCCCATGGCTGGAGTTGAGCATCGCCTCCAGGCACTGGCAATGGAATGGGAAGGGCCTTCCCTCTGTCTGTGTATTGTATGTCATTGTTTACTGAGTAGAAAAAGGCACTGAATGTTTGCCATATATATGTAAAACTGTAATCCGCTCTGAGTCCCTCCAGGGAGATAAAGCGGATTATAAATAAAGTCTATTAGTGTAATACAGTGTTTCTCAACCTGGGATTTGGGACCCGGGAGGTGAGGGAGTGTCAGAAGGGTTGATGAAAACCATCAGAAAACACAGTATTTTCTGTTGGTCCTGGGGGTTCTGGCTGGGAAGTTTGGCCCAATTCTATTGTTGGTAGGGTTCAGAATGGTCTTTGATTATAGGTGAACTATAAATCCCAGCAGCTACAACTCCCAAATGTCAAGTCTATTTCCCCCAAATCCCAACAGTGTTAACATTTAGACATAATGAGAATTTGTGCCAAGTTTGGTCCAGATCCATCATTGTTTGAGTCTACAGTTCTCTCTGGATGTAGGTGAACTACAACTCCAAAACTCAATGTCAATGTACACCAAACCCTTCCAGTATTTCCTCTTAGTCATGGGGGTCTGTGTGAGAAGTTTGGCCCAATTCTATTGCTGGTGGGGTTCAGAATGCTCTTTGTTTGTAGGTGAACTAGACATCCCAGCAGCTACAACTCCAAAATGACAAAGTTAACCCCCCCCCCCACACACACACACACACACACAACCCCACCTGTATTCAAATTTGGACATATCAGATATTTGTGCCAAATTTGGTCCAGTGAATGAAAATACATCCAGCATATCAGATATTTACATTACGATACATAACAGTAGCAAAACTACAATTATGTAGTAGCAACAAAAATAATTTTATGGTAGGGGGTCAGCACAACATTTATTTATTTATTATTTCAAATTCATATACCACCATTCCTAGTGGCTCATGATGGTTCACAATACATACACAACAATCATAAAATACAATTTAAAAACACAGTACCACAGTTTATAACTAATACAGAAAGGAGATGACTAGGCCGGACCATTACAGACTGAATGCCTGCCGGAAGAGGTTGGTCTTACAAGCCTTTTGGAAAGAGGGCAGATCTGTTATAGCTCGGACCTCCTCTGGTAAGGCGTTCCATAGATTGGGCGCTGCCACCAAGAAGGCGCGCTGCCTTGTGGATGATAGCCGGCAAGTTCGGATAGATGGAATATCCAGGAGATTTTGGTCTTCACACCGTAGTGATCTCTGGGGAATATACGGGGAAAGGCGGTCCTTCAAGTACACTGGCCCCAGACCATGTAAGGCCTTAAAGGTTAACACCAACACCTTGAAGACAATCTGGTACTTGATAGGAAGCCAGTGCAGACTCTGAAGGACTGGTGTGATGTGACATGTCGATGCCACTCCAGCCAGCAGTCGAGCAGCAGCATTCTGCACTAGCTTGAGTTTCTGGATCACTGACAAAGGAAGGCCGATGTAGGGGGTGTTACAGTAGTCTAGCCTCAAGATGACAGTGGCCTGGATCATCGTGGCTAGGTCGTTCTCGGAGAGGTAGGGCGCCAACCGCCTGGCCTGGTGCAGGTGGAAAAATGCCGCTCTGCTCACCGTGGAGACCTAAGTCTCCATTGTGAGCAGAGGGACGATGGGCAAATTGCCTCGCCGTCCATGACCGGCAGCTGGAGCTCCCCCCCCCCCTCGAAAGTTGGCATAAACTTTAGATAGGTGGGATGTAGATAGGGAAGATGGAGGAAGGATGCAGTCACCAAAGGTTTATGCCGAGTAAAATATGTTAATTTGTCACAAAATTCCCAGGTGCAGTAAAGTAAAGAAATCTATGTCCTCAAAGCATTGGAAGAAGCCACATGTAATATTGTGTTTAATCTCAAATGACTCTTAAAGGTAGAGCCATCTACTTAGGTGTCTGTCCACAGATCCTATCTATGAATATCTGTGCGTTGCACAAGACTCCGAGTTCAACTGAGTTATCGCTTTTAATAACCTCGAAAGCCCAAGTTTAGCTTATAATAACGAAAGCTAAACTTAATCAGATGTATCCCTATGTAGAGATATGCATTAGAACAGGCATGGGCAAAATTTGGTCCTCCAGGTGTTTTGGACCTCAACTCCCACAATTCCTAACAGTCTCAGGCCCTTTCCTTTTCCTCCTCTGTCACTTAAGCCAAAAGGAAGGGACTGATAGGAATTGTGGGAGTTGAAGTCCAAAACATCTGGAGGGCCAAAGTTTGCCCATGCCTGCATTAGAAGAGGACACTATAAAAAGGAGAAAGTTTGCAACCACTTACAGTTCTGAGAAGCCAGCTGACGGGAATATTTCGATCCAAGAAAGCTGCTATGGCAGTCTCCCACCAACTGCCAGCATCTATGGAAAACACAAGGTAAAACACAAGAATCAGGAATCAAATAGAGACAAGACTGAATTGATTCAGTACTTGGCTATTTCTCACCTGAAGGAGTCAGAGGCTGCATCTACAGGGCAGAAATAATGCAGTTTGGCACCACTTTTTGGATCAATGGTAGTTTGTGCCATGGCAGTTAAAGTGATGTCAAACTGCATTTATTGTACAGAGAAGACGCACCCCAAGAGGACAGAAGTTTTTTAATGTTCTAAATATCCTTTTGAGAAGGCTAAACATCATTTAGCCTCCTCAATGTCCTTTTCTTTGCGCATATCCTTCCTCTAGTCCTCAAGACATGGTGTACAGGTATCCTTTGCTGAAAACGTGAGGCAGTAGAACAAACTCCTAGAAAAATTTTGGAATTTGAAGATAGATAGATAGAGAGAGAGAGAGAGAGAGAGAGAGAGAGAGAGAGAGAGAGAGAGAGAGAGAGAGAGAGAGAAGTATTCCCAGTATTTGGAGCCACCAGTGGCATAGCAGGTTAAACCGCTGATCTGCTGAACTTGCTGACCAAAAGGTTGGCAGTTCGAATCCGGGGAGCGGGGTGAACTCCCGCTATTAGCCCCAGCTTCTGCCAACCTAGCAGTTTGAAAACATGCGAATGTGAGTACATCCGTCGGTACCGCTCCGGCGGCAATGATTCCATGCAGTCATGCCGGCCACATGACCTTGGAGGTGTCTACAGACAACACTGGCTCTTCGGCTTAGAAATTGAGATGAGCACCAAACCCCAGAGGCAGACACAACTGGAACTGGACTTAATGTCAGGAGAAAACCTTTACTATACACACACACACTGCAAAACTCCCATTGTCTTCTTCCACTAACCTCCACTAGGATCCCTAGTTCCAAATAGTTCCCCTGCCCCCCAAAATGACAAATATTCAGAGTTCATTCTTGTGTTTACAATCCAAATCTCTGCAAAGACAACAAATGGAATTGACGTCAAACTGAACAAATTACTGGAAACTTGCTATGCTTTGGAATTTCTAAGATCCACATTCAAATGAGGCTCACCTCTCTCATCCCCAGAGATGGTAAACTTGTGTGGACGTTGTCCTGTCCATAAACCAACATAACCCACAAATGTTGTGCCCCTGAATTTGACCTGTAAATGAAAGGAGGGGAAATAAGTTATCATAAACCACAATTCTTTTAATTAAGTATCTTAAGTATCTCTCAAGATGCCACCGGAATAGAGATATTTTACATAATGCAGCACACACTCCTATGTCTGTATGGGTATTCAAATCACCTGTCAATTTATGGTGACCTCATGAATTTCATAGGGTTTCCTTAGGAGACAAGGAATATTCAGAGGTGGTTTTTCCAGTTCCTTCCTCTGAAATACAGCCCAAGGCAACTAACCCAGGTTGATCCTGCTTAGCTTCCAAGATCAGACCGGATCTCGGCTTTTAGGGTATCTGTAAAGTGAATTGCTAAGTTCCTTAGAAATCAGAATAAATGTTAGAATTAGGTGAGCTTTGTATTACATAAATATAAAATCAGTTTGGTGACAACACGGAAGTTGTGAATGCCAGAGCAATTCCACCCATCCTATATGCAATGCATAAAACATAAGGAGACTGTATTGAAATAAACAACATGGACTTCCGGTGGAGCTCTGAAGGGAGCAAGACGCTTTCTCTTGCCGCTCCAAGGCAAGTTCTTCTGTTTTGTTTACCTTGTTTACTCGTTCTCTATCTGAAACATTTTGAGACCTGGGACTTTATCAGAAGAACTGCTCTCATCTTACTGGGATTTTATCAGAAGGATTGTGCTTAGTTTAATCTACTTTTAAAGAACATTCTCTCGGTAAAGGGAAAAGAAGTAGCTGTGTCAGTGCTCTTATTCTTTTGAGCTTCAGTGAAATAATTTCATAACAGAAAACTCCTGTTAAACGTACTGTTTTATATTATTCCTTACTCCTCGGTTGCAAACAGCAGTTAGTTTTCTTTCAGTTCTCAATTGCCACCTGGAGAAGGTTGTAATTGCTATCTGGATGAGGTTTTAATCACTATTTGGAGGAATTGAAGAAAGGCTCTCCCTAAGTTTTCTCTCTAAGCAAACAACCTGACCAACAAACTAATGAGAGATTGATAAAGAAAACTCCTTTAACCATAATAATGGTAATTATAACAAGAAAAACACATAAAAATCTTGGTCTACCAGAAATACAACTTGAGTCATCTCCTGTTAAAAAGAAGACGAAAAATACAGCCAAGCAAACTGAAATTGAGACAACTTTTCACCAGTGGTTAAAATAAGAGACCCTGTACCAGAATTACCCTCTGAAATAGGACTTGACTGGACACTTGGTCACAGAAATATACTGTTTAACCCCTATGAAATGAAATAAATGGAATATGCTTAGCAGAGGAATTTATTTTTCCTGAGAAAACTCAAAACAACAGCTCCCGTAGGGAGGAGAGCTGCTTTTCCCTGGATCCTCCAGAGAATGAACCTAACTCTGCTCACAGGGCGGAAGCCAACAGTGCATTTACAGGGGTGCGCACACTTTTTCAGCATGCGAGCTACTTATATAACAACCAAGTCAAAATGATCTACCTACCCACTACAAAAATGTGAAACATATAACACAATGTCTGCTTTGAACTGGGCTTTCTGAGTCCACACTGCCATATAATCTGATTCAAAGCAGATAACATGGGATTTTATTCAACTGTGTGGAAAGGACCTCAGATAACCCAGGGCCGGCAGCACCTGGGTGGCGTCGGGAGCCTGGGGGGCGGGACTGAGCCTTCTTCCCGCCCTGCCTGCGATCTACCAGGACGCCCTACGCGATCTACCAGTAGATCACGATCTACCTAATGAGCACCCCTGATTTAGAACATGCGGAGCAACAAATAATGCAAAGGATCTTACACCATTAGAACACCTAATAAACTACGCCACAGACATGAGGAAGGACATACAGGCGGTTAAGACTTACTTGTCAGAATGTCATGGTCTACTTACAACTTTAACTGAATCTATTTATACACATAATAATAATAAAAGTGAAAAATGTGTATGTACAGTATGTATGTGGCAGAGTTGTCTACTTACACAGACAGCCTCCGGCCTCCACAAACAGGCTATAGTTCCAAGTGCTGAGAAGCCTCCAAGGCACTCCCTTTATGGACAATGCAGGTTATAGTGAGTGTCATGAATATGTGGCCCAAATCCTTCCAATGTCCTCCACACACACTACGACCCACCATCCAAGAAATGCTTTCATTCAGGGACAATTTCTCCCTAGATTTTAGGTGTTCCCTCCACCACAGGCAGGCATCCCAGGATTCCTTTCTCTTTTCATTTGCATCACCCCACCCACTGCCTCTCCCTTAACCCTTTCCTACCCTTTCCTGTGGCACACAGCAGACAGGAATTGATCAGCAACTGAACAGACTGGATGGGTTTGGAGGACTGATTCAACACGGTGGGGTTGTAGTTCACCTTGCATCAAGGCACACACCCCTCAATAATAGATCTGCATCACATTTAACTAAGAAGTAGATGTTTGTAGCATAATCTTTTGTAGACTGGGGGTACATCTACAGTCACTGTAGAATAATGCAGCTTGACTCCATTTTAGCTGGTATAGAATTATGGGATTTGCAGTTGGGTGAGACACCAGCACCCTTCGGCAGAGAAGGCTAAGGACCTTGTAAATCTGAAAGCCAAAACCAAGGTCACAACAACATCAGTTATAGAACTCCAGTATGCTGATAACAACATAGTCTGTGCGCATTCAGAAGACCTACAAGCCGCTTTAAACACCTTTGCAGAAGCATAGGAGAAGCTCAGTCTCACTGAACATCGAAAAACCAAAATACTCTTTTGGCAGTCACCAGCCAATCCCTCTGCAGTGCCAGAAATACAGCTTAATAGTGTAATGTTAGAAAACGTCGATCATTTCCACTACCTTGGCAGCCACCTCTCCATAAAAGTCAACATTGACACTGAAATACAACACCAGTGCAGCATTTTTTGGAATGAAATAGAGTATTTGAGGACCGGGACATCCGTAGGGATACCAAGGTGCTTGTTTATAAAGCTATTGTCTTCCCAACCCTGTTATATGCCTGCGAAACGTGGACTGTCTACAGGCGTCACACTCAACTCCTGGAATGATTCCATCAGCTGAAAAATCCTGCAAATCTCTTGGGAAGACAGGCGGACAAATGTCAGCGTGCTGGAAGAAGCAAAGACCACCAGCAATGAAGCGATGCTCCTATGCCATCAGCACCGCTGAACTGGCCACATTGCCCAAATGCTCGATCACCATCTCCCAAAGTATTTACTCTACTGCCAACTCAAGAATGGAAAATGTAATGTCGGAGGACAGGAAAAGAGATTTAAAGATGGACTTAAAGCTAACCTTAAAAACTGTGGCAGAGACACCAAGCCCTGGCCTTTGAGCACTTTAGCTGGAGGTCAGCTGTGACCAGCAGTGCTGCAGAATTTGGAAAGGCACAAATGGAGGGAAAAAGGGAGAAATGTGCCAAGAGGAAGGCGCATCAAGCAAACCCTGACCAGAACTGTCTTCCATCTGGAAACCGATGTCCTCACTGTGGAAGAACATGTGGATCAAAAATAGGGTTCCACAGTCACCTACATATCCACCGCCAAGACACTACACTGGAAAGGCTATCATACTCGGACAACGAGGGATCGCGTAAGTAAGTAAGAGCAAGTCCCATAATTACACATGATTTAGCAATTGCCATTAAAGTGATATCAAACTGCATTAATTCTATGTTGTTTACTTCATCAGATGTGTGAATATGTGGACACAATTACTCAAACCTGGATAAAAAAATTGTATATGCAGCTGCCCAACCTGCAGTTGGTTACTATCAAATCCTGTTCTACTATCCAAACATGCAAGTGGTGAAATGCACAGCTTTCCTGTGCCTCTCAATAGTTTGTAATATTGCCAAACCTTCATTGTACCTGACCATCCTTTACGAAATTCACATCAATTGTCATCTTGCGTAAAACGTCTCCAAAGGCATAATCCATATTCCGACCGTGGTATATCGTTCCATTGCTGTCTTGAGCAATGATGCTGGTGCAAAACCTGCAGGAGAAAAACATGAGACTTGTTGGGGGAAATGCACACACAAAAACATGGCCTTTGACATTTTCCTTCTAGAAACAAATGCAAATGTAAAAGCTTTCCCATTTACTTTGGTAGATGTAGCAGCTTATGGTAAACCTGAAGATATATGGGGATTCTCCTCCATTGAACGGAATGGAACATCCTGTTTACGCAAGAAGCATGTGCAAATCCCAGAATGCACATGGATCAATAGTTCAGAGACGTTGAGGTGAATGGATAAAACACAAATTATTAAATTCAGTTGCATCAACTCATCCCATCCCAGAGAAGCACATGCGCCATTTGGGGGTGGATGGCCATCGGGGCCTATTTTTTAATTGTAACTTGCAGAATCTCAGCCAGTGTTGTCAACAGCTTTGGTAATTCAGAGAATTCAGGAGTCGTCATTCCCCCCCAAAAAACGTATTTAAGCTTAATTCTGAATTCACATGTCAAGAGTCCACTGTAGAAAAAATCTTTGCCAAAGATTGCTAATTTGTGTCTCTATGTTGGAGACGAAGTATCACTTCATTTACTGGTGAGAACTGGGATGAAGTACATTGCTTAATGCAGCACACACAGTGGGCAGACAGGGACATTTTTGTCATTTCTTAGCCCCAAGCAGACTGCACTTGTGAGGCCGCAGGTGAGCAGCAGGGACATTTAGGGTAACCAGGAGTCACATCTAGGTGCTTTCCCCCAGTTTAGTAGGAAAGGTATCTGAAATAGCATTCACCTGATAAAATGACAGTAGCCTCAAAATGTATGATGGCTGTCCGACCCCCCCCCCTCCCCCCAGAGTTTGGCAAGCTCCAAGGGGAAGGGTCCACCAAGACCAACACAGAAGCAGTTGGATGTCTGAAGCAAAACAGTCCAGTCGTTTTCCCTCACTTTCCTCCAGCTCAGGTATGGGCAAACCCAGGCCCGGTGGCTGGATGTGGCCCATTGGGCTCTTTTCTCAGGCTCTCCCCTCTCTCACCTTCCTTTCTTCTCTCCCTCCCTCCACCCTTTCATCCTTCCTTCCTTCCCGCCCTCTTTCCTCCTTCCCCCTCTCTCTTTCTCCTTCCTCCCTCCCTCCCTTCCTTCCCTCTTGTCTTCCCTCCCCTTCCACCCTTCCTTCCATCCTTTTTTTACTCCTTCCCTCCCTTCCTTCCTTACTTCCCGCCCTTTTTCCTCCTTCCCTCTCTCTCTTTCTCCTCCCTCGCTCCCGTTTTGTCTTCCCTCCCTCCCCTCTCCCCTTCCACCCTTCCTTCCTTCCATCCTTCCTTTACTCACTTCCTCCCTCCCTCTCTCCCTTCCTTCCTTCCTGTGGGATGTTTAGCTGGGAGAAGAGAATGTAGAGAGGGAACATGAGAATCATGTTTCAAGATTTAAAAGGGTGTCCCATTGAGGAAGAGGAGGGGGGGAAACTGACTTTCTGCTGCTCTAGAGACTAGGGCTCAAGGGAGCAATGGGTTCAAATGGCAGGGAAAGAGATCCGACTGAAAAGATTAGGAAGAACTTCCTGAGAGTAAGAGCTGTTAGAGAGTGGCCCAGGCTGCCCGAGAGTGTGGTGGGGTCTCCTTCCCTGGAGGCTTTTCCTCAGAGGCTGTCTATCGGGAGTGCTTTGATTGTGCCTTCTTGCATGGCAGGGGCTTGGGCTGGATGGCCCTTCGGGGTTTTTTTTCCAGCTCTAGGATTCTAGGATTATATATCAGTAGTAGGCAATGCAGGGTCTAATGGATACACTTTTTCTCTCCCATCCACGATTTCATCCTGACCAAGGCTCCAAGCCTCCCCTCTTCCTGGCCCGCTCCCCCCCCCTGCTCTGGCCCACCATGTGGCCCCCAAGTTTAAAACTCCTAATCTTTTTTATACTGGTTTTAAACCACTTCATTGGATATGTTGCAATAGCAGATTCCCAGATTAGTTTAATGTTTATAGTACACCTTATTTTATTTTTCTGGTTATTTAATACTTAATGTTTATTTTACTTAAGTGATATGTCTTTACTGTAGCACAAATCCTATGTAAAATCATACTATGTATTTTTGACATTTATATTGAAATCTGAAATGTATACATAAAGACTTGACTCCCTGCTCTGGCCCGCCATGCAGCCCCTAAGTTTAAAAGTTTGCCCATGACTGCTCCAGCTCATAAGAACATAAGAACATAAGAAGAGCCATGCTGAATCGGGCCTCAGCCCATCTAGTCCAGCATTCTGTGTCACACAGTGGCCCACTAGTTTTACACAGGGATCTCTAGCAGAAGGGAGGGCAAAACCCTCACCTGCTCCCGACCCCCCACAACCAGTACCCGAGGAAAATCATAGCGTTACATGTTTCCAACAGCGGCTGTACTGTTGTTTATTCTCTCTTACTACATTTTGCTCAGAGCCATTCGAACCACAAAAGAAACGTAAGGCAACTTCCTGGGGTTTTTTTTGCTGACAAATGGTATGAATGACCCTGGGCAAAGGTTGCAACAATAATCAGGACGGAGTTTCCTTATGACAATCAGTGGAGCTGATGCAACATAGTTGCCAGTTTTATTGTGTCTGTGAATCCAATCTCTTAGTATTATTTATACTGTATACTGCTCTGCAGTGGCTCCAATCCTTCCTGGAAGGTCGTACCCAGAAGGTGTCATTGGGTGACACCTGTTCGGCTCCACAGCCGTTGTCCTGTGGAGTCCCTCAGGGTTCAGTTCTGTCCCCGATGTTATTCAACATCTACATGAAACCGCTGGGAGAGATCATTCGGAGTTTCGGAGTAAGGTGTTATCTGTATGCAGATGACGTCCAGATCTGTCACTCCTTCCCACCTGTCACCAAGGAGGCTGTCCAGACCTTGAACCGATGCCTGGCCGCTGTGTCGGACTGGATGAGGGCTAGCAAATTGAAACTAAATCCAGACAAAACAGAGGTCCTCCTGGTCAGTCGCAAGGCCGAACAGGGCATAGGGTTACAGCCTGTGTTAGATGGGGTTACACTCCCCCTGAAGTCGCAGGTTCGCAGCTTGGGAGTGATCCTGGATTCATCGCTGAGCCTGGAACCCCAGGTCTCAGCGGTGGCCGGGGGAGCTTTTGAACAGTTAAGACTCGTGCGCCAGCTGCGCCCGTACCTTGGGAAGTCTGATCTGGCTACGGTCGTCCACGCTCTGGTCACATCCCGAATAGATTACTGCAACGCACTCTACGTGGGGCTGCCTTTGAAGACAGTTCGGAAATTGCAATTAGTCCAGCGGGCGGCAGCCAGATTGCTAACGGGAGCTACATACAGGGAGCATACCACCCCCCTGTTGTGTCAGCTCCACTGGCTGCCTGTCCAATTCCGGGCTCAATTCAAAGTGCTGGTTTTGACCTTTAAAGCTCTATACGGTTCTGGTCCAGCTTACTTGTCCGAACGCATCAGCCGCTATGTCCCACCTCGTAATCTAAGATCATCCGGGGAGGCCCTGCTCTCGCTCCCGCCTACGTCTCAGATGAGGCTGGTGGGGACGAGGATAGGGCCTTCTCGGTGGTGGCTCCCCGCCTGTGGAATGCGCTTCCTATTGATGTACGATCCACCACATCCCTCCTGGCCTTCAGAAAAAAGTAAAATCCTGGCTATGGGACCAGGCATTCGTACACCAGCACAAGGCAGCATTTTAGATTGGTTTTTAATGAAAGTGGGTGATTATGGCTAATGTTTTTATGAACTGAACATTGTTTTAATCCAGAGTGAATGTGTATGGTGCTAATGTAGTTGTATTTTAATGTATTTTTAATGTATTTTAATTGTTGAAGTGTTTTGGGGTTTATATTGTTATTATGTGGGCATCGAATTGTGCCGTACTGTAAGCCGCTCTGAGTCCCCCCTTGGGGGTTGAGAAGAGCGGGGTAAAATCCCGAAATAAATAAATAAATAAATACTTAATCTGGAAGTTGTTTTTTACGTGTATGTGTGCATGTATGTGTGTGTATGTGTACACACACACACACACACACGAGAGTTGAATGAAAAGTAATGTCTCCACCTTCGTAACTCCTCAACAGATGGCAGTACTGGTATGTGGCAGGTACTGGCTTGTTCAGTAGACTCTTCTCTACAGTTCAATTCAAAGCCTTAGCATTGAACGGTTGTGTTCTTAAAGTGCGAAGTATGGAACCCTGCGCAGACAGTCGTTCAGTGCGACTTAAGCAACGTTCCGTCATTGAATTCTTGACAACAGGAGGCGTCACCCCAAAGGAGATTCATCAGAGAATGCAAGCTGTTTATGGTTATTGTGTTGATATGAGTACTGTGCGTCATTGAGCAAGTAAGTTTAAAGATGTTGAGGTGGGAACATCTGACTTGCATGACAAACAAAGAGTTGGACGCCCTGTGACAGCAACCACCGAGTTTCACAAGCAAAAGGCTGACAGATTAATCCAGGACGATCGTCATATAACTCAGAGAGAAATTTCAAGCAAGTTAAAGAGCACATTCTAAAGATTATTTCTGCGTTTGATTTATTTATTTATTATTTATGTATTTATTTGTTAACTTTATTAATACCTCGCCACCATCTCCCCAAGGGGACTTAGGGCGGCTTACATGAATATATTATTAAAATATTCCCATCCAACCCCAAGTAATGAAGGTGGAGGCATTATTTTTCATTCAACCCTCGTGTGTGTGTGTGTGTGTGTGTGTGTGTGTGTGTAGAGAGAGAGAGAGAGAGAAAAGAGAGAGAGAGTTACCTCACTGTTCTCTAAATTATGTATTAGCTCTATGTGTGTGTTGCAAAGTGAAGGAGGGAAGCAGGGCCAAAGTTTAAGAAAGTCCAGAAACTGTAGCCCAGAAAAGCGTGTTTCCCATGTTATAGGGATAATATTATATTCACAAGATTTGCAAAAGATGGGCTGAGCCAATGGAAATTTCAATATCCATCCCAGTCCGACCTGTCTTCCCCTTTGTCCTCCAATGTAATAGGTAAATCAAGCCAAGCAAATTCTGCCATATAAGCAAATTTTCTCAAGTTAAGGAGGGAGAAGACGTGGGAAGTCTCTGGCTATTCCTTCCATGTAAACTGCAATCCTAGCTGCTACTTGCTCGGGAACTTTGAGCATGTTAATGTTATGCCACAGTCTTCCTTTAAGGAGATTTTAGCAGGGCCAAAAAAGCTTGCCATTCTTAGCAACCAGCAAACATTTCTGACAAAATTGGTTTTAGCCTTTCACTCTTTCAGCTTAATGACTCTTTGCTGCCACTAAATTCCCTGGATTGGATCAAAAACTTACGCGGTGGCTTCATAGGCTAGATTGAGCAAAAGGCCATCACCGACGTTCACGTCCAAAGCTTTGCAAATCCCCCGAATTTCTCCTGCAAATGGCTGAGGGACACAGCATTCGATTTTTTCAGCGATGGGCCGAATGATGGCGTGAACCCACTTGGGGATTGCCCTGGAAAACAAAGGAACAAAACAAAAGACTCAGTTGTATGGTGGACTCGAGTGGAGTGCCGCAGGGTACCGCCCTGGTCCTGGTCCTGTATAACATCTTTATTTATTATTTAGACCAGTGGTTCCAAAAGTGGGCGGTACCACCCCTAGTGGGCGGTAAAGCGATCCAAGGGGGTGCTGGGAGGCTCAGGAGAATTTGGGGGGTGCTGAACCCCTGTAAGGGGGCGGTGGCATGAGCCAGGCTTGCCACTTGTAGGGTCACACGCTTGTGAGGACATCCCCGTTGGAAGAAAGAGGCCGATACACAGGACTGCGCCATGGGCGGGGTTGACGAGAGGAAGGAGGCATGCGCTGCGGTTTCCATGACAATGCGTGCCCGGGGATTCCAATTCTAACTCGCAGGGACACTGTGGCTAGCACGCAATCCCCGGGCAGGTGTTGCCGTTTGATCCAGATCTGTCATTCAGGCGGATCTTAGTGGTCTGTAGAAGTCAGAGCTGAATTGGCCGAAGATACTGCAAATCCCATCATCCGTTGCTCATACTCCCCCAAACATATTGTTTTTGTGATTATTTCTGGAATTCAATGTTTGTAATTTACACCTTTCTTTACTATATTTTACGAAAAAGGTAGAGACATTAATACATATATCTTTCTGTTTAATTGCTGTTAAAATTTTTAAAATTAATTTCTAGGGGGGGGCGCTGAGTAAAAAAAATCTGGAAAGGGGGTGGTAGGCCAAAAAAGTTTGGGAACCACTGATTTAGACAAAGGGTTAGAAGGCATGATCATCAAGTTTGCAGATGACACCAAATTGGGAGGGATAGCCACAGGCCCGGATTAAGTCATTGTGGCGCCCTTGGTCACACATTGGAACCCTCACCCCTAGGGGCGAGGCTTCCGTCCGCCTCTTCGTCGCTCGCACCGGGTGCCGCTCCTTCCTTGAGTGAAGGAAGGAGAGGGGCCAGCGCAAGCAAGGAAGAGGCGGGGCGAAGCCGCGTCTGAGGCCCTAGGGGCGGGACTTTGTTCTGCCTCTTTGTCCCTCGTGTCGGGCACCCCTCTTTCCTTCACTCAAGGAAGGAGGGACGTCCGACACGAGCGACGAAGAGGCAAAGCGAATTCCTGCCCCTAGGGCCTCTGAAATGGCTTAGCTCCCCCTCTTTGTTGCTCGCGCCGGCGGGCGCCGCTCCTTCCTGGAGCCGGCGCAAGCAACGAAGAGATGGGGCGAAGCCGGGTCGGAGGCCCTGATAGTTCAATGTACATTTCATGTATATGCTGACATTCTCCTAGAGCGGTTATGCTTGTTCCAAATCATAGAGTTGGAAGAGACCTCGTTGACCATCCAGGTCAACCCCATTTTGCCAAGAAGCAAACTCATTCAAAGCAAACTCGACAGATGGCTATCTAGCCTCTGTTTAAAACCTACAAAGAAGGAGCCCCCACCACACTCTGAGGCAGAGAGTTCCGCTGCTGAACAGCTCTCCTTACAGTTAGGAAGTTCTTCCTAATGTTTAGTGGCTTCAAACTTTCATATAGTTTGAAGCCATTGTTCTGCATCCTAACCTTCAGGGCAGCAAAAAACAAGCCTGCTTCTTCTCCCTGTGACATCCCTTCACATGTTTATACATGGCCCTCATCATGTCTCCTTTCAGCCTTCTCTTCTTCAGGCTAAACATGCCCAGCTCTTTAAGCCGCTCCTCATAGGGCTTGTTCTCCAGACCCTTGAGCATTTGAGTCACCTTCTTCTGAACACATTCCAGCTTGTCGACATCTCCCTTCAATTGTAGTGCCCAGAATTGGACACAATGTGATTCCAGGTGTGGCCTGACTAAAACAGAATGGGGGGGGGGGAGTAGCATGACTTCTTTGGATCTAGAGTCTAGATTCTAGACACTGGAGTTGGAATCCTCCTCCCTAGATAAGGAATCAATGGAATATGAATTGACAGGAAAGCTAAGCAAGGAGGCACGCTGGCACATTAGGGCAGATAGCCAGCTTCATAGATCAACGTGGCTTCGTGAGAAGCAGAAATTCTGTGGCAGACATAATGATTTCATGTCTGTTTATGAAGAGCTAACATACACTCTGACTTCAGTTCAGGCATCATGGTGTTCAAGTTAGAAACTAGGCCTGAGTTCTGTAGTTCATGTTTCAAGCCTTGGTTTTGGATTTAAGTATCTCGGGAGTTTTTCCACATTCCTGTTTTGTATTCCTGATTCGTTTTTGCTAAGCATACCTTCTGCTTGTGGACTTAAGCTGCCTTTGCGTTTTGGGACTATCTTTGGATTGTGTTACCTTTGGATTTATAAGCGACAATTGATTTCCTGTTTGGTTATCACCTATTGCCGACTCTTTTGGATTATCTACCTTACTTTCTTATACCGGATTTTTCCATGTACCTCTTATGTGTTTTTTTGCAGTAACCTGTTTGTTTATACATTGGATTCTTGTGTGGTGTTGTGGTCACTGGTGGCTTCGGGCCTGGGGTGCAACAATGGTTAATATTGCACATTGACGTTCCAAGGAGTTTTAACCCAACCTGCATTGCTATCCATTTAACAACAGTGCGCTCTGTGGCCATGATAAAATTGTAAATGTTTAACTTGATGCTGTGAAGCAATGAATATGGAAAGGTTTCAGTTGCTTATATTTGTACATTAACATCTCTTATTGAAAACAGAACAGTGTGAGGTGTGTTTCCTGGCCATTTGACTAATGCAGGTTGAGCCATTCAGCAGGAAGCCTGCTTTCAAACAAAACATGTAAACATGTATCTCAACTATCTTTCAGAAGTATGTATCCAAAGATTACTCCAGTAGGCAATACAGTGTTCCCTTGCTTATGGCGGGTGTTACGTTCCAGGACCACCTGCGATAAATAAAAACTGCAAAGTAGGGACACTATATTTACTTTAGTATTTATACATTATTTTAGTAGTTATATAAGCCCCTGAGGCAAAGCACCAAAATCAGTGTGTACAGAGCTATCGTACTGTCTATTCTCCTCTATGGGTCTTAAACATGGGTCATCTATCGCCAACACCTACGATTCCTCGAACGCTTTCATCAGCGCTGTCGTCGCACAATCCTAAATATACACTGGATCGACTATGTGACTAATATTGCTGTCCTTGAGCAAGCAGGGATCACCAGCATTGAGGCCATGCTATTGAGAACACAGCTGCAATGGGCAGGGCACATCTCTAGGATGGAGGACCACTGCCTCCCAAAGATATTACTCTATGGTGAACTCGCCACAGGTCAGCGCAAGAGAGCCGCCCAAAAAGAGATATAAGGACTCCCTGAAACAACATCTCAGGCTCGGCCAGATTGATCACCAACAATGGTCCACTGTGGCCTCATATTGGGAGGCATGGAGATGCACTATCCACAATGCTGCGGCCTCTTTCGAGAAGACAAGCCGAATGGGTCTCGAAGAGAAACAACAATGCAGAAAGAACCGCAACTTGGAAACAACATCACCCAAGGAGACTTTCTGCTGTGCTTTCTGCAACCGAACTTGCCTATCTCAGATTGGCCTTTTTATTCATCAACACGCTTATAAAAAGCGTGGGATGAGTCCTTCCTCAGCATCCTCGTTTGCGTAGTAATGCCGAGAGAGAGTAGCTTTACACTATTTTAAATCTTTACAAACTTAAAATAAAGTGAAGAAAAGGAAAGAAGTAAAGTGTTGGAGCTCGGCCTGTGATTGTCTTTTAGGGTCAGGGTGCTTTGGATGTGAGGAGTGATGTCAATGAGTTTCAAGATGGCAATAGTTTGGTCAATGATATTGGTGCAGAGAATGACCAGGAGATCCCTGTTCAAAGTGTAGTTTCCCATGAGAATGTCCCTGAGGGGTGTGGGGATGATGGTGTGCTCTACCAGAGAGTTCCCATGATTGGGAACATGAAAACAGCTCGGTATCTGGCCCAGCTGCAGAAATTAATGAGCAAATAGATAGACAGGAGGAGATCAGTCAAAACAGGAAAGCCGAACAGTGCCTTAGGCGTTCTGTCAGGCTGCGAGAGAAAAAGATAAGAAATTCTCAAGTAAAGCAAAACCAATTTCTGAGAGCTAGAGACATAATAATAATAATAATAATAATAATAATAATAATGCTTTTTTATACCCAGCCACCTTCTCTCCAAGGGGACTCGGGGCGGCTTACATGAGGCCACGCCCATCAACACAGTAAACACAATATAACACAAGAACACAACAGAAAATCAGAAAATAAAATAACTTAAAATACAAAACCAATGTGAATAAACAACACAACAATATGAAATCAAAGCATTAAGACACTAAAAATGATCACCGTGGGCAGGGCCAAATTCAAAGATTAAAAATTTTAAAACACTGGGAGATGGGGCAATGTAAGATATGAGGGAGGAGGTCTGGGGCATGAGGTAGGATTCAATTGCACAGCCAAAAAAAAAGTGCTTCTGAGGGCATTTTATGCAGAGTTTGGTCAGGGATTATCATACATTCAATCATTAAAGGCGCATTGGAACAACCAAGTTTTCAGGCTCCTCCTGAAGATTGCCAGGGTGGGGGCTTGCCTAATATCTCTGGGGAGTGAATTCCAGAGTCGAGGGGCCACCACAGAGAAGGCCCTCTCTCTCTCGTCCCCACAAGTCGCGCTTGCGATAAGGGTGGGAGCGAGAGAAGGGCCTCTACGGAAGACTGAAGAGGCCGCATGGGTTCGTAGATGGAAATGCAGTCGCGCAGGTAGGCGGGTCCCAAACTGTTCAGGGCTTTGTAGGTTAAAACATGAACCTTGAAATGGGACCGGAACATATATGGCAGCCAGTGGAGCTCCTTAAACAGGGGGGGTTGACCGCTCCCTGTAAGTCACTCCAGTTAGTAATCTGGCTGCCGCCCTTTGGACCAGTTGGAATTTCCGGGCCATCTTCAAGGGCAGCCCCACATAGAGCACATTGCAATAGTCCAATCTAGAGGTAACTAAGGCGTGGACCACCGTGGCCAAATCCAACTTAAAGAGGTATGGTCGCAGCTGGCTCACAAGTTTCAATTGTGCGAAAGCCCTCCCAGCCACCGCTGACACCTAAGCTTCAAGCATTAGCGCTGAATCTAGGAGAACACCCAAGCTGCGGACCTGTGACTTCAGGGGGAGTGCAACCCCGTCAAGCACAGGCTGCCACCCTTTATCCTGATCCGGCCTACGACTGACCTGGAGGACCTCTGTCTTGTCAGGATTGATCCTCAGCTTATTGGTCCTCATCCAGACTGTCACAGCGGTCAGGACTTGTTCAGCACCTGATGGGCGAATTAGTAGTAGTAGAGTTGGGCGTCATCTGCATAGAGATGGCACCGAATTCCAAAACTCCGGATGACCTCTCCCAGCGATTTCATGTAGATGTTAAAAAGCAACAAGGAGATAAATGTCCCAAGTACAGGATATGTAGTCAGATGAAGCATCGTTTGGAATCAAGTCAAGATCTCATCCTTGTTCCAAGGAAGCTTGGCTTGGAAAATTCATGATTTAAGAGCCTTTCTTGGATTTTATTAGAGAAGTTTTGTCTTTGCTTTCATGGACTTTGCTGGATGATTACTCTGGACTATTTTGTTCCTGCTTATCTTCTGACCTAATTGGATTTACCTATTTCTTTAAAGCAGTGTTTTTCAACCTTTTTTGAGGCGCGGCACATTTTTTACATTTACAAAATCCTGGGGGACACCACCAACCAAAATAACACAAAATGACACTCTAACATAGTAATACATATAGTTAATATGTTTTTAAATGTATTTATACACTCAGTGTGAAACCTGGGCCTGTTTTGATGAACACAACATAGATATCCTGGCAGGAATGGCAGAAAGACACAAACTTCCCACACAGAACTCCCATAACCAAGAGAAAATACTATAAGAGTTTGGTGGGCATTGACCTTGGGTTTTGGAGTTGTAGTTCACCGACATCCAGAGAGCACTGTGGACTCAAACAATGTTGGATCAGGACCAAACTTGGCATGAATACTCAATATGCCCAAATGTGAACACAGATGGAGTTTGGGGAAAATAGACCTTGACATTTGGGAGTTACAGTTTCTGGGATTTATAGTTAACACACAAACAAAGAGCATTCTGAACTCTTGCAACAATGGAATTGAACCAAACTTGGCATATTGAACTCTCATTACCAACAGAAAGTACTGAAAGGGTTTGCATGGGAATTGACCTTGAGTTTGGAAGTTGTAGTTCACCTACACCCAGAGAGCACTGTGGACTCAAACTATGTCATGTTATGTTGTTGTTTGTTTTCTATCCAGAATCACAATATTGGAAAGAGGCTCACTGTCAGGCCCCAAGCCCCACAGGCCTTAGTTTCCCATGAACAATACTGTAGCCATGATGGCTTTAAGATCCCTTCCAGGCCAGCCCGTTCCCCTCATGAGGGCCAGGCCTGGCCCGCTTGTCTTTCTCGTGAGAGCCTGGCACTAAGAATGCAGGATGAACTGGTCAAGGTTACCAAAGCGAGCCTGGGCAATAAGCAAGGAGGCCCAGGCCGGAGACAGGCCTAACTCCCCTTTGCATCTGGAGACGCTAATGAGGTTTACATTCTCGAGAAGCTGAGGTAGCTTAAACAACAGCTGCCATCCATCATGCCCACTTTGACACTCGACGCAGACCTACGTAGCTTAGATCAGTGTTTCTCAACCAGTGTGCCATGGCACACTAGTGTGCCGTGAGCGATCATCAGGTGTGCCGCGAGAAAAGCTCTCTGCCCCCCTTCCTTCCCCCCTCCTCCTGCTGAACTCTTGCTGCTTGGGAGAGGAGGAGGAAGGGCCAGGTGGCGGTGAAGAAAAAGAAGAAGGGACCGGGGCGCTGCCTCCTTCGGCCATTTCCCCAACCAGCCTCCAATCCGCCATGACTCCCACCATGAGTCTCGCCCCTTGCTTATTGAAGCCGCGCGGAGGAGGAGCCCTGCCTACTGAAGCCCGTCCGCCACTCATGCTCCTCCTCTGTGGGAGAGCTGAAGCCAGCTTTGAGGGGGCAGTGCCAAGCCAACGGTGGCACAGCCGGCACAATGCTAGCTTGGCATTGCCCCCTCAAAGCTGGCGAAGCTGTGGGAGAACTGAAGCTGGGGGGGGGCGGGGGCGGGGCATGGTGCGGCCTGGCTCCGCCCCCTCCCCCAGCTTCAGCGCTCCCACAGCTTCGCAGCCATGAGGGGGCAGTGCCAAGCCAGTGGTGGCAGAGCCAGCACAATGCTGGCTTGGCACTGCCCCCTCAAGGCTGGCAAAGCTGTGGGATAACTGAAGCCGGGGGGAGGGGCGGGGCATGGCGTGGCCTGGAACGTCCCCCTTCCCCGGCTTTGGCACTCCCAGCAGCTGCTCCCAGCAGGTCACCATCCCCCAGCCGTTCTTTACTGTGTTACAGTGTCATTTTGTGTCATTTTGGTTGGTGGTGTGCCCCCAGGGGCAGTCTAAGGTAATTTTAAATGGTAGGCGAACATTATTTTGGTGCCCCCCCCAAAAAAAACATTATTTTGCCGCCCCCCATGTAAAACAAATATACAATTATAATATCTCAATACCATTAGTAGTATTATATTGTATCAATGTATATACAATATATTATACCATACTCATACTATATTATATCATAATTATATTATACTACATTACAATATAATTATATTATAATATATTGACATTATAATATAATGCAACATTTATTATATTATTATAATAAAATAATAAAATTATTTATTTAACTAAAATTATCCTCTACTAAATATTTTCATTACTCCTATAAAACTCAAAATAAAGTAAAATAAAATATTATATATTACTATTTTGTACAATACCACTATACTTAATATTGTTTGGAATATTACATGTAATATAAAATATATCATTATTCTATTGTTATATTGTATTTGTATTATATTGTATGACAATATTAAGCAGAACTGTATAATAATCAACAAGAAATGCAATTTAAATGCATCAAAATCAGAATATATTACCTATCACCCGATTCATAATTCATAGGAGTCTCCCATAAGTCCAAAATTAGGATCCCAATGTAAATGTAAATAGAAAAACAGCCAATATGTTCAAATGAGGTCGAATACAGGCCCGCCCTCCCTCCTTCTAAGTGTTTTGGCCTCCAACTCCCACAACTCCTCATAGCCTCAGGCCCCTCAGGTCTAGACAGAAATAGAGCCGAAGAAAGGAAGGAGGGAGAGAAGAGGTCACAGAGGAGGAGGAGGAAAGCCCTTCATTCATTCCTTCACTTACACTTCCTTCACTGATTCTTCTTCCCTGCAAACGCGCACGCACGGCGGAGGCAAAGGGAGAGGGGAAGCACTCCCTGCCTGCCCGATAGGGAGTGCTTTGCTTACAGGATTCTGCGCAAGGCAGCTACTGGGCATGTGCGGAGGTTTTCGTGCATGTGCAGTTGCTCCTGCGCTCAACTTCAGCTCCGGAGCAACTGCGCCTGCATGAAAACCTCTGCGCATGCCCAGAAGCGGCGTCGGAGCGCACAAGGCCGGGGTCAAAAAGCAGGCAGCTGCAGCACTGTCTGAGGAACATTGGCAGGGCCAGGATGGCGCCCCATGCGGCCAGGATGGCGCCCCCTTCCCAGATGGCGCCCTAGGCGGCCGCCTACTTGGCCTATCTTGTAGGACCGCCCCTGTGTGCCCCCGGATTTTTTTAATGTTAAAAGTGTGCCGCGGCTCAAAAAAGGTTGGGAAACACTGGCTTAGATCAAAGGGTCTGGACAGTATATCCGTGTGGAGTTGGCCCACAGCCGTATCTCATGCCAACGACGCATTCAGGATTATGGATCTCTAAGAAAGGCCAAATGGCCTTCCCAAGAACTCTGCCTGCCTTCCGTGGATCTGGCCTGTTTGGGCAAAAGCCTCATTTCCTTGCTACGTCCTTGCTGTGCCTGAAAGACTTTCCTTACCACTGAACTTTGTTTGTTCCTGAATGAGGCTTCCTTGCAATTGAACCCTGCTTTGTTCCTGATTACCTCCAGCTGAATGCTGTCTTTTACGGGACTATTTACTCCATGCTGATTCCTGAGATTTGCTGCTATTGAAGGCACTGTAAGATTGCCTTCAACTTTCTTTCTATCCATTTATTCTCAATAAACCTGTTGTATCACAGCTGCTTGTGTGGTTTATCAAGGGAGGTCACGGTCCAGGGCCTCAAGGGGCGATACTCACCACTTTAAGGTCCCTAAAACAGGCATGGGAAAACTTCGGCCCTCTGGGTGCTTTGGACTTCAACTCCCACCATTCCTAACAGCCTGAGGCCCTTTCCTGCTCAAGTGGCTGGGGGGGGGAGGAAAATGGCCTGAGGCTGCTGGGAATGGTGGGAGTTGGAGTCCAAAACACCTGGAAGGTCCAAGTTTGCCCATGCCAGCTTTCGACAAAGACCTCTTCCTCCCCCTTCCCCTTCGCGCCCTTTCTTCCCCCTCCTGCCGAACAGTTACTTTTTCTTCTACACTACCGCTTCTGCCGCCATTTTGATCCGAGGGGCCAGCGTGAGCGTGTTCAGGAGGGGAGGGGGGGAGGAAGACGTGACCCGTGCGGGTGCTACTGCACAGACTCGCCCCAGAGCAAAGTGAGGCGAAGCGAGCAGAGCGAGGCTGGGAAGAAGGGAGCCCGAGTGGAGAAGAAAAAGTGTTTGGCAGGAGGGGGGAAGAAAGGGTATTGGAGGTTCCAGTTTCCCACGGCACACCTGATGATTGCTCACGGCACACTGGTTGGGAAACACTGCTTTAGACTTTTTTTGGACTTACTTTACTGCTTTTTAATCCTCTTCAATAAAAGGATTGTTTTTCCTACTCGACGGTGTGGTGTTTGTAGTCAGAGGGCTTTCCCTGTTCTGGAGTGCGACAGAAAGGCCCTTCGAGGCTGGAGAGAGGACCGAGGAGGCGACAAAAGCGCTGGTGACAAAAAACCCCGCAAAACCACGAAAATACCGCAATATATTTATCGAAAACTGTGAAACAGCGAGTCCGCAATAAGAGAACTGCAAAGTAGCGAGGGAACCTTTCTTTGAGTTATGTCAACAACTAGATTGAATTGGTTGAGACTCTTAGGACAGGCCTGGGCAAACTTGGGCCTTCCCTCCAGGTGTTTTGGACTTCAACTCCCACAATTCCTAACAGCCTATAGGCTGTTAGGAATTGTGGGAGTTGTAGTCCAAAACACCTGGAGGAAGGCCCAAGTTTGCCCAGGCCTGCTGCTATGGGATGAAAGCAATCTGATCCCACTTTAACTGTCACAGCAGTTAAAGCGCTCTTAACGCGCATCCACCCTGCAGTGTAGATGCACCCAAGGAAAGCGGGACTCACTCACTGGAGGATGCGCGCAAAGGCGAAGCGGAGGAAAGCCGGGTCGAAGTGCTTCAGGGCCGGGTCCCAGCGCTGCTCGGGAGGGCTGTCCAGGCTGACATTGCAACGCCAAGGCTCCGGGTCCGGAGGAGGAGAAGGAGAAGAACCCCGGGTCTGAGTCAAGAAGAGGATGAAGACCCGCAGGCAGAAGGAGGGCAAGGCGCAGGAGCCCCGCCGCTGGCTCCCCATTGAGGCAGGCTGGCTTCTCTCCTTCCTTCCCTGAAGCCACACAGGAGCCGGAACCCGAGCAGAGAAGAGAAGAGAGAGAAGAGCAGGGGGAGGAGGAGGAGGAAGTGATGACCCCGAGGCGGCCGGCACAGCACTCCAAGTGTTGGCTTCACACGGACACGAAGGAGCCGCTCTCGGGCTGAGAAGATGCAAGCAAGCGCGCATTGATTGGCTACGGCTGTTCCTGGATAGATGAGCATGTGCAAAGCCTGCCCTTTACAGGCGTTTCCTCGCCTTGGGGAGTTTTCAAGCTCTATTAGCATCTTCATTCTTTTCTTTCTCTTTCTTTTCTTCCTTCCTTCCTTCCTTCCTTCCTTCCTTCTTCCTTCCTTCCACCTTTCCTCCTGAGTTCAATAGCATCTTCCCTTCTTCCTTTTTCCTTCCTTCCTGCTATTCTCTCCTCCTTTACTCTCTTCCTCTTTCTTTTCTTCTTTCCTTCCTTTCTGTCCTTCTCTCCTTCCTTCCTTCTTTCCTTTCCTTTTCTTGAGTTCAATGGCATCTTCCCTTCTTCCTTTCTCCTTCCTTTCTGCTCTTCTCTCCTCCTTTACTCTCTTCCTCTTTCTTTTCTTCTTTCCTTCCTTTCTGTCCTCCCTCCCTTTCCTTTCCTTTCCTTGAGTTCAATAGCATCTTCCCTTCTTCCTTTCCCTTCCTTTCTGCTTTTCTCTCCTCCTTTACTCCCTTCCTTTCTTTTCTTCTTTCTTTCCTTTCTGTCCTCCCTCCCTTTTCTTCCTCCTTTCCTTGAGTTCAATGGCATCTTCCCTTTTTCCTTCCTTTCCACTCTCCTCTCTTCCTTTACTCCCTCTTTCTTTTCTTTCCTTCCTTCCTTCCTTCCTTCTCCTTCCTTCCTTCCTTCCTTCTTTCCTTTCCTTTCCTGAGTTCAATAGCATCTTCCCTTCTTCCTTTCCCTTCCTTTCTGCTCTTCTCTCCTCCTTTACTCCCTTCCTCTTTCTTTTCTTCTTTCCTTCCTTTCTGTCCTTCTCTCTTCCTTCCTTCCTTCTTTCCTTTCCTTTCCTTGAGTTCAATGGCATCTTCCCTTCTTCATTTCTGATCTTCTCTCCTCCTTTGGTCCCTTCCTCTTCCTTTTCTTCTTTCCTTCCTTTCTGTCCTTCTCTCCTTCCTTCTTTCCTTTCCTTGAGTTCAATGGCATCTTCCCTTCTTCCTCTCTCATTCCTTTGTGCTCTTCTCTCCTCCTTTACTCCCTTCCTCTTTCTTTTCTTCTTTCCTTCCTTTCTGTCCTTCTCTCCTTCCTTCCTTCCTTCTTTCCTTTCCTTTGAGTTCAATGGCATCTTCCCTTCTACCTTTCTGCTCTTCTCTCCTCCTTTACTCCCTTCCCCTTTCTTTTCTTCTTTCCTTCCTTTCTGTCCTTCACACCTTCCTTCCTTCTTTTCTTTCCTTTCTGAGTTCAATGGCATCTTCCCTTCTTCCTTTCTGTTCTTCTCTCCTCCTTTACACCCTTCCTCTTTCTTTTCTTCTTTTCTCTGTTCCTTCAAAACTGGCAGGCTAAAACCCAGCTTCTCAAGCAGTGGCTGAGACTGGATGAGAGACTCCCTCTTGGGCACATAGAAGAGCGGGCGACCTGGAAGGCGCTGAACAGGCTGCGCCCTGGGACCACAAGATGCAGAGCCAACCTTAAGAAATGGGGCTACAAAGTGGAGTCCGCGACATGCGAGTGTGGAGAAGAGTAAACCAGAGACCACCTACTGCAATGCACCCTAAGCCAGTGTTTCTCAACCAGTGTGCCGGGGCACACTAGTGTGCCGTGAGCGATCATCAGGTGTGCCGTGGGAAATTGGAACCTTCAATACCCTTACTTGTTAAAGGAGCGCCGCTACGTCACAGTACAAAATGCACAGTTAATCAAACATAATGATACGCAAAACACACATTCACAGTACCCAATCCTGCTGGAGAAAATCAAAAGTCTTACATAAGGTAGTTCGGCGTGGTCGCAACAGAGAGCGGAGGAGTTGCGAACCAGGAAGTAACTACTTCACAGAGCGCTCCTCTACAGAAAACTCGCAATATTTGATGAAATCATGGAAGTGAGTGCAAAAAATAAAGTGTATCCTCACAATGTTATCCAATGTCAGTTCCGAGATCCGCACAATAACACAGTCAGTTTGCGGACAATTTAAAGAAGCAGCACCATAATCATAGCGACAAGGTAGAAAATCACGTAGATAATCACATATATTCAAACCGCCAGAGGCTGAAGATAGATGTGGCGATGGAATCGAAAGCTGGCATGGGCAAACTTGGACCTTCCAGGTGTTTTGGACTCCAACTCCCACCATTCCTAGCAGCCTCGGGCCCTTTTCCTTTTCCCCCCTCAGCCACTTAAGCAGGAAAGGGCCTCAGGCTGTTAGGAATGGTGGGAGTTGACGTCCAAAGCACGCAGAGGGCCAAAGTTTTCCCATGAATGACAGCTGTTGAGCAAGACCTTTGTGTGTGTCTTTCTGCCATTCCTGCCAAGTTATGTTGTGTTCATTGAAACAGGCCCAGGTTTCACACTGAGTGTATAAATACATTTTAAAACATATTAACTATATGTATTACTGTGTTAGAGTGTCATTTTGTGTCGTTTTGGTTGGTGGTGTGCCCCAGGATTTAGTAAATGTAAAAAATGTGCCGCAGCTCAAAAAAGGTTGAAAAACACTGCCCTAAGCCCTGCCCCATGCACAATGCAGGACCTTCTCACAGCGACACCAGAGGCCCTCCAAGTGGCCAGCTTCTGGTCAAAGGACATTTATTTATGGCTTTATGTCCCGGCATTGAATGCTTGCCGTATATATGTCTTAGTGTTTTTAAATGCATTTTAACTGTATCCTCAACTCTCTTCTGACACGATAAATAAATAAATTAGAAAGAAATTCCTGCCTCAGAGTGGGATGGAAACTCCTTCCTTGGAAGATTTTAAACAGAGGCCGGATGCCCATCTGTCAGGTGTACTTTCTTTTTAAAAATTAGATCCCTTCCAGTCCGCCTTCTGCTTTGGGCACGGTACCGAGACTGTGCTGGTCTCTATCACAGACCAGCTGCGCTGCCCGCTGGACCAAGGTGGGTCAAGCGCTGCCCGTGTTATTGGACCTCATGGCAGAATTTGACACAGTTGACCATTCTCTATTGATCCACTGTTTAACTAAGACGGAAGTGAGGGGGTCCGCTCTTAAATGGGTGGCCTCCTTTCTCCAAGATTAGGGACAAAGGGTGGAGAGGGGAGGGATGGTCTTGGAAAGGGTCCCCCTTAATTGTGGGGTCCCCCAAAGGGTTATCTTCTCTCCTCTATTATTTAACATCTAGATGTGTCCACTTGCCCAACTGGTGCATAGTTTCGGTCTGAAGTGTCATCAGTACGCTGATGACACCCAGCTGGTGTTGAGGATGGAAGGCCGGACTCTATACCCGATTATTTCCATCAGTGCCTGGAAGCCGTGACTGGGTGGCTATGGGCCAGCAGGTTGAAGGTGAACCTGTCGAAGACGGAAATTCTGTGGCTTGGTCGTCCGGGGAGCTCCGCTGCCAATAATGGACGGTGAGGTGGTTAGTCCGTCGGCACTGGTTAAGAGCCTGGGGGTCCAACTGGACCTTCTGCTGACGATAGAGGCTCAGGTCTCCACTGTGAGCAAAGCAGCGTTTTTCCATCTGCGCCCAGCGAGGCGGCTAGCGCCCTACCTTTCCAGTGATGACCTAGCTGCGGTAATCCAGGCCACGGTCATCTCAATACTGGACTACTGTAACGCCCTTTACATTGGCCTTCCTTTGTCGGTAATCCGGAAACTGAAGATGGTGCAAAACACTGCAGCTCGACTGCTGGCTGGAGTGACACTAACATGCCACATCACATCAGTCCTCCAGCGTTTGCACTGGCTTCCCATTGAGTACCGGATTGCCTTCAAAGTGCTGGTGTTAACCTTTAAGGCCTTGCATGGTCTGGGGCCAGTGTACCTGAAGGACCGCCTCTCCCTGGCGCTTACCCTGTGGAACACCCTCCTGGCAGAGGCACGAGCAATAACGGAGTTACAGGCCTTCAGGAGGGCCTGTAAGACCACCCTGTTCCGCCAGGTGTTTAATCTCTAAGGCAGTGTTTTTCAATCAGTGCGCCGGGGCACACTAGTGTGCCGTGAGCGATCATCAGGTGTGCCGTGGGAAATTGGAACCTCCAGGAGGGGAGGGGGGGAGAGTCTAGTATGTTGAAGTATAAAAACCCTAAGAAACCTACCTCGATGAAGGCACAAAATTACAAACACCCCCCTCCCCACCCATTGTCTATTTGTTCTCTCCCTCTCCATGCATTGGGAAGGCCCACCTCCCTTTCCCCAAGTAGAGACCTCCTCTTGCCTCCTGGGGGTTCTGTGTGGGAAGTTTGGCCCAGTTCTATCATTGGTGGGGTTCAGAATGCTCTTTGATTGTAGGGGAACTATAAATCCCAGCAACTACAACTCCCAAATGTCAAGGTCTATTTTCCTCAAACTCCATCTGTGTTCACATTTGGGCATATTGAGTATTCATGCCAGGTTTGGTCCTGATCCAACATTGTTTCAGTCCACAGTGCTCTCTGGATATAGGTGAACTACAACTCCAAAACCCAAGGTCTATGCCCACCAAAGTCTTATAGTATTTTCTCTTGGTTATGGGAGTTCTGTGTGGGAAGTTTGTGTCTTTCTCCCATTCCTGCCAGGATATCTATGTTGTGTTCATCGAAACAGGTTCAGGTTTCAAACTGAGTGTATAAATACATTTAAAACATATTAACTATATGTATTACTGTGTTAGAGTGTCATTTTGTGTCATTTTGGTTGGTGGTGTGCCCCAGGATTTTGCAAATGTAAAAAATGTGCCGAGGCTCAAAAAAGGTTGGGAAACACTGCTCTAAGGTTGTGCTTTCCATTCTGGTCCTAATCTGTTTTCATTCTGTTTTTAACTACGTTGTGTTGTGTATTCATTGTTGTGAACCACCCTGAGCCTTTTTAGGAAAGGTGGTATATAAATCAAAATAATAAATAAATAAATAAATAAATAAAATAATTTGTATTAAAGATTTTATAGTGCAAATACATAAGAAAAGTGAACTAAGAAACCTCAAAGAATAGGGTAGAGAGGTTGGGAAGGGTAGAAAATGAAGGGGGAGTAATCAAGAGGAGTGAGGTATGGGCGATTGCCAGGGAAGGGATAAGAAAAGGAAAAAAAACCACATAATAATAACAAAGAAAAGTATAAAGCAACATAGTGCATCAAATAATAGAAATTTGACATCCATTCTTAATACATCGAGTCAATGGCTTAATAGTCTCGTATTGATTATTACTTCTTAATCTTAGCTCTAAGTTATAATTTCACCTCTTGTATTAAAGTTTAAGTTAGCTACTAGACAACTATCCCTTTTTAACACTATTCCAACTTTCTATCTCTATTTTACATCTTAAATTTCTTATTTAATTAGCTTTCTTTTTTAATAAAATTTTTCTTTATTGAGTTTCTCTAAGAACAATCATAATAAAACAAAGTCAAGATCTGTATACATACAGATACAGACAACATAGGAACATCAAGGCGGGAAAGGGAAAGGGGGAAAGAAGAGATCAGAGGATGTGGGAATAGTCAGAGGTGGGGAGGTGAAAAGTGTTGAAATAGAATTGTGAAAGAGCTTAAAAGAATGGGAGGAATAGGGTCGTAAAGATTCGTCTTTTCTTTACAGGTAGGAAGAATCTTTCATTTACAATGTTATTGTTCATATGAAAAGAAGGAAGAGTAAACTCTCAACTTAAATCTTTTCTTCTTATTGATTATTGGTCCATGTATTACCTATAGGGTAAATATTAACATTTCCAACATATTTTACATAACTATTGTTACTTATCATTAAATAAAGATATTGTTTTTAGAATCACAAGATTTACCATTTGGAATTAATTTCTATATTGTATTCTTTTTTTTACAATATACCTTAATTAAATTCCATCTATCAGTGAAAGACTCTATTTTTTTCTCTTTATCTCTTAATTTTACTGTTAGCTCCTCCATTTGTACTGTCTCTATTATTTTTATTAGCCATTCCTCTTTTGTTGGATTATTTTTTGATTTCCAATATTTTGCCAATAACATTTTTGCGGCAGTTATTACTATGAGGAATGCATCTTTTTCTTCTTTGTTTAGGCCAGAGTCCATTAATTAGCTTTCTTATCTATATATATAAAGGAACAGTCGTCATGTGAAGACTACCTGAAACAGAGAAACCTTACAACGCAGAAACACAAAACTTGCCAACAGAAATAGGTCTCAAGCAAGGTACGTTTGTAGCAAAGAAACTTTCCCCCCAAAACCTAAAAGGCCCCCAAAACAACAAGTAAAAAAACTACATTTCCCAGCATCCTCCGGGGCTGCCAAAGACTCCCCCAGCCTCTACATTCTGACAACATGATTGGCTGCCAATAAGGGCGGATTTGCATAACTGCTGTACTGGCCAGCCAACATGAACATTCCAACCCATAACAAACTGTCAGCCAGAGCCTCCTCCAACACTTTCAAATCAGAAGCCCATGATGGAGATCAACACCATTCAAGGGGAGCTCTTCTTCCTGTCCCAAAAAATCTCCCGTGGCTTGGAATTCCACCTTCATATGAGGACCATCCGGGAACAATGGGGTTTGCCAAGGAGGGTGCTCCAGCCCTCTATATGCTGGCTCCAAGGGATGGAGGTCATCACCAAGTACCTTCTGATGCCCAGCGCTGCAAGAGCTCCCTCAGATGGCCTGTCCATGGGGAAAGCCTCATCGGACATCGACCAATGGGTGCAAAAGACACAGAGCAGGACATCTTGAAAAAGAGAGGAGCAGAAATTAAGCTAGACATGAAGATCTTGAGAAAGGTGGCTAAAAGGATACGGAAAGGATTTTTAACAGTCCCCAACAGACACTGGACACACCTGTGAAGATAGAGATCCCCTGACAGGACAAGCCCTCCCCAAGCTGATCCGTCCTGGCCATGGTACAAGTCAAACCCGAAGGACTGCAGGCAAAGAGCTGAGGCACAAACATAAAACACCCAATTCACTTCAACACCATAAGTCACATCAATTCCAACCCTTACATATTCAGACTTTCTCGCATCTCCTAAATAGGGCACAGCAACGTGTGCCGGGTACAGCTAGTTATCTATATTAGTCAAATATAGTCCAGTCGGTGGGTTTAATTGGTCTTCCATTACTTTGTCTTAAAAAGAATGTCAATTTATCCATATCTCTAATATCCGACAGTATGTCTCATCATTGGTCCAAATTTGGGATTTTCTCCAGTTTTCAAAACCTGGCATAGGTTATATGGGCAGCAGTTATAATACTTCGATTGTGCTTTTCCTGCATGGAAGAATAGGGTTGGATTGGGTGTCCTATGTGGTCTCTTCCAACTCTATTATAGAATAATATGAGAGCAGGCAAGTTGCTTACACAACAAAGGGGGTTGAAACGAAACAAAACAGATCCAAAAATAAAATAAAGCCAGCAATACAGAGCAATGCAGGATACAAAACAGAGCAGAGCAGCAAAACAGCTTGGTAGCAAGGTAAGAGACCAGAGAATGCCAGACATCCTGAGAATGCACTACTGTGCTGGTTCCCAATGGAATATAAATGCAAGCAATTAAGTACTTATGTATTATTCAAAGGTCATTCCCACTGAATTCTGATTCAGACACAGACAGAGATTTCTAGGAATGTCTGTAGTAGTTTGAATTATGAACCACAGGAGACAGGGTGCGACTTCAGCTGGGTGACTTTTATTTATTTACTTACATCATTTATATTCCACCCTTCCCACCCCGCAGGGGACTCAGGGCGGATCACATATTCAATGCCATAGACCAGTGTTTTTCAACATTTTTGAGCCACGGCACATTTTTTACATTTCCAAAATCCTGGGGCACACCACCAACCAAAATGACACAAAATGACACTCTAACACAGTAATACATATAGTTAATATGTTTTTAAATGTATTTATACACTCAGTGTGAAACCTGGGCCTGTTTCGATGAACACAACATAGATATCCTGGCAGGAATGGCAGAAGACACACACAAAGGTCTTGCTCAACAGCTGTCAGTCTCTCTCTGTGTTTAGTTTTTATCGCAGTCAAGCTAGAGAAGCTCATCTCACACAGATATGTGGTTGAAAAAGGGAGCAATGTCAAAATAGACCAACAGAAAATACTGGAAGGGTTTGAGGGGCATTAACCTTGAGTTTTGGAGTTGTAGTTCACTGACATCCAGAGAGCACTGCAGACTCAAACCATGTTGGATCAGGACCAAACTTGGCATGAATACTCAATATGCCCAAATGTGAACACGGATGGAGTTTGGGGAAAATAGACCTTGACATTTGGGAGTTACAGTTTCTGGGATTTATAGTTAACACACAATCAAAGAGCATCCTGAACTCCTGCAACAATGGAATTGAATCAAACTTGGTATATTGAACTCTCATTACCAACTGAAAGTACTGAAAGGGTTTGCTTGGGAATTAACCTTGAGTTTGGAAGTTGTAGTTCACCTACACCCAGAATGCACTGTGGACTCAAACAATGTTATGTGATGTTGTTTGTTTTCTATCCAGAATCACAATGTTGGAAGGAGGCTCACCACTTTAAGGTCCCTAAAACAGGCATGGGAAAACTTCAGCCCTCTGGGTGCTTTGGACTTCAACTCCCACCATTCCTATCAGCCTGAGGACCTTTCCTGCTTAAGTGGCTGAAAGGAGAAAAGGAAAGGGGCCTGAGGCTGCTAGGAATGGTGGGAGTTGGAGTCCAAAACACCTGGAAGGTCCAAGTTTGCCCATGCCAGCTTTCAACAGAGACCTCTTCCTCCCCTTTCGTGCCTTCTTCTCCCTCCTGCCGAACACTTACTTTTTCTTCTCCTCAGGCTCCCCTCTTTAGGAGGGGAGGGGGAGGGAGGAAGACGTGACTCGTGCGGGTGCTACTGCGCAGACTCGCCCCACGTCTTCCTCCCCCTTCCCCTCCTCTCCTGAACACGCTCAACCTGCCCCCTCGGATCAAAATGGATCAAAGCGAGGCAAAGCGAGCAGAGTGAGGCTGGGAAGAAGGGGAGCCCGAGTGGAGAAGAACAAATGTTTGGCAGGAGGGGGAAGAAGGGGTATTGGAGGTTCCAATTTCCCACGGCACACCTGATGATCGCTCATGGCACGCTAGTGTGCTGCAGCACACCGGTTGGGAAACACTGCCATAGACACACACTATATAGACAGACAACGAGCTACACAACTGGTCGAGAGCTCACCCGACCTGGGCAGGCCTCAAACTCATGACTTTCTGGTCAGTAGAGATCTTATGCAGCTGACTCCCAGCCAGCTGCGCTACATTCCCGGTGATAAGCCATACTCTCTCAGCCTCAGACAAAGGCAGTGGCAAAGCTGCTCTGGATAATTTTTAATATATATGTGCGATTGTGATAATTTTATGCTTATGTTGTTTTGTTAATTTTATGTTATGCTGTTTAGTCTGTATGTTTTGGTGATGTTTCTTGGAAACCGGCCTGAGTCCCCCTCGGGGAGACAGAGCGGTATATAAATCAAGTTTTTATTATTTTATTATTATTTATTATATCTTGCCACGGAACTCCAGTATAGAGCTAGATAATAATCACATATGGTTCTGATTGCAGGTCAGAGTCAACAGACACACATAATAAAAGAGAAATATTGATACTTAATTCAAAGTCCGCTTTAGTCTAAATCAATTGCTTAGCCTGATTCCATCTTGAAAATTGAGGGAATTAATACAGCACACTTTACCTGGCAATTCTGAGTATTAAGTGAAGCATATATGGGGAAAAGCCCCCAGACACTGAGTATTATTACCGTCCGTATATAAAAAGGATACTTTAAAAAAATTGTATCAAAAGTGGCTTGAGAAACTGCAAGTCGCTTCTGGTGTGAGAGAATTTGCCGTCTGCAAGGACGTTGCCCAGGACATGCCCTGATGTCTTACCATCCTGTGGGAGGTTTCTACACAGGAAGCTGGAACTGGCAGATGGGAGCTCACCCTTTCTCACAGATTCGAACCGTCAACCTTCAGACCAGCAGTCCAGCCAGCACAAGGATTTAACCCAGTGGTTCTCATCCTTCCTAATGCTGTGACCCCTTAAGACAGTTCCTTCCTTATGTTGTGGTGACCCCAACCATACAATTATTTTTGTTGTTCCTTTACAACTGTAATTTTTGCTGCTGTTATGAATCATAGTGTAAATATCTGATATGCAGGATGCATTTTCATTTATTGGACCAAATTGGGTACAAATACCCAATACGCCCAAATTTGAATACTGGTGGGGGGGGGGGGGTTGATTTTGTTATTTGGGAGTTGTAGTTGCTGGGATTTATTGTTCACCTACAATCAAAGAGCATTATGACCAAACTTAGCACACAGAACTCCCATGACCAACAGAAAATACTGTGTTTTCTGATTGTCTTTGGTGACCCCTCTGACAACCCCCTCGCAATCCCCCCCGAGGGTCCTGACCCCCAGGTTGAGAAATACTGGTTTAATTCATTGCACCATTGCAGCTCCTAAGAGGATGGTGAGAAACTATTATACTGTTGGTGATAGCCCTTGAATTCCCATGTTCCTACAGAGATATATTGTATTTTCTGGCGTATAAGATTACTTTTAAACACAAGAAAATCTTCTCAAAAGTCAGGGGTCGTCTTATACGTGGGTGGGAGTCGACTTATGCGCCAGGAGTCATCTTATAGAGTGGGTGCTGAAACTTCCAATCTGGATTGGAGAATCTGTGGTTGCCACATATGGTGGGGAGAGCTCAAAAATGGCAGTGGCTGTGTCCCTGCCGTATGCAGCAACTGTATGAAAGCATTAAGGGTGTCGTTGTACTGTAGCAGCAAATTAGGAGTCCCAGAACTCCGGGTTGGCAAATAACCTTCTTACCAAAAGCGACGTGGACGCGCGGGCACAGGAACGTTGACAATTGACTGTTTTCAAAGTGAAGTCAAGTTTATTAAAAGTGGACACCAGCTGGTGGGGTTCACCCACAGAACAAGCTGCTCTGGGCAAATCCTAACATACATTCTAAGAGCAGTCATTATATACCCCTCATGGCGGCAGATCTTGACCCGCCCTTCTTTGTGACCCCCCCATTGGCCAGTGAAACCACATACATTTCATTATCCAATTAAACACAATACTTTCATTAGCATCATATCATTATCAGCTTCTATTCGTTTAGCACTATGGCGCAGCAAGAAATTCATTTCACATAGAACAGTATCAGTGGCTCTGGTCAGCCTGTACCCAAATAGCAACATTTGCTGCTGCCTCTTCCCTGCCAGCAAAGGAGGGGGCAGACCCTTCTGCGCCTGCTCTGTTCTTATCCTATTAGCATTGAGGTAAACAAACCCATGCCTTATACTGCTTCGGCCAATCAAGGCTTTTGTTAACATTGAAGACACATGATGTACTTTAGCAAATCAGTGCATACACTTGGCGTACCAATCAGGGTACAGCATTTACGGCATACATGCCAGCTTGATTCCTGGCACAGAAAGCCAGCTATACTAAAGCTCTCGCTTGTGCATCACTCTCCACTGACTGTACTCCTGCTTAAAGTACCAATTCTGCTATAGTACAAGTACGGTAGAAAAAAATCCATTCATCAGGATTTGTGGATTTAATGCAGTCCCGATGGTGAGGTGAAGGGGCGCCTCACTGGGAAGGTGTACGTGAAGGGCAGAGCAAGCTGCAGGCGTCCAGGGCGCCCGGGGTATGGAAAAAAAAGATAAGAGTGGCTCTGGGCCCCGAAAAACACACCTCTTTTACTTGTCTGGCCCGCCCTTGTATCCCCCCTCCTCCTCTGCCTCTCAGATCTCGCTCTGAAGACTGCAGTGAAGCGGTGCAGGTGCGCAGGTGCGAGATCTGAGAGGCAGAGGAGGTACAGTAATAGGAAAATTACCATATTGAAATCAAATCTGATGCTTTTTAATTTTTTATTTGGTGTGTGTTGGAAGAGGAGTAGTCTTATACGGCGAGTATATCCCAAACTCTATATTTCAACTGGAAAAGTTGGGGGTCGTCTTATACGACAAACAATGAGAGTCAGCGCAATTATCAATATACTGTATAAACTGTAATTAGAAAGCATATAACACTGAACAGCACAATAGAATATATATGTGTGTGTGTGTGTGTGTGTGTGTGTCAACCGAGCACGAATACTTTACCCTACTGAGGAGAACGTAATGTCCTAGAGTATAAAGTCCAAAGTCCCAGGGTAGAGTTTATGTATATAAATGTTCACAGCGGCATAATATAAACCGGATTATATTGCGTTGAACGCAGGCATGTAGCCAGGGGGGGGGGGGCGCTTAGGGGGCTTCAGCCCCAGGGGCGGTCTAAGGTAATTTTAAATGGTAGGCGAACATTATTTTGGTGCCCCCCCAAAAACATTATTTTGCCCCCATGTAAAACAAATATACAATTATAATATCACAATACAATTAGTAGTGTTATATTGTATCAATGTATATACAATATATTATACCATACTCATACTATATTATATCATAATTATATTATACTACATTACAATATAATTATATTATAATATATTGGCATTATAATACAATATAACATTCTATTATATTATTATTATTATAAAATAATAAATAAAATAATTTATTTCAATAAAATTATCCTCTACCAAATATTTTCATGACTCCTATAAAACTCAAATAACCCAAAATAAACTAAAATAAAATATTATATATTACTATTTTGTACAATACCACTATACTGCAATATTGTTTGTAATATTACATGTAATATAAAATATATCATTATTCTATTGTTATATTGTATTTGTATTATATTGTATGACAATATTAAGCAGAATTGTATAACAATCCACAAGAAATGCCATGTCAATGCATCAAAATCAGAATATATTACCTATCACCCGACTCATAATTCATAGGAGTCTCCCATAAGTCCGAAATTAGGATCCCAATGTAAATGTAAATAGAAAAACAGCCAAAATGTTCAAATGAGGTCGAATACAGTCAGCGCGGCCTGGGCAAACTTGGGCCCTCCCTCCCTCTTTCTAAGTGTTTTGGCCTCCAACTCCCAGAACTCCTCATAGCCTCAGGCCCCTCAGGTCTAGACAGAAATAGAGCCGAAGAAAGGAAGGAGGGAGAGAAGAGGCCACAGAGGAGGAGGAGGAGGAAAGCCCTTCATTCATTCCTTCACTTACACTTCCTTCATTCCTTCACTGTTTCTTTTCTCCTTCCCCGCAAACATGCGCGCGGTGGAGACAAAGGGAGAGGGGAAGCAGTCCTTGCCTGACTGATAGGGAGTGCTTTGCTTACAGGCTTCTGTACAAGGGAGCTACTGGGCATGCGGGGAGGTTTTCGCGCAAGTACAGTTGCTCCTGCGCTCAACTTCAGCCCCAGAGCAACTGCGCCTGCGCGAAAACCTCCGTGCATGCCCAGAAGCGGCGTCGGAGCGCACAAGGCCGGGGCCCAAAAGCAGGCAGCTGCAGCACTGTCTGAAGAACATCGGCAGGGCCAGAATGGCGCCCCATGTGACCAGGATGGCGCCCCCTTCCCAGATGGCGCCCTAGGCGGCCGCGTACTTGGCCTACCTTGTAGGACCGCCCCTGTTCAGCCCTCCCCCCCAAAATTCTCAGGGTGGTCCGTGAGAAGGCCTTACTAGTACATTATTTAAACTGTTATGTTTATTCATATCATGATCTGATCACCATGCTCATTATATCCCACATTCATGGGGTTATTGGGATAACAATAGAAAAGGTTTGCTAGGGTAGACCCTCTTCCACCCAGGCTCAGCCCCGAACCAAACTCAGCCCCCTGAATCAAAATCCTGGCTACAGCCCTGGTTAAACAGTTCCATATTACAACGATGGAGAGTCTTTAAAGTGAACAATCAGACACGATAAATCCAAATGGAAGATCGGACAGCAAAGAGTAGTAAATCCACATTCTTGGAAAAATCAGGATAACAGGATGTCGACGGGAGTGATACATTCACACGTAAACTGGCCACTGTAATCCGTTTCACTCCCCACTGAGCTTTATCAAGGTTTCATAACAACACATTTTGGTGTCTTCTCATGGTAGGATTCATCATAGACATAACCTTACCCCATCAGCTTCTGGTTATCCAGATTTTTCCAAGAGTGTGGATTTACTACTCTTTGCTGTCCGATCTTGTTTGGATTTATCGTGGCTGATTGTGCACTTTAAAAACTCTCCATCGTTGTAATATGGAACCGTTCAACGCAATATAATCTGCCTTATATTATGCCGCTGTGAACATTTATATGCATAAACTCTACCCTGGGACTTTGGACTTTATACTCTGGGACATTACGTTCTCCTCAGTAGGGTAAAGTATGCGTGCTCGGTTGACACACATATATATTTAGATGTTCTATTGTGCTGTTCAGTGTTATATTATATGCATTCTAATTACAGTTTATATATTGATAATTGTGCTGACACTCATTGTTTGTAGTTTACCTAACCCATACTCTGTAGTTGTACTGGTCGTCTTATACGCCCAGTCGTCTTATATGCCGGAAAATACGGTAGATATATCTTTAAATTTCAGGGACAACCACCCTACTAATCTCCAGTTAACCTCAACCAAAATGAGCAGTTTAATTTGCAATATACTTTATTCAGAAGGACATCATTTTTTTGTTACAAGGGGGGAAAGTACCGAAAAAAATATATTTTACATCAGTATAAAAGTTGCATATACATAAAGGATATGTAAGTTCATGCAATTCTCAGGTGCAGATTTTATTCATAAGCCAGTCCCCTTCTGTTTTTGTGTATGCATTTTTTGGGACATGAATATTCAAAAACCCAGACAGTCTTATAACTGGAGACACACTTCAATTATATTAGGTGAAAGAATGTAATTTTCTTATGGTCAAAGGCGCAAAAATATTTCTTCCCAACATGTATGTATTCCCAACATGTATGTATTTGTGTGTGTTCAGGAACAAAAGCAAGCTTCCCAGTATCTAGATCAGGCATGGGCAAACTTGGGCCCTCCAGGTGTTTTGGACTTCAACTCTCACAATTCCTAACAGCCGGTAGGCTGTTAGGAATTGTGGGAGTTGAAGTGCAAAACACCTGGAGGGCCCAAGTTTGTCCATGCCTGATCTAGACGGAAGAATGAGTTCATTTTCCCACGCCAGGAGTTATTTCATTAGCCTTTTCTTCTGTTTCAGAAGTGCTTCCTTTAAAGCAACCTGCAATACCAGAAAAAAAAGAAGATGTGTCAGCACACAGAAAAGAAGAGCGTTCAAAACCAAAACAACTCAATTGCACAATATTGAAAACCCCCTGCAAACTCTACACTTCACAGGCCAAACACACACAACATTTCCTCTGCTTTAGGTGTGTGTTTGTTTATATTAGGAGTACTTTATTTGTGTATTTGTTTATTTGGGGCCGCAGCAGCACAGCGGGTTAAACTGCTACCTGCAGGAAAGCTGCTGACCGGAAGGCTGGCAATTCAAAGCCACAATTCGGGATGAGCTCTCGACTGTCAGCCCTAGCCCCTGCCAACCTAGCAGTTCAAAAGCATGCAATGTGAGTAGATCAATAGGTACTGCCTCAGTGGGAAGGTAAAAGGCACTTGTACGATCCACAATAGGTCCGAGAAATGTAGCTGTGAATCCAGTATGATCTGCGATAAGTGGTCAGCGTCAATCCCGGAAATGCCACCACCATTGGTGGAAAGGGGGAGGTAGTGCTCGTACACTCCTCAAATGAGTGGTGGCGCTTCCGGGATTGACGCTGACCACTTATCGCGGATTATACTGGATTCACAGCTACATTTCTCGGACCTATTGTGGATCGTACAAGTGCCTCATTTGAGTAGTGCAAAAGCATTATTCCCCCTTTCCCACCCAGTGTAGTGACTTTTCCAAGACTAACGCTAACTGCTTATCACGGATTATACTGATCACGCCCAGCAGCAGTGTGAGTACTGACTCCTTTTGTGTTGAACGCTTGAACTCCTATGTGTTGAACTCGAGATGTGTTGAACTATCTTTGTGCTGAACTCTTGTGTAGAACTCTTTATGTGTCGAACTCCTGTTGTGTAGAACTCCTTGTGTGTTGGATATCAGTGAAATGGAATGTAATTTCTACTAATAGAGATTTTATGAGATTTGCATAGATAAATAGATATATATCATTGGTAATGATTTGTGAGTATTGTGCTCTTTAGATTGATCTCTGGCTTGTTGCTCTTTAGATACGGAACATTGAGTAGATTTATTCTTGTGTGTTTTGCATTGTATTGTAATCCGCTCTGAGTCACTCCAGGGAGATAAAGTGGAATATAAATAAAGTGTATTATTTTATTATTTTACTGACACAAAAACACAGTATGCACAGCAAAAGGAGGGTGTGACAATCTGACTAGTATTGGCGTAACACTCATGTAACAAATACGTGGCAATATACATATATTTATGAGTTCAAATTAAATTAAACCGCATTGATATTCAAGGCATACAGTCAATTGTATTGAATATATTTAAAGTACACGGGACTAGACGAAATTATGCAACTAAATATACCAATACGACCTTGTGTACATATTACACATGAGACAAAGTACAACAAAATGATAGTATATACAGCAGGGGTGCTCATTATGGTGATAGGGAGCACCTAGGTGATCTTCGACCCTCTTCCAGGTGATCTTTGGGCCTCACCAGCCGGATGGCGCACTCCTGCCATGTGCGCGCACGTGCGCTCCCGCCGCCTTCTTCGCGGGGCTTCTTTTGCCAAAATGAGGCTTTAGTGGGCGGGCCCTGGCACTCGTCTTGCCACGCACGGTGTGGTGACATTACCGCCCATTGGTTGCTGCTGGGGGGCAGGGGGCGTGAGCAAGGCGAAGAGAAGAAAGAAATCCGAACTTTTTCGGATCCTTTTGGCAGGCAGGCAGGCGGGCGCTGGAAGGAGAGAGGGAGGGAGAGAGAGAAAGAGGCGAAGGAGGCCGGGCAAAGTGGGGCAAAGCCAAGCAAGCCCCCAATGCAAACCCTGCTGCTGCCCTCGGGACTTCCATTCCAAGCAGAGCCAAGCAAGCAAGCTGTGGGGCTGCTTTCTTTCCTTGGTTGGGGGGCGAGGGAGGGGGCTCCGCCGTGTTCCTGGGGCTGAACCCGAGGAGGAGGGGGCTGCGGGGATGGAGACTCCACTTGCTGATGCTGCTTGTGCCCTCACCACCTTTCTCCGCCTCGCCCTCCCTCATCCTCGAAGGAGAAAGGCGGCGAGAGCCCACGGGGGAGGGAGAGAGAGAGGGTGGCTCTTCAGAGCTCCCTCCCTCCCTCCCTCCCTCTCTCTCCCGTGGGCATGGACTGCCACCAGTGGGAGGGGTCCTTCTTCCTTCCAGCCGTCCACTTAGGCGTCCTTTCTGAGTGACACCCTCAAAAGGAAGGAAGGAAGGGCGCCCCTCCCCCCACCGCTGCATCTGTCACTTTGGGGAAGCACCTCTTCAACTCTTCCTTCTACTGCCCAGGTAAGGAAGCCTCAAGGGAGGAGGGAGGGGGGGAGGCTGCCGTGGGGAGGCTTCAGCCTCACGTGGGTCCCTCGGTTGAGTTTCCCGGCCCAGGCATCAGCCAGGCGGACCCTCTTCCCAGCCCTGCGCCTTCCGAGCCGCCGCCGAAGCCATATCTGGCCGGAGCGCTGGCGGGTGCGCCTATAAATACCCTGCTGCTGCGTGCGTGGGAGGGGCCTGCTGTGCACGCAAGAAGCAGGACGGGATGGGGACTTCCTGCTTTGTGAAAGCATGCAGCAGGAAGGAGGAAGGCAACGAAGTCATTGAGAGCGCGCGCGCAGGCAAGGAGGATCCCCTTCCTGGGTGCATGCGGCGGCGAGTTCATGGGCAGGCAAGAAAGAAGCCTCGCACGGACGGAAGGGTGCAGTAGGAGCGTGCGCGCGCATGCTCACATGCACAACAGGTGATCTTTTCAACTTGATTGTTCATATAGTAGCTCGCATGATGAAAAAGTGTGGGCACCCCTGATATACAGTATCACGTCACAGGGGTATATTACCATGTATATTACATGGGGGTATACTACCATGTAATGTCACCACGGTAATATAAAGTAGAAGTAGAATATCCAATCCAAAAAGAATAGTAAAACAAATGTGAAGTATTGACGCTCAGGAGTGCCGGATGGAATGAGGTCGACCAAAGCAATGGAGCGCCAAATACTAGATGAGTCAGCGTTGTTCTGTAGACTGACGAAATGGGGGGGGGGGTGGAAGAATGACCCGTGTTTGTAGTTTACAAAAACATAGTATGTCACAGCAAACGAGATCTATATGCTGGATTTCGCATCACAAAAATCACAAGTCAGACTTTTCCCAAGCGTCTAGGATTGTGTGATGTATTTTCGAATGATGCGCGCAGATCCAAGTAAGGTGGCTTTTTGCAGTTGAAAGGTTGTGCTTTTGTTAATGGTTATTGTTTCCAAATGCCGGCTGAGATCTTATGGCACAGCACCCAGTGTACCGATTACTACTGGGACCACCTGTACTTATGAACCATCGCGGAGATTAAGATCCTCCGGGGGAGACTGCTCTCTGTCCCGCCATTGTCACAGGCACGATTGGTTGGGATGAGAGACAGGGCCTTCTCGGTGATTGCCCCCCGGCTATGGAACTCCCTTTCTGGCGAGATCAGATTGGCCCCCTCCCTCCTGTCCTTCAGAAGGATTATAAAACTTGGCTGTGGGACCAAGCTTTCGGGACAGGGCAATAAAGCAGCAATAGGAAATATTACCAGGCCAATTAGATTAGATGCAGATGACCAAGATGATTTTAAATGATGTATTTTAATTATTGAGATTAATGTTTTTAATGTTTATGCATGTGTATATGAATTCTTTCCCCGCATTGAATGTTTGCCATATATATGCTGTGCTCCGCCCTGAGTCCCCTTCGAGGTGAGAAGGGCAGAATATAAATGTGATATATATATACTGGTTTATGCCAGAGCCTTTGCAGTTCGATTTTGAGGTGTTGATAACGGCTGAGTTTTTCCTGTTGTTTTTCCTCAATGCAACTGTCACCTGGAATGGCGACATCAATAATCCCAACTTTTTTCTTTTCCACAATCATGTCTGGTGTGTATTGTGTTCCAAAACATTGCCAGTCTGGATTCGAAAGTCCCGCAGTACTTTTGCGTGTTCATTTTCCACTACCTTTGCAGGTTTATGATCCCACCAGTTCTTTATTCCTGGCAGGTAGTACGTACTTGTGACATAAGTTCCAATGAATCATTTGGGCCACAGAGTTGCGCCTTTGTTTGTAGTCCGTCTGTGCGATTTTCTTGCAGCAGCTGAGGATATGGTCCATGGTTTCATCGGCTTCCTTGCACAGTCTGCATTTTGGGTCATCAGCTGATTTTTCAATCCTGGCCTTAATTGCACTTGCTCTTGGGCTGCAAGAATCAGGCCTTCTGTCTCCTTTATTATTATTATTATTATTATTCCCTGCTTTTTCCCACCAAATAAGAGACTCAAAGCATCTTATAGTAAAACCGATATGAAACGATTTAAAACCAGGAAAGCATACAAACATCTGATCTGGTTAATCAGCTGCAAATAGCTTTATAGTTTTTAGTTAATTCTTTGGGTTGAATTTAGTTTAATTCTTTTGGTTGTTTTAAAGTGTGTTTTTTATATTCTCTGTAAGCTGTCCTGAGCCCTCGGGGAAGGACGGCATACAAAACTGAATAAATAAATTAAAAAAACAAAATAGAATTAAATATTAACGGTATTAAAATAAATAGTTAAAATCCTCAAAACTGAAATCAAACTGTTAACACTGATATAAAAATCCTTCAAACTGGTATCAGTCCTTCAAACCGATATTATATTAATTTACTGTATGTATTTTATGATGATGTGACGTAACTGTGTTGTGCCCTGAGTGAGTAGAGACGGGTAAAGAATAAAATGTATTCTTGTTGTTGTTATTGTTATTTTGATGAAACCTGAGTGAAGGAATACCTCTGGTCAAATCAACCATGCAAAGCAAAGAATTTCCTCGCTGGTTGCTGTAATCTTTCCCTTTTGGGCTCTTTCCCCTTATATGCGGTTCACATCTCAAGCGCATGCATGCATTCATCACCCACTTGCCTGCTTCTCCCTGAAGGAGCGCTTGTTCTTTGTCCGGACATTGTGGCTGTATCGCATCATCATGAAATTCTTCTGCTTCTTCTTCTCTTTGTTGGTGGTGCTGGAAAAAGGGTTCAGCTTGGTCTTCTTTTTCACAAAGTCTTTCCTATCCGTCTTGCCAGCCTAAAATAAAAAAGAAGGACCCATAGCAACTCATCCAAACTGTTTTGTTTCATTTGAAGCGCTGCTTTTAAAATTGTATAACTTGGCCAGAGGCCGAGAACATAACACGAAGAGAAACAGGACCAATTTCAAGCATAGTAAATGTCTTTACTCTGATCTTTGATTATAGATTTAAGCACTGCCCAACACATATTTTGGTGCCACAAATGTTAGCCCTGTGTCTGGGTATATTTCACCTGCTGTTTACAAAAATGGCACCTGTTTTCCCCTACCAGTTTGAGATTTTGAGATACACAACATATGCCACTCTTCATCTGCTTCACAACTAAAAAATCAGAATATTTTAAAGCAGTGTTTAAATCAATATTATTTAATGCATTGTCGAAGGCTTTCATGGCTGGAATCACTGGGTTGTTAAAGGTTTTAGGGCTCTATGACCATGTTCTAGAAGAATTCTCTCCTGACATTTCACCTGCATCTGTGGCAAGCATCCTCAGAGATTGTGAGGTTTGTTGGAAACTAATATGCTGTGTCCCGGTTGGTGCATCAGGTGCTCTGCTATGGCTGACTTCTTTGGTTGAAGTAGTCTGGTTGAAGAGGGATCCTCTCCCCTCTGCAGGAGTCTACTGCATACCATACAGCTGTGGACAAGCCTACATAGGGACCACCAAATGCAGCATTGCCCAGACACAAATCAAGGAACATGAAAGGCACTGCAGACTACTTCAACCAGAAAAGTCAGCCATAGAAGAGCACATGATGAACCAACCTGGACACAGCATATTGATGGGGCGGTCCAGCTGCCTACCCTGGATGGCGAGGCACTATGCCTGTCATCTTCTGCAAAGAGCCTTGGGGTTACTTTAGACCCTTTGCTGACGATGGAAGCTCAAATCTCCAATGTCAGCAAAACCGTTTTCTTCCATCTGCGGCAGGCTAGATGGCTGGCTCCCTACTTATCCAGAGACGACCTAGTCACGGTGATCCAAGCCACGGTCATCTCGAGACTGGACTACTGTAACGCCCTTTACGTTGGCCTGCTCTTGTCCCTGATCCGGAAACTTTAGACGCATGCTTTATTTGCGGGTACAAGCCCTTTGGGCCAACACTGGTGCAGCCTATGATGAAGCCGTGAGCTCAGTTTACAGCCCAGGAGCCCCCCTGAAACGGTCCCGAGCTCTGCACTAAAGAACCGTCAGGCGAACCGCGTGGAGATTTACAACACCATTTGATTTACGGAACCACAGCCTGTTTACCCATCCACTATCTGCTGTCCTTGTGGAGGACAAACACCAGTATACAAACAGTGAAACAGAACTCTAGAAAAACGGCGTTTGTTCATCCCCAATGTGGAGAAGCAGTTAATCACCCGCATTCCAAGATATCCCGGGTTATTTGCTATACCACAACCGGGTTTGATATTTACCCTTAGGTGGGGCTACAGGTTATTTTGATGGTTTCTTTAAAGTTATGCTAGTACCTTGCCTCATGATGAATTATGAATCAATCAATGTGATGATATGCATACTATGAATATTGATGTTATGATATGAACAATATGAATGGGATTATGTATATTTAAATGAATTGACCTGCACTTTGCACTATATCTGTGATATGATCTATTGACTACTTTTATAAAACAAGTGATTTATACACTTTATTGAATTGATACTGTTTCTTAATTAGCTTCTATTACGTGTTTACAATACTGCTAGTATTATAGCCTTACTCTGTGTTTTTGATCTTCTGTAAAGAGCCTTGGGGTTACTTTAGACCCTTTGCTGACGATGGAAGCTCAAATCTCCAACGTCAGCAAAACCGTTTTCTTCCATCTGTGGCAGGCTAGACGGCTGGCTCCCTACTTATCCAGAGACAACCTAGTCACGGTGATCCAAGCCACGGTCATCTCGAGACTGGACTACTGTATCGCCCTTTACGTTGGCTTGCTCTTGTCCCTGATCCGGAAACTTAAGCTCATCCAGAATGCCGCTGCGAGACTTTTTACTGGAACTTCGGTGAGAGGTCACATAACTCCCAACCTTCTGCAGCTTCATTAACCGGTCAAGCACCAGATCACCTTCAAGGTGATGGTGTTAACCTTCAAGGCCTTACATGGTCTGGGGCCATTGTATCTGAGGGACCGTCTTATCCCCTATCAACCCCGGAGATCACTCCGCTCCGAACACCTGAACCTCCTTGAGGTACCTAGCGTTAAATCTATCCGCTTGGCATCCACCCGGTGTAGAGCCTTTTCTGTGGTGGCACCATCAATTTGGAACACTCTTCCAAATGAAGTCCGGGCCTTGCAAGACCTACCATCATTCCGCAAGGCCTGCAAGACTCATCTCTTTCGGTTAGCATTCAACTGCTAAATTTGTATAACTATTTCTGCCAATTTTAAATGCTGTTTTGATTGTATTCTGTTTTTATGTGACTGTGAGCCCTCGGGGAGTGGCGGCATACAAGTTCAAATAATAAATAAATAAATAAATATTTGAGAACACAGAAATGCTGGACCACTGTAACAACTACCATGTCAGACTACACAGAGAAGCCACTGAAATCCACAAGCATGTGGACAATATGAACAGAAAGAAAAAAACCATGAAAATGAACAAAATCTGGCTACCTGTACTAAAAAAGACTCTAAAATTATAACAGTAAATAAAGAACAAAACTCAAATACAGCGGATCTCCAGACAAGAAACAATCAGGAACACCTAATAACCTCTCAACAAAGGATTTTCCCAGGCAGTAACAAGTCACACCTAAAACTGTCAGGCCATCAAATGCTAATCAAGGTGGCCAATTGAAACAGACAAGAGTTCTTTCTCCCACCCTGGACCTTCCACAGATATATAAACCCAATTTTCCTAGTTTCCAACAGACCTCACAACCTCTGAGGGTGCCTGTCACAGATGTAGGCGAAACGGCAGGAGAGAATGCTTCTAGAACATGGCCATACAACCCGAAAAACCTTCAACAACCCAGTATCATTTAAGCATGAGGGAAACATGTTAAAAATTGTAAGAAAAGAGTATGACATGAAAAATCAACTTATTTCATACCAAAAGCACAAATTTATGCTACAAACTTTTATAATTTTTATAAAACAGGCAAAGGGAAAAGGGTTATTTGAACGTTACATATTCATCAGAATTAAACTTCGCAAAACATCTGGCTACATCTCTCTAGTCTGAAGCAGATTAAAAACAAGAAGGTCTCACCATTGCTGTGGCCAATCTCGTCTCTTTATCCGATTTGGGTTTTTTATGAAGATGTTCAATGTCCCGAAGCGAAAGCAGCTCTCCCCTGGGGGCGGGGGAGACGGACAAAACATAAATCAAGACTACAGTATATTGTGTCATGTCATAATATCAAAAGGGATAGAAGTATTTTATTTTATTATTATTTTTATTTTATTATTTTCTATTATTTTTTATTTTATGTTGCTATTTAGAGAGATAAATTAAGGGAGATAGCAGATCATAGAATCACTGAGTTGGGGGAGACCTCATGGGCCATCCAGTCCAACCCCATTCTGCCAAGAAGCAGGAAAATCACATGCAAGGCACCCCCGACAGATGGCCACCCAACCTGTTCAAAAGCCTCCAAAGAAGGAGCCTCCACCACACTCTGGGGTAGAGAGAGAGTTCCACTATTGAACATCTCTCACACATAGGAACTTCTTCCTAATGTTCAGGTGGAATCTCCTTTTCTTGTAGTTTGAAGCCACTGTTTTGTGTCCTAGTCTCCACGGCAATAGAAAACAAGCCTGCTCCCTCCTCCCTATGACTTCCCTTCACATCTTGATACATGGCTATCATGTCTCCTCTCAGCCTTCTCTTCTGCAGACTAAGCATGTCCAGCTCTTTAAGCCGCTCCTCATAGGGTTTGGTATAGCATGGAACGAGTCTACGATTTCTACCTTTTCTCCTCATCGCTCTCGATTTCAACCTTCTTTCTCTTGGCCCCTTTGCCAGGTGCGGAGTTGACCTCTTTGCTCAGCTGGGCAAGGCGTATTTTCTGGAAGTCTTCCTGGGTCAGGAGTCTGCTGGTGCTGACCGCGGCTGCCTTGGCCTTCTGCTCTTCCACAGGCATGCCTTTAAGTTTCTCGGCCTTTAAAGGGGAGGATTCAAGTAAGCTTTATACAAAGAGAGTGGAGTCTTAAGCACACAAAATAAATTGTGTAGAATATGCAGGTGGCTACATTGATTCATAGATCTGAATGATTTTTTGTTGGAAATATACGACTCCGGCCCAGCTTACTTGTCCGAACGTACTGTATATCCCTCTACATTCTGCCTCGTAGCTTAAGATCCGCTGGGGAGGCCTTGCTCTCGGTCCCACCAGCTTCGCAAACATGGCTGGTGGGGACGAGGGACAGGGCCTTCTCGGTGGTGACCCCCCCACCTATGGAACTCGCTCCCCAGCAAAATCAGATCGGCATCCTCCCTCCTTTCTTTCAGAAGAAAACTGAAGACGTGGTTGTGGAACCAAGCGTTTGGCTAATTGGATATAAAGGCACTGAACATTGAATCTGACCTTGTGATTGTGGAAATGGAAAAGGCTTTATGACTGTTTAACTAATGTTGTTTTTAATCTATGGTATTGTATGTTTTTATCTTGTTATTTGAATTGTAATTTTATTGAGGCATCTCATCGTTGCCATTGTTAGCCGCTCTGAGTCCTCCTACGGGGGTGAGAAGAGCGGGGTAAAAATGATGTAAATAAATAAATAAATAAATATGTTTTCAATTGGTTAAGACAGTGATTTTCAACCTTTTTTGAGCCGGAGCACATTTTTTACATTTACAAAATCCTGGGGCACACCACCAACCAAAATGACACAAAATGACACTCTGTAATTTTACTAACTGTCACCCTCCCTCCTCGTGATGCCGCTGCTTCCGTCAAACCCCCTCCTGCCCCCCCCGGAGGCCCACACGCAGGAGGCCCATCACCATCCCATGGGGGAGGGCTGCACTGAGTGGCCGAAGCACACGCGGGCTCGGCTGAGCAGGACAAATATGAATTGAGCACACGGGGTGGCTCCTAGCCTCTGAACAAACTGCAGCGGAGGCTCGCAGCTGTCGCCACCCCCAGCTCTCCTTCCCAAAGGGGTTCAGCCCCCTCAGGAGTGCCCCCTCCCTGCGTTCCTTTGGCTTCCCTGCTGTTGTCTTGGGGCCAGATTGGGAAGGAACCAAGCTGGGCTGTGGAGCTGCGCATCCCGGCCTCTGCTCTGCAGCGAACCCAGAGCCCAGCCAGGAGAGGCCAGGAGATGAGGGGTTGCTTCCTTTCCCCGGCACGGAGGGGCTAGAGGGCAGAAAGCCTCACCTCGAGCCTCCAGGAGAGGGGTCAGATGGGGGCAGCTCCCGCGGACTCCTCCTCCCTCTCCTCCTCCCTGCTGCCGGAGGGGAGAGGGCAGAAGAGCACTCTCTCTCTCTCTCTCTCTCTGTCTCTCTCTCTCTCTCTCTCTCTCTCTCTCTCTCTCTCTCTCTCTCTCTCTCTCTCTCTCTCTCTCTCTCTCTCTCTGTCTCTGTCTCTGTCTCTGTCTCTGTCTCTCTCTCTCTCTCTCTCTCTCTCTCTCTCTCTCTCTCTCTCTCTCTGAAACACTGGGTTAAGACACTATGAAAAACTAAAAGAAAATGGGCTGCAGCATGTCTCTCCCACAGAAATAAAGTTTTTGCAGTTTAATAAACTTATCCCCATACTTTTATGCTGGAACCCATTAGGAAATGACATTTATAGCCCAGGAACAAAAATTATGTTACACGGTGCAACCAAATCCACTGAAGTCAAAACTGCAAACATGAAGGGATGACCGTAACACCTGAATTCATTGTTGCTGGCACAAAAACAGAGCCGAAAAAGAGATTTGGGCCATAACTTCCAAAGCATGAGACTTCCTACAACGAAGACGGAGATCTTGTGGCCTGGTTGGCCTGGGGGGGGTGAGTGCCGGTTGCCTACCCTGGACGGCGAACGGCTTAATCCGTCGCCTGTTGTTAAGAGCTTAGGTGTTCAGTTGGACCCCCTGCTGGCCATGGAGACCCAGGTCGCGCGGCCAGCAGGGCGTCATTCTTTCACCTACGACAGGCTAGGCGACTGGCTCCCTACCTTTCCAGGGATGACCTGGCCACGGTGATCCAAGCGACTGTCATCTCGAGACTAGACTACTGTAACGCCCTCTACGTTGGCCTTCCTTTGGCGACAGTTCGGAAACTCAAGCTAGTGCAGAATGCCGCTGCTCGCTTGCTGATGGGAACGTCGGTAAGGGAGCATATTACGCCCATTCTTCGGCAGGTGCACTGGCTGCCTGTCGAGTACCGAATTGCCTTCAAGGTGTTGGTGTTAACCTTTAAGGCTTTACACGGCCTAGGGCCTGCGTACCTGAGGGACCGCCTTGCCCCATATATACCCCGAGATCACTACGCTCAGAGGAGTCCAATTTGCTCCTGATTCCATCGGTCCGCACCTGTCACCTGTCCGTGACCAGGCAAAGGGCCTTTTCTGTGGCGGCTCCGGTACTCTGGAACTCTCTCCCAGACGATGTTCGAGCCGCCACAGAGCTTATTCCGTTCCGCAGGGCCTGTAAGACCGCCCTGTTCAGACTGGCCTTCGGCTAGGCGAATAAGCCGAATGTACTCATCTTCTAACCAGCACCCTGGTTCAGGGAATGCTACGGCATGACATAATGTTTATTCCGGGACCAATGTTGTTTTTAATGTTGTATTTTATGTTGTTTTATTGTACGGCGACATGGATGTTACATGTCAGCCGAGTTTTTATGATGTTATCCGCCCCGAGCCTGCAGGGAGGAGCGGAATACAAGAAGGAATAAATAAATAAATAAATAAACTCTGCTTCCTGGCTGCAGGTTTTATGCCTCACTACCATATTGATGCATCAACCTAAACTGATTTTTCTGGGAGGGTGCAACAGATTCATGATGAATGCAATTGCAGCCCAAGCCATAGGATGAGAAGTTAACCTTAATTTTCAAGAAACTCAGTAAAAGTCACAGCAATAGTCAAAGAAACATCTTACTAGCTCTTTTTGCTCTTCGTCTGAGGAATGATGCACATCAATCCATTCTCCGTCTTCATCATCTTCCTCTTCGCTTGTGCTGGCGGTCTCCCAACCATCTGCAAAGGAGCAACAAGAGGCATAGCAGGAGAATAAAAACCTCTCGAGAGAGGACAACAGGATGTTACGGCTTCATTAAGGAAACAGGCACATCTCTAAAGGCTACAAGCTAGTAGGAATTGGAAATGCAATGCTGATATGTTTGTGCTATTAGGTGATCCCTCGCTGTCTGAGTATGATGGCCCCACAAGTATTGTGTCTTGGTGGTGGATACGTAGGTGACCATGGAGCCCTATTCTTGATCTACATGTTCTTCGGTTTCCAGGTGGAAGGTAGTCCCAGTCAGGGTTGGCTTGACGCACCTTCCTCTTGGCACGTTTCTTCCTTTTGCCCTCCATTCGTGCCTCTTTTAATTCCGCAGCACTGTTGGTCACAGCTGACCTCTAGTTAGAGCGCTCAAGGGCCAGGGCTTCCCAGTTCCTGGTGTCTATGCCACAGTTTTTGAAGTTAGCTTTAAGCCCATCTTTAAATATATTTTCCTGTCCACCAACCATCCATTTTCTGTTTTTCAGTTGGGAGTTTAGTAACTGCTTTGGGTGACGGTGATCAAGGACATATCACAAACATATCAGCATCGATCTCAGTTTTTTTAACATCTGTCACAATCTGTAACTTCTCAAACCAATTTGTGTTCTCTACCACAATCTGTGTCCTAACCAGCTTCACTGGAAGCCTCTCTCTAAGAGAAAAAAATGGCCAAAACTAACCTTCATGCTCTCCATCTTCCTCCTGGATTTCAAGGTCCAGCACTTCTGCTCCTGGAATATAGTCCTTGGCATCCAGCTCTCCGTATTCATGGATTTTGGCTTCCAAAGAGGCTTCAGTTGGTTTACCCTAAAGAGCAATCCAAACGTTTAAATTTTGTTTTTACGTACAGTAGATTTTGTTTTCCCTGCCTTTGTAAGGGAAGGGAAGGCAAGGGAGCTGGTCAGGCCTCACCTGGAGTGCTGCATTTATTTCAGGAAAGATATGGACAAGTTGGAGCCAGTTCAGAGAAGGGAAATGAAGAGGGTTTTGTTTTGGTTCTGTTTTTTCCCTAGCAGGAGCGACCTGAGAAACTGCAAGTCGCTTCTGGTGTGAGAGAATTGGCCGAATGCAAAGACGTTGACAAGAGGGCGCTCGGATGCTCGATGTTTTACCATCCTTGTGGGAGGGAGCTCAACCCACTCTCCCCAGATTCGAACTGCCGATCTCTTGGTCAGCAGTCCTGCCAGCACAAGGGTTTAACACATTCTGCCAAAAAGGGCTCCTAATTAAGATGGTAAGAACAAGTCTTTAAAAAGGCAAACACTGATTATGCTGTTTTTAAAAAAATTAAGGACGACATTTTGCAACATCATGGTACATAATGGGACTAGAATATCCACAATTTTTGGTATCAAGAAAAATTCTGGAACCAAACCCGAACAAATACAATACTGTGAGATACAAAACTCACTATATTGGGATTTGAACTCAGGATCGCCTGTGTCTGGCAGAAATTGAACAGAGGCCTTTGGCAGACAAAGCACAAACTCTGTCACTGAGCTGTGGCCTTTTCTGCACATGACTGGAAAGCATCGTTTTAAGACATTTTCATGTCGCATCATGTCTATCAATTCAGTAGACACTTGCTCCAAAAAACCATAATCCAAACTCACAACTTTCCTCTGCATAAACTTCTTGGCACTACAAGTATCCGCAGATCGAATATCAATTTTCACAATAGCCTATATCAGTGGTTCTCAACCTTTCTAATGCCGTGACCCCTAAATAAAGTTCCTCATGTTGTGGTGACCCCCAACCATATTTTCATTGCTACTTCATAATGGCAGAAAGGTTGCCCAAACAGCGGGGCCATGCCCCTGCGCTCTTCCCAGCTGGGAATGATGCGGAGGTGGGGCAGAAAGGCTACCCAAATGGCGGGGCCATGAGGGCAGCTCTTCGCCTTGCCCCCATGCTCTTCCCAGCTGGGAATGGCGCGAGGGTAGGGCAGAAAGGCTGCCCAAATGGCGGGGCCATGAGGGCAGCTCTTCAACTTGCCCCTGCGCTCTTCCCAGCTGGGACTGGCGTGGGGGTGGGGCAGAGAAAGGCTGCCCAAATGGCAGGGCCATGAGGGCAGCTCTTCAACTTGCCCCTGCGCTCTTCCTAGCTGGGAATGGCGTGGGGGTGGGGCAGAAAGGCTGCCCAAACGGCGGGGCCATGAGGGCAGCTCTTCAACTTGCCCCTGCGCTCTTCCCAGCTGGGAATGGCGTGGGGGTGGGGCAGAAAGGCTGCCCAAATGGCGGGGCCATGAGGGCAGCTCTTCAACTTGCCCCTGCGCTCTTCCCAGCTGGGAATGGCGCGGGGGTGGGGCAGAAAGGCTGCCCAAATGGCAGGGCCATGAGGGCAGCTCTTCAACTTGCCCCTGCGCTCTTCCTAGCTGGGAATGGCGTGGGGGTGGGGCAGAAAGGCTGCCCAAACGGCGGGGCCATGAGGGCAGCTCTTCCCAGCTTCCCAGCTGGGAATGGCGTGGGGTGGGGGGGCTGCCCAAATGGCGGGGCCATGAGGGCAGCTCTTCAACTTGCCCCTGCACTCTTCCCAGCTGGGAATGGCGTGGGGGTGGGGCAGAAAGGCTGCCCAAACGGCGGGGCCATGAGGGCAGCTCTTCAACTTGCCCCTGCGCTTTTCCCAGCTGGGAATGGCGCGGGGGTGGGGCAGAAAGGCTGCCCAAACGGCGGGCCCGTGAGGGTAGCCCCCCGCCTTGCCCCCGGTGGGTTGGCAGCCATTTTGGAGGGGGCAGGGCCAACCAAGGCATCTTTGCGACCCCCCGAAAATGGCCCAATGACCCCCTGGGGTTGAGAACCACTGGCCTATATCAACATAATATAGTAACCCTCTCTTTCTCTATCTCAGGAAAGATCATATTCCAAAGACTAAAGTTATCAAAGGCTTAGCAAGGCATTTCTTTCTCAGGTATAAATATTTAAAGAATATTCACCCTGAATTTTTTCTGTAACATCTGTGGTTTCAGAGATTGGAACAAGTGTATCAGCGTTCTTGCTGACATCATGACATCTGTAACGAAAAACAAAACAAAGATAAACTGTAAAACATAATTATAACATCGATTTGGGAATCATACCAGCCTTTTCTTCTAGTCATTATTTCCTAGTTTCTTCAAAAAAAGAAACATTCAAAGCACCCAAACTCTTAAGAATAATAGTATAGAATAGTTAAATAAAGAGATTTTATTGTCTTTGGAATTAAAGAAAATCAACGATGTACAAAGGTCCTGCACGCTGTATACATCAAAACACAGATTTTACAGGTTCCTGGTCCTAAGAGTAAGAAAAGAGACAACCTTTAGGTCGTTTTTCACATGTGCAAAGTAGTAAACTTACTCTTATTTTTATGAGATCTGTATTGTGCCAGATCTTGAAGCAAATCTTCTGTCATAGCCAGAGGGCATCGAGCTGATATCTCTTTAATAGCATTTATTCTGCAAAGTTGAAAGAATAGAAACACTGAAATAACAGAATCTAGTAGAATCATAGAATCAGAGTTGGAAGAGACCTCATGGGCCATCCAGTCCAAGCGCCTGTCAAGAAGCAGGAAAATCACATTCAAAACACCCCCGACAGATAGCCATCCAGCCTCTGCTTAAAAACCTCCAAAGAAGGAACCACCACATTCCGGGGTAAAGAGTTCCACCACTGAACAGCTCTCACAGTTAGGAAGTTCTTCCTAATGTTCAGGTGGAATCTCCTTTCCTGTAGTTTGAAGCCATTGTTCCATAACGTCCTAGTCTCCAGGGCAGGAGAAAATAAGCCTGCTACCTCCTACTTATGACTTCCCCTCACATATTTATACATGGCCCTCATTATGTCTCTCAGCCTTCTCTTCTGCAGGCTAAACATGCCCAGCTCTTTAAGCCACTCCTCATAGGGCCCGTTCTCCACACCCTTGATCATTTTAGTCACCCTTCTCTGGACACATTCCAACTTAGAGTCAATATCTCTGTTCAGTTGTGGTGGCCAGGATTGGACACTGTGTGATTTCAGGTAACGTGGTCTGACCAAGGCAGAATAGAGTGGTAGCATGACTTCCCTAGACAATAGACTTCTATTGATGCAGGTCAAAATCCCATTGGCTTTTTTAGCTGCTGCATCACATTGTTGGCTCATGTTTAACTTGTTGCCCACGAGGACTCCAAAATCTTTTTCACACATACTGCTCTCGAGCCAGGCATTGTCCCCCATTCTGTATCTTTGCATTTCATTTTTCTCTCTCTAAGTGGAGTTATCTTGCATTTGTCCCTGTTAAACTTCATTGTGTTCGTTTTGGCCAATCATCTCTCTAATCTGTTGAGATTGTTTTGAATCCTGCTCCTGTCTTCTGGAGTATTGGCTATGTAATGGTAAAAGATGTGTGTTTCCAAGACAGGCGAATGTTTAAACCATGCTTTCATAGCTTCGAATAACATCAGCCTGAGCTCTCTTAACATCTACATGCAACCACTTGCTCGGCTGGTACGTAGCTTTGGGCTTGAGTGTCACCACTATGCTGATGACACTCAGTTCATTCCGAGGATGGAGGGCTGGCCCGAATCCGTACCCGATAATTTCCATCGCTGCCTTGAGGCTGTTACTGGATGGCTGCAAGCCAGTAGGTTGAAGGTGAATCCAGCGAAGATGGAGATCCTGTGGCTGGGTCGTCCAGGTGATGGGCATGTTCAGCTTCCAACCCTGGACGGCATGACATTATGTCCGTCGTCAGTAAAATGCCTTGGTGTTACCTTAGATCCTCAGCTGTCGATGGAGTCTCACATCTCCACCGTCAGCAGAGTGGCGTTCTTCCATCTCCATCAGGCTAGGAAGCTGGCCCCCTATCTATCCCGGCATGATCTGGCCACAGTGGTCCAAGCTACAGTCATCTCAAGGCTGGACTACTGTAACGCTCTCTACATTGGCCTTCCTTTGTCAGTGATACGGAAATTTACGCTGGTGCAGAATGCCACAGCCCGGCTGTTTGCGGGAGTCCCGACGAGCTGCCATATCATACTGATCGTGCGGGAACTGTACTGGCTTCCTGTTGAATGCCGGATTACCTTCAAAGTGTTAGTTCTGACTTTTAAGGCCTTGAATGGTCTGGGGCCAGTGTACCTAAGGGACCTCCTTATCCCATATTGTCCCACCAGATCCTTGCGCTCTGAGGAACAAAATCTCCTTGCTGTACCAAATATTAAAGTATATCACCTGGCAGCAACACGGAGAAGGACATTTTCAATCATAGCCCCGGTTCTTTGGAACGCGTTGCCCTCCAAAACCCGTGCCCTTCAGAGCCTTCCAGCATTCCGGAAAGCCTGCAAGACGCTATTATTCCGGCAACCTTTTGGGTCCTGAACAATTGCTAGATAATCTGTTGTTAATGCTGTTTTATTGTTGATGCTGTTAATGTGTTTGAAGTTGTTTTTAATGTGATGTTTTGATTGTTTTTATTGTGATTGGTATGTTAGCCGCCCCGAGCTGGCTGGGAGTGGCGGCGAACAAGATCAAATAAATAAATAAATAAATAAAGCTTCCATCCCAAAATCTAGGCTTTTAGAATGAACCAGCTGAAAGCAAAGTGCTGACACTTCTCATTCCTGCCATTTCTCCTATCTGCATGAACACAGCGAAAGTACAACTGCTAGCACAATGGATCATTACATTTGCGCAGCTCATGAACCGGATGCTTTATTCCTTTCCTGTAACTCTACAGGGAGAACCATGTCTGCAGCTGATTATTCCCAGAGAGGTCAAACCTTCACCAAGAAGCCTTTGCTTTGTGCTTCCACCAACTCAATATCTTGCATAGATGGAGTAACAAATAAAGAAAGAGTTCCTGTGTCTCGCCTACTGTATTCTGCATCCAAACTTCTGCCTTGCGCTTCTACCAACTCAATTTCTTGTACAGATGTAGAAACAAAGCAGCAAGAGCTCCTGCCTCTCACTTACTACATCAATACTCAAAACACTTCCCTGATCTCTACTGCCATTACTTACCCAACAGTCATCACTTCCCCTGAGTTTTTGTCGGTGACAAAGTTGTTGGCTATTGTCATCAGTACTGACTGGACAATCTGATGGAAAGGAAACAAAGCTGTATACAGGTCTAGCATTTGTTAAAACGCTGCTTCAATTACATTCAATGTTTCTTGTGACTGCTGTATATATACGTGTATGAGACTAGAAAATTTATTTTAAAAATAAAGAAACATGGGCTGATTTATTGAGTCAGTGCAAATACCGTACCTTAATTTTTATAAAGTGTGTAAAGTGGTAAAAGGCAGGAGCTTAGTCCATCCCTAAGCTCCATCTGCTTGAATACCAAGCAAAAAGTGGGCACTAGAAACAATATCATACGAAAACTGACTGGCGCAACCTGGGGATCACAACCAGATACAGTGAAGACATCTGCCCTTGCACTTTGCAATTCTGCTGCTGAGTACACATGCCCAGTGTGGAACACATCTCACCACGCTAAAACAGGGGATGTGGCTCTTAATGGGACATGCCAGATTATCACAGGATGTCTATTCTTAACACACCACTATTTAGCTGGTATCGCACCACCTGACATCTGCCAGGAAGTAGCAGCCAGCAATGAAAGGGCCAAGGCAGTGACATCTCCGGCCCAGCCTCTGTTCAGATATCAGCCAGCATGCCAATACCTTAAATCAAGGAACAGCTTCCTAAGCTCTACAGAGATACTCGCAGGAACACCTCAGCAAGCAAGAGTCCAAAAGTGGCAGGCTAAAAATCCAGATCCTCAAGCAGTGGCTGGGACCTGATGAGAAACTCCCTCCTGAGCACACAGAAGAGTGGACGACCTGGAAGGTGCTGAACAGGCTGTGCTCTGGCACCAAAAGATGCAGAGCTAACCTTAAGAAATTGGGCTACAAAGTGGAGTCCACGACATGCAAGTGTGGAGAACAACAAACCACAGACCACTTACTACAATGCAGCCTGAGCCCTGCCACATGCACAATGGAGGACCTTATCATAGTGAAAGCAGAGGCACTCCAAGCAGTCAGTTTCTTTCTGGTCAAAGGACATTTAGCATAATGCCAAGTTCTTTTTTTAAAACTTTGTGATTTTAAATGCATTTTAACTGTACCCCTCAACTCGCTTCTGACACGATAAATAAATAAATTTATCTGAAAGAACCTTTAAAAAGGCACAACTCTCTCTACTCTCTTGGCTGCAATACCATTTCTAAATGCCTGAATGGAGAAATAGCAATGGTGACAGCTCTTTAGAACTTCCCCTCAAATAAGTAATACTGTAACTTAACTTTAATCTACTTGTTTAAGGACCTTTTTAATCCTGGGGAGGGAAAATGGAAGCATTCGTGGCCAGGGTGGTTGGCCCCCTGAGACCATCCTGGCACTTTCCTCTTTATGTGGAATGACTCACAGTTAATCCACATATATCAAAATCTTTGTTTTTGGCCCCAAGATCTGCCTTCAAAAAAATTGCATCAGGAGGACTTAAATGTTAAGTTATATACCCAAGGAAACCTAGTGAGCTTATTCATTAGGATTATGTTCAGGTAGCACCAGAGTCACTTTTTTGAAGTCTCACGCGCATGCAGTGTACATGTGGGCATCATATGCTATCCTCAGACCAATTATTCTATTTATACTTTGCTATTTTCCATTTTCCCAAAACCGGGACTAAAGGTACTGTAGTTAAATGTGATATTCAGTATTTACAATATGAAAAGTTTCTCCATTTCAGGACTAGAGGCCTCACTGTTTACTCTTAGGAAGGTGGACTAGCCTGATTTGGATAAATCCTCACCTCTGGAGGAACAAGCTGATGAGAAGCTTGGGCAGCAAAGAGAAGAATCCTGGTGACCTCTGTTAAAAATGAAAAGAAGACAGTATTACTAAACAAACTAAACAGGATGGGATACTACACATTTTTTGTGTGAAATGAAGGATCACAAAACTATTGATATTAGTAACAGGGACAGTTGTTTTCTACTAAATCAGATTACAAGGCTATACAGTATTCTTGATCTCAGAGATGGAACTGTGTGAACCTCCATATTTATTTGTTTATATACTTACTTACAGTACTTATATTCCGCCCTTCTCACCCTGAAGAGGACTCAGGGTGGATCACAGAACACATATGCAGCAAACATTCAATGCCGATGATACAATGACAAGACAGACAACAGATAGAGGTATATTTAGGCTTTTTCTCATCATTCAGCATCTTTTGGTGGCTGTGCTCAGTTCTGGCCACAGGGTGGTGCTGTTGCATCATCTGGTCCAACTTATCTGTCTGAATGCATCTCTCCCTACGAACCATCCAGGTGTTTAAGTTCATCTGGAGAGGACCTGCTCTCGGTCCTGCTGACTTCGCTGACCCAGTTGGCAGGGATGAGAGACAGGACCTTTTCAGTAGTGGCCCCTTGGCTATGGAACACCCTTCCTAAGGACATCAGGTTGGCCCCCTTCCTCCAAACATTTCCGAAGAAACTGAAGACCAGGCTGTTTGATCAGGCATTTGCAGACGAATTATGATTCACTTAACTGAGACCCTTGGAATGAATATGACGATGCAATGGAAAGAGACCCCACTGATGAGACGGTGAGATTTTTTATTTTTATTTTTACAATTTTATGATTTTAACTGTAAATAGTTCTGTTTTTATATGGTTGTGTACTAATTGTTTGTTGTATTTTATATTGTGGCATTGTTGCCGCGTGTGTACCGCTTCAAGTTGCCTTCGGGCTGAGAGGGGCGGTATAGAAATAAAGTAAGTAAGTAAGTAAATAAATAAATCTCAGTGCCAAAGAGTTTCTATGTTAGTAAACTTTCCTCCAAAACACCTAAAATACCTCCTCACTTAACGCAATTCCTATTCATCTACTCACATTGCTGTTTTCAATCCACTAGATTTGCAGGGGAGCTGGGGTGAAGGTCAAAGGTCACACTGACCCAGCTTCAAACTGTCAATCTTTTGATTGGCAAGATTTACTGCAGCTGCAGGTGGTGATTAACCTGCTGTGCTAAAGCCGGCTGTGCTGAAGGGATCTGGCAGTACATTTGAGACTAACTGAGCAAAATAAGTTGGTAGTATAAGCTTTCATAGACTTCTGCCTACAATCAGCCCTCCGTATCTGTGGGTTTTGATTATTTGTGGATTTGCTTAGTGTAGTCTCTCACGGAATCTCTGGGTCCTCCAATGCAAACCTATGACCAACTTCTGGCAAAAGATAAGACGAAGGAATGATAAAAAAGATAAACTGAATGAATGAACCGATATTTTATACCCTGTCCTCCATTTTAAAATGCAAACAGGACAGATAAAAAGGCCAGAAGAAGGAATTGTACTACCTTTTCCTAAAACAAAATATTCCTCAGCAGTGAATCAAACTGATTTCAACCATTAACACCAAGTCATTCAGAGAAGCAATTTAACTAATAATCTAAACATAATTATCTCTTTAAAAAAAAGAAATAAGACTATAATGGAAGTGTAAAATGTAACGTCTGGTTACCTCTCTGGTGTGGCTGTAGGTACCGCTGGACAAAAGGGTAAAAGTTGAAGAGGAAGAGCTGGAAAGACACAAACAATTGCAAAAAGTGACCTATACATCTTCATTGCTCACCAAAAGAGACAGACACATGCTGGAAAATTCATTCATATTCATATAAGTACGAGCTTTTATGGATAAAGCTCATTTAAATGGTATCAATGAATTATAATTTTACAGTCTTTGTATCTACTGTATTGAATGAATTATCACTGCAGAGCTTTAGGCCCAGCTTCTGCCAACCTAGCAGTTGGAAAATATGCAAATATGAGTTGATCAATAGGTACCACTTCTGCGGGAAGGTAATGGCGCTCCATGCAGTCATGCTGGCCATGTGAACTAGGATATGTCTATGGAAAACACCGGCTCTTAAGCTTAGAAACGGAGATGAGCACACACACACACCCCTAGAGCCGGACACGACTAGACTTAATCTCAAGGGGAAACCTTTCCCTTTAATAACCCTGTTAAATTAATACTCATACCTCATGAATTCCAACTAGCCGAGAAATTAGTTCCATGAGCATCATTTTCACTTCAAATCTTTCCTTTGAGGATTCAAGCTGTTTTAAGAGCTTCTCTGCAAAGTCTGAACCAATATAAAAGAAGGAAGGTATTAGACAAGGGGAGAAGACATATTCTAAAGTCACAAAGGAAATTACTTATCATCCCACAGCTTAAAGTATGATGGATTGGGGCCTCTATTCCCCTAGAACTGCAGCCCCCAAGGCAACAGCTTCATCTACTAAATCCTTCATTTGACTTTAAGGAATAACATGCAACTTTTGGCTTTGCAGGAATTCTTCTAACTAACAAGGCTATGAATAGTTTACGTTCTTAGCAAAGTAATGTATTTCCCTGCGGGATGCCTGCTTTGCACCTCTTTCTTTCCCAAATTCTGTTACTCCTACAGCCATTAATTCTTGGTTAGTGGTCCATTAAACCTCTGCCTTCCTCTCATTCATACACACTGCTGTCCATTCCTCATCCTGTTCTATCTATATTCCTAACTCCACAGTGAGGTTGGACCAGATGGCCCATGTGGTCTCTTTCAACTCAATTATTCTATGGTACCAAGTCATTTTACTATATTGTTTAAACCAGACATAGATAAACTTCAGTCCTCCAGGTGTTGGGCTGTTAGGAATTGTGGGAGTTGAAGTTCAAAACACCTGGAGGGCCAAAGTTTGCCCACACCTGGTTTAAACCGAAGCTCGCGTTCAGTCTTCAAAGCGTCAGAAAAAAACACCACACTGATTCAATGACTTTGCCATTCCTCCCTGACAATATTTGAACCCCATGTTTTTTCCCAGTTCTCCTGCTTGGCCACCACCACCACCTTTGAAGAGCATATATGGATAGACTACTTGCCCTGAGGATCGTGGATTAAATGGATCGCTGAAAAGTTGAAAATTTCTGGCTTTTTCTTCTTCTTGTGTTTCTGTGGAAAAGACACGCAAGATGTCCTTTAAGTTTTGAAATGAGCACAAAACTGAGGCCCCATCACAATGCTAAATATTGCATTAGTTCAACTGCATTATATGACCCTACACTGCCACATAATAATAATAATAATAATCTTTATTTATACCCCACCACTATATCGCTTACAATGCATTATGAAATTACAGTATATGGTAGTGTAAGATGGGGCCTGAATTTTACAGATCTGGCTTGAAGTTAAGCTCTTTTTGGACAAGACATACAGATGTGTCACATACTGACACTGTCTGTGATACCCTCAAACCTTCTGGGTAATCATGCCAGCATCAATAATTAGATAGGAGCTAAAGAGGACTCTTAACAAGCACAATTGTTTATGTATTTATTTACAGTATTTATATTCCACCCTTCCCACCCTGCAGGGGACTTAGGGCGGATTACAATGTACATATACATGGCAAACATTCAATGCCATAGACAAACAACATATATAGACAGACACTCAGAGGCTATTTAACATTCCAGCTTCTGGCCACCAGGGGAGCTGTCGCTTCCTCATTCTTTGCATACTTCCTGGAAATGTTTATGGCCTCATAAATCAGTTAAATTAGCCTCCCCACAAAGGGATACCTAAATTTCCTACTTGACAGATGCAACTGTCTTTCGGGCTGCAAAGGCCGACAGCAAGCTACACAATTTTGGTCAGGAACTCACTCCGACCCGGGCTGGCTTCGAACTCATGACCTTTTGGTCAGTAGTGATCTTAATGCAGCTGACTCCCAGCCAGCTGTGCCACAGTCCCAAAACTGGGTAATGCAGCCAGTTGTCCCATATAAAATTGAGATTTCTAGACATATAAATAAAGGCCCTCTGCAAACTTTACAAGCAAACATGGTGATCCAAGACAAGCGGAAAAGACTGATCAATGGAACAGGGCAACACCTTGCTATGGGCTTTATGCTGAAAAGTCCCTCAAAACTGTTGCTTTGAGTACAAACAACTATTCATACAAGCAGACCCTGAAAATGTTATTGCTTGAACTGGAGTTTGCTAGAGAAGTGGTTCTCAACCTTTCTAATGCCGTGACCCCTAAATAAAGTTCCTCATGGTGTGGTGGCCCCCAACCGTATTTTTGTTGCTACTTAATAATGGTAATTTTGCCACTCTTATGAAGCATAATGGAAATATCTGATATGCAGGATGTATTTTCATTGTTATAAATTGAACATAATTAAAGCATAGTGATTGATCACAAAAACAATGCTCGGGGGGTATTGACAATGGATGATGGGATTTACAGTACCTTCAACCAATTCAGCTCTGACTTCCACAGACCACTGACATCCCGAATGGCATGGGGGCAAGGCAGAGGCCTGCCCTCATGGCCCTGCCAGCTGGGAAGGGGGCGGGGCGGGGCAGAAAGGCTGCCCAAATGGCAGGGCCATGAGGGCAGCCCTCCAACTTGCCCCTGCGCCCTTACCAGTTGGGAAGGACGTGGGGACGGGGCAGAAAGGCTGCCCAAACGGCGGGGCCATGAGGGCAGCCCTCCGCCTTGCCCTTGTGACCTTCCAGCTGGGAAGAACGCGGGGGCGGGGCAGAAAGGCTGCCCAAACGCTGGAGCCGTGAGGGCAGCCCTCCGCCTTGCCCCTGCGCCCTTCCCAGTTGGGAAGGATGTGGGGACGGGGCAGAAAGGCTGCCCAAACGGCGGGGCCATGAGGGCAGCCCTCCGCCTTGCCCCTGTGACCTTCCAGCTGGGAAGAACGCGGGGGCGGGGCAGAAAGGCTGCCCAAATGCTGGAGCCATGAGGGCAGCCCTCCGCCTTGCCCCTGCGCCCTTCCCAGTTGGGAAGGATGTGGGGACGGGGCAGAAAGGCTGCCCAAACGCTGGAGCCGTGAGGGCAGCCCTCCACCTTGCCCCTGCGCCCTTACCAGTTGGGAAGGATGTGGGGACGGGGCAGAAAGGCTGCCCAAACGGCGGGGCCATGAGGGCAGCCCTCCGCCTTGCCCCTGTGACCTTCCAGCTGGGAAGAACGGGGGGGCGGGGCAGAAAGGCTGCCCAAACGCTGGAGCCGTGAGGGCAGCCCTCCGCCTTGCCCCTGCGCCCTTCCCAGTTGGGAAGGATGTGGGGACGGGGCAGAAAGGCTGCCCAAACGGCGGGGCCATGAGGGCAGCCCTTCGCCTTGCCCCTGTGACCTTCCAGCTGGGAAGAACGCGGGGGCGGGGCAGAAAGGCTGCCCAAACGCTGTAGCCGTGAGGGCAGCCCTCCGCCTTGCCCCTGCGCCCTTCCCAGTTGGGAAGGATGTGGGGACGGGGCAGAAAGGCTGCCCAAACGCTGGAGCCGTGAGGGCAGCCCTCCACCTTGCCCCTGCGCCCTTACCAGTTGGGAAGGATGTGGGGACGGGGCAGAAAGGCTGCCCAAACGGCGGGGCCATGAGGGCAGCCCTCCGCCTTGCCCCTGTGACCTTCCAGCTGGGAAGAACGCAGGGGCGGGGCAGAAAGGCTGCCCAAACGCTGGAGCCGTGAGGGCAGCCCTCCGCCTTGCCCCTGCGCCCTTCCCAGTTGGGAAGGACGCGGGGGTGGGGTAGAAAGGCTGCTCAAATGGCGGGGTCGTGAGGGCAGCCCTCTGCCTTGCCCCCGGTGGGTCGGCAGCCATTTTGGAGGGGACGAGGCCAACCAAGGCAGCTTCGTGACCCCCTGAAAATGGCCTAATGACCCCCCTGGGGGTCACGACCCCCAGGTTGAGAACCGCTATGCTAGAGAATCCTTCAAAGAGATAGCCACGTTAAGTCTTTTAGTTTAAAAAGAGAAGGGAAATAAAAGTACATGGGACAGCTAACTGGCTTTTATTTTAGCATGAGATTTCCAAAGCCAGTTTCCTTGGGTTAAATATATAAAGAAAAGAAGATTCCTTTTGTTATATGTTTAATAGGGAGATGTTTTGTACTAATATATTAATTTTAAAAACAACTAGGTATTTTTAATTACAAAAATGTGAGTCAAGCGCTAAAACAGTAAATTGATGCAATGGCTCGGCAAAAGCTGTAGTTCTATATAAGCCGGTGGTATGCTGTAGCTTAATAGCCGTCAGCCTGAGGTAAACCTCAATGGGAGAACGGTCTCAGTCTGTGAGAAGGCCTCACAGTGTGAGGCAGGCCTTAGTCTATGAGAGAAGCCTCTGTGTGAGGTAGGCCTTCGTCTGTGAGAAGGCCTGGTGTGAGAAGCTTTGGTGAGAGAAGCCCCAGGTTGTAAAGCCTCGTGTGTGAAGCTCTATTGTATAAAGCAGGGGTAGGGAAACTGTGGCTCTTTTCATGATTGCATCTGGCTCTCCAGAGTAGCCCGGGCCTCGGTTTCCCAGTATGCAGCGGGGAGGAGTGACGCAAATGCACCACAAATGCCCTCTCCCCTTCCTTCTTTTCTCCATTCTCCCTCTTCCTTCCTTCCTTCCTTCCTTCCTTGTTCTTCCTTTATTTCTCCCCTTCACCCTTTCCTTCTCTCCTTCCTCCCCCTCTCTCCCTTCCTTCTTTCCTCCATTCTCCCTCTCCCTTCCTCTTCCTTCCTTTCTCCCCTTCACCCTTTCCTTCTCTCCTTCCTTTTCCCTCCCTCTCTCCCCTTCCTTCTTCCCTCCATTCTCCCTCCCTCCTCCTCCCTTCCTCTTCTATTCTTTTTCCCCAAGTCTTCCTTTCCTTCTTCCTTTCTTTTCACTTCCCTCTGTCCCCTTCTTTCTTTTCTTCTTTCCCCTTCATTATTCTTTTTCCTCACTCCCTTTCCTTTCTTTTCCCCACCCTTTCCTTTCCTCCCTTCCCATTTCCTTCTTTCTTTTCCTTCCTTGTCTCTCTCCTGCTTTTCTTTTCTTCCTTTTCCATAGTTTATTCTTCTTTTCTTTCTTCCTCTCCCCCTCCCTCCATTATTTCCTCTGTCTTTCTTTCTTTCCCTCTTCCTTCCTTCCATCTTCTCTTCCTTTCCAGAGTCCTGAGCATGCCTTTTGCAGAGCCAGGCCTGAAGTGTCATGTCATTCTGCCAGGGGAATCCTTTTCTCATAGTATGTATGTATATACTCACATTTAGTTGAATTCCGTCTTAAAATATATTATATATACTATATGGCTCTCACTGAAATAAATTTCCAAATATTTTGCTTTCATGGCTCTCTGAGTCAAAAAGGTTCCTGAACCCTGGTATAAAGGCTGCTGTGTGTAAAAAGCTAATGTGTGAAGCTCTAGTAGAAGTTTATTGTGAGAGCAAAGCTATTTATCTGCATAAGGAAGAAGCCCAGCATGGAAGCAAAGAAGGAAGTATAAAGGACTGTATTTGTGTTGTGGAAACCTTGTTATTATAAATAGTGCAACTATATTATTTTACTACAAAAAAAGCCTCCTATGGAAGAGATAACATTGCTCGGTGTTGTTGTTGGTTTTTTTGTCCTTTTTATCACTTTGAACTACTGGTCACGCTGCTGCTAATAAGTTACTCTGCTGTACATTTATGAGGAGAGTCTTTTGTTAATAAGCCCTCTCACCCAACATATACGAGGGCGGGTCAAGAAGTCCGTGACTTTTTGAATGAAACACAGGTTTTTGGATTAAAAAAACATTTTATTTTTCAACTTAGTCTCCTTTGAGCGCTATACACTTTGTCCAACGTTTCTCCATTTTCCCCCTTCCAAAAAATAAGATTTGTCGTGGTCATCAAAATATGGTATTTGTTTGTTTGTGAGATGATTTCATCGTTGGAGTCAAATCTCTTTCCACCGAGCCATTTCTTCAGGTTTGGAAACAAGAAATAGTCACGCAGGGCTAAATCCGGAGAATAGGGTGGATGAGGGAGCAATTCATATCCCAATTCATGGATTTTTGCCATGGAAACTGCACATGTGTGCACCCTTGCATTTGTGGTCGATTGTGAGCAAACGCGGCACCCATCTTGCAGAAAGCTTTCTCATACCCAAGTGATCATTTAAAATTGAAACCACTGAGCCATGTGAGATGCTTATGGCTTCCACAATCTCTCGCACTTTTAATCTCTGATCGGCCAACACCATATCGTGATTTTTTTCAATTGTTTCAGGTGTAGAGACCTCAACTGGGCGTCCAGAACGTTCGCATCTTCTGTGCTTGTACAGCCACAACGAAATTCAGTAAACCACTTTTTTACCATTGAAATTGATGGTGCAGAGTCCCCATAGTATTTATCAAGCTTAGCCTTGGTTTGAGTGATGTTTTTTTCCGCAAAAAAAATGCTTAATGAGCACACAAAATTCACTTTTTTCCATTTTCTCCTCACATCACGCGGTAGTCTGCTATCAATGGCTGTCAAACACAAACTAAATGACGCAGCTTGTTCAAATTTTGACAGGAGTCAACTGACAGGTGCCTCTTGACAGGAGCAGTGTTGCCCTTTCAGTTAAGAGGCAGGAAATTCAAAAAGTCACTGACTTATTGACCCGCCCTCGTATGTAGTATTTTAATAGCACATTGAGCGGCCCTTATTTATTTACTCAGTGAGCTTCACAGCTGAGTGAGCAAATGAAGCCGTGGCTCCCACAGTGTACTAGAATACCCACCAGATTCTGTCTACTACCCTATTGTCGTTTTCTCTGCTTACCTTTAAGACTTTCATAGCCTTCTCCAGCTTCTTCTTGTTCTTTGTGGTTTTCCTTCCTGTGGAGTATCGAACCTTCAAGTCCCTTGCTGTGGGACCATCGTCCTTGGGGAGGAGAGGAGAACAATTTAGGAATAAAATAAAGCTTCACTATATAGGGAAGGGCAGGCAATTAAAGTAGAACTTGCCCAGAAAAGAGGGCAATCAACATGGTAAAAGGTCTAGAAACAAAGTCCTATTAGGAGCTAGGTATGTTCAGCTGGAAGAAGACAATGCAAAAATTGTGAGGGTCTTTAAGATGCCAGTCACAGCACTTCCAGCCAAAGGAAATGGCTGGGCATGTAAACGCTGATTCCCCCACATTCGGACAACATGGAAGTCGCCATATAGAAGGAGTTCCATGGCTTACAAAGCAAGCTGATGGGTTGGCATCAGAAGATGAATTTTTTTACTTTTAAGCTTTTTATTGTATTTATATTTGAATTATTTAATTATTATGTCAGGTTGTTTGCAGTATGTTTAAACTGATATGTTAATTGTTTAAATTGATATGTTATGTTTATTATTATATGTGTAATGCGACATTGTATGCCATGGACTGTAAGCCGCCCTGAGTCCCCCATTGGAGGGAGAACAGCAGGGTATAAATGTATAAATGTAGTATAATAATAATAATAATAATAATAATGTAACTATAAGTTCCGTCCACATCTCACAATGCAGATCTTAGTCTAAGTGTCTATGATCCCTTTCGGTCAATCTCACTCCACTTGGGTATATAAATATACCCCTCCCCCCCCACACACACACACACACAAACCATGCTATACAACAGGAAGCTTCATCACATATAGTAGTATATCATTACAGCCAATGAGATTATACAGAAAGGAATTGAATCTGGAAAGAACAACACAATATCCTTGTCCCAGTTTCTGAGAACTGTAGGCCCCATCTACACTGCCATATAAAATCCAGATTATCTGCCTCATACTGGATTATATTAGTCTGCACTCCCATATACTCCTTCTACACTGCCATATAAAATCCAGATTATTGCTTTGAACTGGATTATATTGCAGTGTAGACTAATATAATCCAATTCAAAGCAGATAATCTGGATTTTATATAGCAGTGTAGAAGGTTAGGCTAAATCTAGTTGACTCTCCAGAAAAAAAGCTAATACTATCAACAAATTCAGAAGGCCCAGGCAAATAAAAGATCACCTCAAGAAGTGCCTCCAAATCATCTTTTCAAGGATTTATTCCATGCTGGCAATGCACTGACCTCTGATTCAGAATCACTGTCCTTTTTTTCATCTTCGTCTTTTCCAAGGAAAAACTTCAAGGCAGCAACTAGTATCTGAACAGATGGGTATAGTAATTACTATTGGAAATGTTCTAACTTGGCAATATTTTCACTCGATTGCAAAAATGCTGGTGGTCTGTGCTGCTATGGTGTTCCCAGATAGGGAAATTGCTTTCCTTACACCAGTAAAGGAGGCACATCAGATTCAGATGAAGTCGAATTCAAAGCAGACACATTCCTAGCGTGAAACAACCGTTATTCCCAAAGTAAATGGAACTGAAGCTGTGTTTGTACTAGAGGGCAAGGCAGGACTCTTCCAAGATCTATTCATTAAGATTTCAAACTCAATTTCTTTCAAATTTTCAAATATCTTAAATTAATCCTTATTCTTAGAATTCCAGCATTATCAAATAAGTAAAGGTAAAGGTTTCCCCTAACATTAAGTCTAGTCGTGTCCGACTCTGAGCGTTGGTGCTCATCTCCATTTGTAAGCAAAAGAGCCAGCGTTGTTTATAGACACCTCCAAGGTCATGTGGCTAGCATGACTGCATGGAGTGTTATCTTCCCACCGAAGCAGTATCTATTGATCTACCCACATTTCCAAGCTGCTAGGTTAGCAGAAGCTGGGCCTAACAGAGGGGGCTCACCCCACTCCCCAGATTCAAACTATCAACCTTTCGGTCAGCATGTTAAGCAGATCAACGATTTAACCCACTGCACCACCAGGGGCCCCCAATAACAAATAGGAGGTACAATTTTGGCCCAAAACACTATAGCCAATATTATGGTGATTTTGAAGTCTAACCTGTAGCCTGAAACGAATGCTATGTGTTATCAGAAGGTACCACACAGCCCCATTGTTCCACACTAGACGAACATGATCAGCCACCTGCACTTCGTCAAAAATGCAAATTTGTGTATTGTTGTAGTTCCTCACCTTTGTGACTTTGGAAAAGCAAGCTGTAGTGATGACATTCACCGTTTTAGCATCATTCCTGTTTTAAAAACAAACCAAAATAAAACCCATTAAAACCTTGAACCAGACAGAAGCTTGAAGGATACGTCATGCTTCATTTTCTTTGGCAATTGTTTGTTTTTGCACATTTGGATACTTGGAAATCTGACCGTGACTTACCAGATATTCCTTCTGTACAGCTCTATCATCACATCCAATGATATTTTGGCTGCAGTTGGGTTACTGTCTTGTAGCATTGTATACATAAAATTCTGAAGTGTCTGAAAAAACAAAAAGAAAAGATTGCAAAGGGAATAATAATCATCAGTACTGACGAAAAGTCAAACCTGAACCTCCATGCACAAAACTAAAAGAAGACAACTTACTGTGTTCAGTTTATTATTTTTGTGCTTCGCATTGGTGTTTTTGATATCAGTCACAATGTGGGTGTACAGTGTCTACCAAAAGAAAAAAAGAACATTAGTGCACATTAATACTGGGATAGAAAATGTTGGAAATCCTTAAGTCCCCAAAATAAAATGAACTGCAGTTGGCTTGTTTTTTTAATCCGTAAAAATTGCATCCCAGGATTCAACCAAACACATTTTGAAAATATTCAGAAAATATTCAAAAAGCAAATATTGAAAATGTGGAAGGTTATTGCTATACATGAGAACAGCAGCAAAATTTACCTTTGCTCAAAGATGGAACGACTCAATGAATTATTCCCAGGACGATTGGCTTATGAAAATAAGCAAACTTGCGCAAATGGATAAACTTACCATGTTGATTAAGGAGAAACATCTAACTAACTTTAAGAAAGACTGGGGCCAAATGTGTTCCTCAAGCAAAGACGTGGCCAAATCTCCATCACTGTTTTGTTGGACTAGAGTGTGTTGTTATGTTGAGAAAGGATGTACCAATGGTTCCTTTTCACTAAATGGGTGTAGAAAACTGAGAGAATATAGCCCTTAGATTAGGATAATGTAGATTTATTTGTTGTTTGTTATTTTTATGTTTAGGATGTAGCAGTATTATTCTAGAGAAAGTATTGGTAATATTTTGGTCTTGTTGTTTATGATGATGATTATTTGTTTTTTTGTATGTTTGTATGTAGGTTTTGTTTTAATTTATCTTAATAAAAATTATCATTAAAAAGGGGAGCGGAAACTTGGCAGAAAATAGAAAACCGATCTCTTTCGGAAGGTCTACCCAGTCAATTTTTAACTAATAATTTTAAAATCATATCACGTCCTGTATCTATTCTAACATTTGTTCTGTGTATTTTAATAAGTATATTGCATAGAAATACATTGTGATATACATATTTTGTTGGAGCATGCAAGGAATCAGTGTGTGTGTGAGTGTGTGTTACAACTGTAAAATAAGATGCATGAAGCTGATTGGTTGGGCAAAGCCCAGAAAGATGGCTGAGCCTGGGACTTTTGGCTACTGTTACATTTTTATTCAGGCTTGAGCTATGCAGGTGTTCAGAGAGAAAAGAAGAGAGAATCAGAGAGAGGGGGGGGGAGAGAGAGAGAGTCTGAAGTGTACTCTTGTTTCATGAGCTGCTGAAGGAGATTATCCATATGTGTTGGGTTTGTAGCTGCAAGGGCCTCTGGGCTTCTTTGCAAAGGGATGGGAATTTTCATGAGTTCTAATCGGATGGGAATTTTCATGAGCTCTGTTCCTATGAGAATCAGTCTGTTGGAACTGAGTGAGATATGTTAGCACCTGTGTTGATAATTCAGCCAGCAGAGAAGCTGCAGGGAATTTTAATGAGCAACTCCAAGGCTGTTGCTTCTGGGCTTGGGGAAAGCCAATTAAGAGAATCGAAAGTAATTTGGTTTTGACTATTTTAATACAGTTTGCCTTGGGAGTCCTCAGTCTTGGCAACTTCGATTCTTGGAAGGTTCTTTTTGCAACTGGGATTGCATTCATGCTCATGGACTTAAGAAATCTGCTATGCCTTGGAATTTCTAGTTTGTGCTTCCTAAGACCTTGATTCTTTTGGACTACATTGGATTCTCTTGGACTCTATTTGCTCCTGTTTGGATTATATTCACTGAACTGCTTTTGGCTCCTGAAACCTTCCTATTTGGATTATAGATGTGTTTTCCTTTTGACCCTTTTATGCTTTATTACCTTGCTGATATTACCTGCTTTAAATAAAAGACTATATTTCAAGTACTGGTGTTGTGTGATTACCTCTAGAGGGTCCCCGCTATCCCTGGAGTGCGACAATATGGATAAAAGTAAGACAATTTTAAATCTCTCATAAAATGACATTATATGAATTGGTGCAACTGATCACATTGTAAATATGTTGTTATGAATTACAAAGAACATTACACCACATATTTTACTGAATGTTTTATGATGATGTGTTTTAGCTATGTTGTGGCCCGCCTCAAGCTGTGAAGAGAGGTGGGAAAGAAATAAAATTATCATTACGATGATGATGATGATTATTATTATCAGTGTCTGGCAAGAAGGGACAGAAGAATGCAAAAAAAAACCCCAAAAAGACCAAACCCAAGCATAGAATGGTCTGACATTCAGTAGAAAAATGAGATCAAGCATTCTGGTTCTCATCAACAGACAACATGGAAGAAAACTGTTCTTCTATAGTTACTGTAAATACCCATGTATAAGTCTAGAAATTTTAGTCAAAAATAGATCTTCCAAAACCTGTCTTAACTTATCCAGGTGTCAACAATGTAAGTAACTTTTATCAAATAAGAATGCATTCCCTTGAGTAGAGTGGCAAAAGGCAAGATCATAGTCCGTTCCGGGAGAACCTAAACGAAACACCAATTCTCTCAACTTTCTTCACAGTAGCACCACTTCTGGATTTTGTTGTTGGCTTTTTTGAATTGCTAGAAAAAAAAGTGCTGATGACAAGGTGCATGTTGCTCCATATACAGTATATTCTCCGCTTCCTTTCAAGATAGGTCTCTTTCAGCAACATGTGGTCAATTGGCTTCCCTCTCCATGCATCCCTCTCTTGAATGTAGGAGGATACCCACCAACCTCTCAGGCAGCTCTACAATCAAAGAGCATAATAGGCTGCCAAGAAGGTTGTACCCTCATCCTCTAGGACAGGGCAGCCCAGGAAGTCGATCGCGATCAACCAGTCAATCCCGGGACCGAAGGAGGTCGATCCCAGCCGGATGGGGCGCTTCTCAGAGGGGGCGGAGCCAGGCTGCACCAAGCTCCGCCCCCTCCCCCGGCTTCAGCACTCCCAGCAGCTTCTCCAGGCATGAGGATGGCAGTGCCAAGCCAGCCTTGTGCGAGCTATGTCACCACTGGCTTGGCATTGCCATTCTCAAGCCTGGAGAAGCTGCTGGGAGCTAGAAAGGGAGGGGGAGGAGCTTGGCGTGGCCTGGCTCCGCCCACCCCCTCTGGCTTCTGCCTTACCAGCAGCTTCTCCAGGCTTGAGGATGGCAATGCCAAGCCAGTGGTGGAATAGCTAGCACAAGGCTGGCTTGGCATTGCCATCCTCAAGCCTGGAGAAGCTGCTGGGAGCTCCAAAGCCAGAGGGAGGGGCGGGCGTGGCCTGGCTCCGCCCCCTCTGGCTTCTGCTCTACCAGCAGCTTCTCCAGGCTTAAGGATGGCAATGCCAAGCCAGTGGTGGCATAGCTAGCACAAGGCTGGCTTAGCACTGCCATTCTCAAGCCTGGAGAAGCTGCTGGTAGAGCTGAAGCCAGAGGGGCGGAGCCAGGCTGTGCCAAGCCCCACCCCACCCTCCCTCCCTCTCCAGTCTTGAAGAGGTAGGTAGATCTTTCTGACTTGGTTTTATTATAAGTAGCTCGCATGCTGAAAAAGTGTGGGCACCCCTGCTCTAGGAATTGGATACTGAACTGATGGAAATCTTTCAAAAGGAACTCCACTGTTTGTAGAAGACACACGCACACATCACTTTTTTTCACCATCTTGTTAAAAACTTCCCCATTCCAGCAAAGGAAACAAAGCAAAGACGAGGATAGCTTTAGGAGGAGGGAATGAAATAAATTTGCCACTTACTTTTCGTAAGAGCTTGTCATGACAGCGAAGGAGTTCAAAGAAAAGTTCCAACAAGCTTGTAGGGTTAATTAAGTTCTTATTTCGCAACAGGATCAAAGCTTTGCAAAAGGTCTGCAAAACAAAGAAAAAAGTTATCAAAGATTGTAAAAAAATCCAACAAGACTATGGTATGCCATAGATGATACTCAGTTATATTTCCAGAGTTGAAAGAGTTTTTAAAACCTCCTGTGTTTTCCCAAGTGCTTTGTCATAGTTCCTCCTCATTTGGGAACATTATCTCCCTGCTCTTACCTTGTTTTGGCCTTGATGGCTTCTGGATACTGTAGTCAAAAAAGTTTTCCAAGTTCTGCAAATGTTAGCGTATGAACATGAGACTCACCATTCGAAGATCAGCATCCAGGACTGTGTGATTGTAGGAGAGAAGCTCCTTCAGTTGTTGTGGAAAGTCTGCAAGATGTTGAGGGTAGCAATGGCCAACCTGTCTTCAATTAAAAGAATTGATGATAGAAAGCATCTCCATTTCTTACAGATATCACTCATCTTTATTTTTAACTGCATAGACCATATAATGAGTAAGAGGTACAAGGATAGGAAGTAACTTTTAATCTTGAGACTGTTGTTTTTCCGAAAAACTAAGGACACTGACAGGCAGGAGGAAATACTTTTTTTTTACATCTCATAACACCAAATTCAGCTGAAACAACTCTTCTATTAGTTGTCCATCATTTATATGGTCCTGCTATGTAACTCAGTTCAAGGTCCTTTATTAGTGTTTCAAGTAAGCCTGGAAATGTTACCCATTTGGATTACAACTCTCAGAAGCCATCAGTCAACATGAATGGATGACAATGTTGGCTGGTGGATTGCCGGAGTTGTGATTCAATTCCTCTTTGCTAAAATTTGCACTTTCATCCTTATCTACGATATTCATTCTTCCAATTCTTCCCACTCTACATTTCTTATTTTCTCAACCTTTAAAAAGTCCATACCCATTCTCCAGAACTACAATACTTTTATGTTGATGTTTTGGCTCATAATTTTAATTTTTAAAACAATTTTTAAAAAAATAAATAATAGAAGCTGTTCAACTGCTTTCATTGTCTGTGAATGCTTTAGATATATACAGCCCCAAATACCATAAAAGCACCACATCTTGTCAGATCTTGGAAGCTAAGGAGGGATGCTATTTGGTTGGGAGACCAGTAGAGATAGCACAGAGAGATAGCACAGCTGGAGAGATAGCACAGCGGTAACAACAGCTGTGTTTGCAATCAGAAGGTTGCATGTTCAATTCCTGGGCTGGTCTGGACACCCAGCTGTGAGCCCTGTCCACTGTCCACCTAACAGATCTAAAACAAGCCAGCTGTGAGTAGATGAACTAGGGACCGCTCAGCGAGGAAGGTTTTTTATAAGGACTTTACAACACCTGAATAAAAATAAGGAAGATCGGCTGCCGGAGGTGGAATGCGGAACCAGAGGCCCTCGTCTGAGGATGAAGCAACAGCACCCCTTGTGACATAATGGAGCAACCACACGCTGCCAGAAGAGAAAAAAATCCTTCTAATTGCATATGTTTGTCTGAACAATGTATTGTAATTGTATGTCAATCGGCAGGGACTGTCTGCCGTATGTGTAATGTAATCCGCTCTGAGTCCCCTTCGGGGTGAGAAGAGCGGAATATGAATAAAGTGTATTATTATTATTATTATTATTATTAAGGACCATTCCAGACAGGTCCTATATCCCAGGATATGATCCCAGGTTTTCTGCTTTAAACTAGATTATAGGAGTCTGCACTGCCAGATAATCTGGGATAAACCGAAAACATGGGAATAGATCATAGGATATAGAGCCTGTCTGGAAGGGCCCTATGTGCTTTAGGCTATAACTCAGATGAAAGAAGCTTTGAGTATCCCTTTCCTTAAAAAAATCCTGTGAAATTCATGGGGTCTCCAAAGACTGACAACATAAGTTGAAGGCCAGTACCATACACATACCCACAGATATGTACATGTCTCTGATCATTTTATTTTTCTTTTCTATATCAGACCCAAGCTAAACTGAACAAAACTCCATACATATGTGTACACAAACCACACTAGGCTACTTTACCTGTGACAAGAACATCACTAGTTCAGCCAGATCTTTATTGGGCTTAGCTGGCTGCAGTTTGAAGATCTCCACATTGGACTGGTAATGGCGATACTGCTGAAGAAACTGAAAGAAGCAAAAGGCAAACACATAGAGAGAGTAAAAACACTCCTTCCATTCTAGTTTTTTCAAATGTTTTGAAATCATGTATTATTTTATTTCTTTTCAGTTACATCAATAGAAACAGATAGAATGTAAGAAAAGAATATTACTTTAATTTAAGATTAATTGTTGCAAGTCAGTTTTCATGGTCAAGCAGGGATTCAAAGCTTGGCCTCCAATGTCGGAGTGCAATACTCAAGCTTTAATATGTATCTTTAATGGAACTGCATTTTCATTTGTGTGTATGTAGATTTTTATAGTAATTGTGTGTTTTTGACTGTGTTGTAACCTGCCTCGAGCCATGAGGAGAGGCGGGTGAGAAATAAGATTATTATATTATATTATATTATATTATATTATATTAGGCTTCTACAGGATGTTGACTACATAGTCATGCTGGAGGGTGTAAATCAGTGGTTTTCAACCTGTGGGTCCCCAGATGTTTTGGCCTTTGGCTGGGATTTCTGGGAGTTGTAGGCCAAAACACCTGGGGACCCATAGGTTGAGAACCACTGGCCTAAATATTCCTTTATCTCAAGTAAAAATAAATAAATAAATCACTTTTTTTAAAAAAAAAAACAATAATATGATTTTTCACTTTTACAGGAGTCCTGTGGCCCTAACCGTAGGGATAGTGGAGGGCTGATGGTCTTCATTGGGTCTATTCTAATGGGGACTAGCAGCAATATAGGCAAAGAATATAACTTTAACTTCAACTACAGTTTGTCTTTTAAACTCCCTGCCAATGTTAACACACTAGAAGCAATCCCCAAGTTATGATTAAGATAGGTTTTGTAGGTGTGTTCTTAAGTTGAACAGGTATATTTTGTAAGTGTAACTCTAGATACACGCACACAAGGGTGGGTCAAAAGGTTTTGCCTTCTGTGTCATAAAAACGTTATGAACGAACCTATAATAGCAGAAGTTGCTACAGATCATAGCCTGAACAGTCCTCTACGCCAGTGTTTCCCAACCTTTTTTGAGCCGCGGCACACTTTTTACATTTGCAAAATCCTGGGGCACACCACCAACCAAAATGACACAAAATGACACTCTAACACAGTAATACATATAGTTAATATGTTTGTAAATGTATTTATACACTCAGTGTGAAACCTGGGCCTGTTTCGATGAACTCAACATAGATATCCTGGCAGGAATGGCAGAAAGACACAAACTTCCCACACAGAGCTCCCATAACCAAGAGAAAATGCTATAAGAGTTTGGTGGGCATTGACCTTGAGTTTTGGAGTTGTAGTTCACCTATATCCAGAGAGCACTGTGGACTCAAACAATGTTGGATCAGGACCAAACTTGGCATGAATACTCAATATGCCCAAATATGAACGCAGATGGAGTTCAGGGGAAATAGACCTTGATATTTGGGAGTTGTAGTTGCTGGAATTTATAGTTCTCCTACAATCAAAGAGCATTCTGAACCCCACCAATGTTAGAACTGGGCCAAGCTTCCCACACAGAACCCCCAGGAGGCAAGAGGAGGTCTCTACTTGGGGAAAGGGAGGTGGGCCTTCCCAATGCATGGAGAGGGAGAGACCAAGTAGACAACGGGTGGGGAGGGGGGTGTTTGTAATTTTGTGCCTTTATCGAGGTACGTTTCTTAGGGTTTTTATACTTCAACACACTAGACTCCCCCGCTTCCTGGAGTTTCCAATTTCCCACGGCACACCTGATGATCGCTCACGGCACACTAGTGTGCCCCGGCACACTGGTTGAGAAACACTGCTCTACGCAAACCTACCATTCAACATCGTCACCATCAATTTGTACACATTGAACCCAGGCATCAAAACCATTTTGGAAAAATTCAGGGTTTTGCTTCGTAACCCATGAGCTTGAAGCTGTTTTAAAGCCCCGATTTGTCCCCTTCTTCAAACTACCGGGGGGGGGGGGAGGAAATTCCACTTGAACATGAGGAAGTACTTCCTAACTGTGAGAGCTGTTCAGCAGTGGAACTCTCTGCCCCGGAGTGTGGTGGGGGCTCCTTCTTTGGAGGCGGTTAGGAATTGTGGGAGCTGAAGTCCAAAACACCTGGAGGGAAGGCCCAAGTTTGCCCAGGCCTGATCTACACTGTGGAATTAACACAGTTTGACACCGCTTTAACCGACATGGCTCAATGCTGTGGCATCCTGGGAGCTGCAGTTGTACAACCAGAGTGCTGGTGCCTCACGAAACTACATCTCCCAGCATCCCATGTGAAACAACATTCAAGCCAAAGCAGGCATTCTCACACTGCGGCCTTCCAGCTGTGGGGCCTTCAACTCCCAGAATTCCTGACAGCTGGACAAGCTCATGAGGCAGGCCTGGGCAAACTATGGCCCTCCAGGTGTTTTGGACTCCAACTCCCACAATTCCTAACAGCCGGTAGGCTGTTAGGTGTGTGGGAGTTGGAGTCCAAAACACCTGGAGGGCCATAGTTTGCCCAGGCCTGTCATGAGGGCTCCTGGGAGTTGGAGGGCCGCAATGTGAGGGTGCCTGGCCTTCCCCCTTTCCTGTAGCTTACCTCCTCGGTATACGAAGGCGGATCCCGCTTGATCAAGTTCTGCAGCTGCGGGAGGTTAAGAGGCAGCTTATTATTATTACGGCCGGCCATCGTGATCGAAGGACCAGCAGCAAGAGTTTCGGTTTGCACGGCTGATTCCTAACCGGAAGAAACACGTGGGCGTCTCCTGGGCGCTGCCATCTTGGTTACGGGCACTGAAAAGGGTCACAAACCTTTCAAGCGCAACCGTTCTCCTATCAGCTACAAATAGAACCACCCTCCTTAACTCAGGCGGCTACGGGTGCTTGGAAAGGTCAGGCTTCTTCCAAACGCAACCGTTTACATTGCTGGAAGTAGTAGAGAGCCTTCCTGCTGCATTGTCTCCAATGCCTTCTTCTTCCCATTGATCACAATAGATTGGACTCCTATTGATCCCTGATTGTACTAATTATTTATTTAGGTAAGTAATTACTTAGATAAGTAATTTTATTTGTTTAAATAAATAATGTTATGTATTATTTTATAGAAAGTATGGTGTAATGTAATAATATATGATATAATGTAGTGTTACATTGCATTATAATTTAAAATAATTGTTTTAAAATTATTCTCTAAAATTATTTATTTAAATAAGTAATTTTATTTTGTTTAAATAAATAATGCTATTTATTATTTTAAAGATAATATAATATAATAATATATAATATAATGTAGTGTTACATTGCATTGCAATTTGATATAATATAATATAATGTCAATATATTGTATTATGTTATAGTATAATAATTGTAATGTAATAATAATAGTATGATTACGGTATGGTATGTGGTATATGCATTTGGTATTGGTGGTGTTGTATTGTAACACAGTATAATGCTGCCAATGATAATGTGATACAATAATTATATCGTGATATTATATTTTATATATTTGTATTACATGCAATATTGCTAACAATATTGCGATATGTTGTAATGTTAATTGTTGTTTTTTCAGTTTGTTGTAAGCCGCTCCGGCAATATTGTTATATGTACACTGTAAGCCACTCTGGCAGTATTGTTGTTTGCTGTAAGCCACTCTGAGTCTCCTTCGGGGTTGAGAAGGGTGGCATATAAAAATAGTAAATAAATAAATAAAATAAATAATTGTGATCTAAGTAATGGAGGCCAATTTTTAACTGGATCTTATAGCCTTTTTTTAACAAGGTTTTATGATGTTTTCAGTGTATCACATGTCTGAATTATCACATAGATTATAATATGTATGATGGATGTATTGAGTTATAATTATAAACATAATTTTGCACTTTTATTTTTTTCTTACATATCATTTACGTATGATTTTCTGTTTTAGTTTTAACTTTCTCTGGATTGAAAAAAAATATGATCATTATTACTGTATTTATATTGTTTTTCCTTGATGTAAACTGGGATATATATATAAAGCCTTATTTATTTATTTACACCGGGAATGTGGCGCAGCTGGCTAAGTGTCAGCTGCATAAGATCTCTCTGACCAGTAGGTCATGAGTTCGAGGGCTGCCCGGGTCGAGGTGGGTGCTCGACCTTTAAGTGCAGCCTGCTGTTGACCTTTGCAGCCCGAAAGACAGTTGCATCTGTCAAGTAGGAGATAAAGGTACCACATTAAGTGGGGAGGCAAATTTTGACTGAATTACGAGGCCATTAAAGAACTCCAGGAACGCTGAGGAATGCGGAAGGAACAACAAGGGATGCTGAGAGATGAGGAGTGCGTCAGCTCCCCCTGGTGTCCAGAGTTTGCCTCTGTTTGTCTATATGTTGTGTATGTGAAAAACAGCAGGAATTGTCTGCTAGTATGTGTACCTGTAATCCGCCCTTCGGGCTGAGAAGAGCGGAATATAAATAAAGTAAATAAATAAATATTTATTTATTTACATTATTTCTACCCCGCTCTTTTCAATCTCCGAGGGGGGACTCAGAGCGGCCTAACAAAAGGCAACAATTCGGTGCCGATACACAATATAAATACAATATAAAACCATAGACATTCAGGATTAAAATACAATTAGCATTGACACATAATACACATACACTTAAGTTAAAAACAGAGTTCCATCCACCACATAAGCATTGGGCCATAACCATCAACTTACCAATTACAATTCCAATCCAAAGTGCTGCATTGTGCTAATGTGCAAAAGCGCATTCCACAGACGGGGAGCCACCACCGAGAAGGCCCTCTTGTCAGGAACTCCAATTCGACCAGAAAAGACACGCCAATAGGCCTCCGTCTTCCAATGGTGATTTATTGTAGTACAGCAAACTTGTAAAGCTAAGACACCCGAGCCCCTCCACCACAATCCTTAAATACCAACTCCTCCCTATGCAACATCCTGTAAAGATTACATCAGCCACCCTGACTCAGCATACCCAGTAGTCCTTTTCCCCACCCAGTCCTCTTGGATATTACTTCATATCCTCCTGG
>JARBWK010000012.1:102327199-102368284 GCA_030556195.1 Anolis apletophallus
TCCACAGATCCTATCTATGAATATCTGTGCGTTGCACAAGAATCCGGGTTCAACTGAGTTATCGCTTTTAATAACCTCGAAAGCCCAAGTTTAGCTTATAATAACAAAAGTTAAACTTAATCAGATGTATCCCTATGTAGAGATATGCATTAGAGCAGGCATGGGCAAACTTTGGTCCTCCAGGTGTTTTGGACCTCAACTCTCACCATTCCTAACAGTCTCAGGCCCTTTCCTTTTCGTCCTCTGTCACTTAAGCGAAAAGGAAGGAAAAGGAAGGGATTCATAGGAATTGTGGGAGTTGAAGTCCAAAACATCTGGAGGGCCAAAGTTTGCCCATGCCTGCATTAGAAGAGGACACTATATAAAAAGGAGAAAGTTTGCAGCCACTTACAGTTCTGAGAAGCCAGCTGACGGGAATATTTCGATTCAAAAAAGCTGCTATGGCATTCTCCCACCAATGGCCAGTATCTATCAAAACAAAAGGTAAAACACAGGAATCCGGAATCAAATCTAGACAAGTCTGAATTGTTTCAGTACTTGGCTATTTCTCACCTGAAAGAGTCAGGGACTGCATCTACACTGCAGAAATAATGCAGTTTGGCACCACTTTTTGGATCAATGGTAGTTTGACAAAGCACCGACACTCTTTGGCAGAGAAGGCTAACGACCTTGTAAAACTACAGCTCCAACCATTCCATCGTGTTGTGCCATAGCAGTTAAAGTGATGTCAAACTGCATTTAGTGTACAGAGTAGACGCACCCCATGAGGACAGAAGTTTATAAATGATAGCCTCCTCAATTTCTTTTTCTTTGCGCATATCCTTCCTCTAGTCCTCAAGACATGGTGACAAGTGTGTAATATGTACAGGTGTCCTTTGCTGAAAACATGAGGCAGTAGAACAAACTCCTGGAAAAATTTTGGAATTTGAAGACAGCCCCCCATGCACACACATGCTCTCTCTCTCTCTATATATATATAGTTAGTATATAGTATATGTATTGTGTATGTATATATAGAGAGAGGGGGGGATATTCCCAGGACTGGGAGCCACCAGTGGTGTAGTAGGTTATCTGCTGATCTGCTGAACTTGCTGACCAAAATATCAGCAGTTCAAATCCAGGGAGCGGGTGAGCTCCTGCTATTAGCCCCAGCTTCTGCCAACCTGATGAGTGCATCAGTCGGTACCACTCCGGCAGGAATGTAACAGTGCTCCATGCAGTCATGCTGGCCACATGACCTTGGAGGTGTTTATGGACAACACTGGCTCTTCGGCTTAGAAATAGAGATGAGCACCAACCCCCAGAGGCAGACATGACTGGAACTGGATTTAATGTCAGGGGGGAAACCTTTACCATACACACACACACACACACACACACACACATTGCAAAATTGTCTTCTTCCACTAACTTCCACTAGGATCCCTAGTTCCAAATAGCTCCCCTGCCTCCCAAAATGACAAATATTCAGATTTCATTCTTGTGTGTTTACAATCCGAATCTCTACAAAGATAACTAATAGAATTGATGTTAAACTGAACAAATTACTGGCAACTTCCTATGCTTTGGAATTTCTAAGATCCACATTCAAATGAGGCTCACCTCTCTCATTCCCAGTGATGGTAAACTTGTGTGGACGTTGTCCTGTCCATAAACCAACATAACCCACAAATGTTGTGCCCCTGAATTTGACCTGTAAATGAAAGGGGAAAAATAAGTCATCATAAACCACAATTCTTTTAATATTAAGTATCTCTCAAGATGCCACCAGGATAGAGATATTTTATATAATGCAACACATACCCCTATGTGTGTATGGGTATTCAAATCACCTGCCGATTTATGGTGACCTCATGAATTTCATAGGGTTTCCTTAGGAGACAAGGAATATTCAGAGGTGGTTTTTCCAGTTCTTTCCTCTGAAATACAGCCCACAGCACCTGCTAGAACTAACCCAGGTTGATCCTGCTTAGCTTCCAAGATCAGACCGGATCTTGGATTTTTAGAGTATTTGTAAAGTGAATGGTTAATACTGAAAGTTCCTTAGAAATACAAAATCTGTTTGGTGACAACACGGAAGTTGTGAATGCCAGAGCAATTCCACCCAATCCTAAACGCAATGCATAAAACATAAGGAGACTGTATTGAAAGAAACAACATAAAATCTTGGATATTAATACTAGCTAAGAAGGAGATGTTTGTAGCATAATTTTTTGTACACTTGGGTACATCTACACTGTAGAATAATGCAGATTGACTACATTTTAGCTGGTATAGAATTATGGGATTTGCAGTTGGTGAGACACCAGCACCCTTCGGCATAGAAGGCTAAAGACCTTGTAAAACTGCAAGTCCTTTGTAAATCTGAAAGCCAAAACCAAGGTCACAACAACATCAGTTATAGAACTCCAGTATGCTGATGACAGCATAGTCTGTGCGCATTCAGAAGACCTACAAACCACTTTAAACACCTTTGCAGAAGCATACGAAAAGCTCAGTCTCACTGAACATCAGAAAAAACAGATGTCACGCTCAACTCTTGGCACATTTCTCCCTTTTCCCCTCCATTTGTGCCTTTTCAAATTCTGCACACTGTCACTGATGATTCCATCAGTGATGCCTCTGAAAAATCCTGCAAATCTCTTGGGAAGACAGGCAGACAAATGTCAGCGTGTTGGAAGAAGCAGAAACCACCAGGAATGAAGCGATGCTCCTACACCATTAGCACCACTGGACTGGATACATTGTCCAAAAGCTTGATCACCGTCCTCCAAAGAATTTACTCTACTCCCAACTCAAGAATGGAAAACGTAATGTGGGAGGACAGGAAAAGAGATTTAAAGATGGACTTAAAGCTAACCTTAAAAACTGTGGCATAGACAACAAGCCCTGGCCTTTGAGCACTCTAGCTGGAGGTCAGCTGTGACCAGCAGTGCTGCAGAATTTGGAAAGGCACAAATGGAGGGGAAAAGGGAGAAATGTGCCAAGAGGAAGGCGCATCAAGCAAACCCTGACCAGAACTGTCTTCCATCTGGAAACCAATGTCCTCACTGTGGAAGAACATGTGGATCAAAAATAGGGTCCCACAGTCACCTACATATCCACCACCAAGACACTACGCTGAGACGAGGGATCGCCTACATGATTACACATGATTTACCAATGGCCATTAAATGATATCAAACTGCATTAATTCTATGTTGTTCACTTCATCAGATAAATATGTAGATACTGTCGCAGCAGATGCCTCTTAAAGAGCCAGACCCAGTAAAGAGTTAAGAAAGTAGTTTATTGTCCACAGAGTCTCTGTGCTAAATAGCACTCAAAAGAACAAAAGGGACTTAATAGTCAATAAAAACCAACTCAAAAGCAGCCTAACTGGCACAAAATTACAGTGTTTGCAAGTGAAGCGCACTCTAACAAAATAAAATGCGCGTTAGCAAGATGCGATGGCAAAAACAAACAGGGAAAAGCACAAACGGAGCAGGAACAAAAGGCATCGTCAAGAGGAGTCCTAATTCGTCACTGGTGGGCCGTCCTTAGGGTTGAGCAGCAAGTGAAGTCAGAAAACCGGATCAAGTAGAGGGAGGAGGCAAACAGCACTATGAGAAGACAGTCCAGGGTCCAGGCAGGAGCTAATACATGGGAACAATACACAACATAGTCCTCGAAAACGTCCAACCTTCCACCTCCTCCCATACTGTACCCCACTCTTGCAGACAGTCAGCATCTGGCACTCACAGTAGTCCAAAGAAATTCAAACCATGCCAAAAGTGGAACGGGCAACAGCAGCAAGTAAATACAATAGCATAACATTGAAACCCGCAAACACCTCCCACAAACCCCACCTGGAGCAGCAATGTCCCAGCAATGTCCCAGTTCCCCAAGGCTCACGTTACTCTGTACAGGAATCACGATTCACAGGATGCAGGATACAGAAATTCAGAGTCACAGGTCCCAAACGCAACACTTTGCCAGCCACAAAGTGAAGCTCCCAAAAGCCCGCATTTTAACAGTCTCCCATCTCGGACCCACCCGAGGCCGACGATGCCCCATCATTAACAGTCTCAGCTGCTGTTACCTCAGCAGCTGCAGACTCCTGATCATCCCTCCAGGTCCTCCATCTCCTGTCAATACTTAGTTCCCAATGATAAACAGAGGGAAGTGCTTCACTGTGACATGGATAACATTATGCCCACAAAAATTGCGTGTTATTGGCGCTACATTGATGATGTGTTTATGATGGTTAAACGAGGTACCAATTGTGAACAATTTGTACAATGACTTGATTCCTGGCACACGAGTATCAAATTTACAGCAGAATTCAGTGACAAGGTGGTTAATTTTCTTGATGTCAGTGTTTTTGTAGTAGATGGTAGACTGAAGGTCAAATGTTATCACAAGGGAACTGATAGAAATTCCATACTGCATTATAAGAGCTATCATACCCATGCCTTAAAACAGAATTTGCCATATTCTCAGTTATTACGCTTGAAGCATAATTCATCATATGATGAACACTACAAGGCTGAAGCATCTGAGTTTACATCTAAATTAATGGATCGAGGTTATCCACACTGGGTTCTATCTAAAGCCAGAAACAAAGCAGACAAGGTACAGAGAGCCAACTTATTAAGACCCACACAGAGAACTTCACAAAAAAGACTGATTTGGCCTCTGACACTGACTCCACACAGTGGCCACATTGTAAAAATAGTGAAGAAATATTGGCCCATTGTACAATCTATTCCAGGCTTAGAACACGCACCATCCATAGCACATAAACGCACTTGCAATATAAAGGATGTCCTCATTCACACCAATCATATTCTGAGAGGCCCATGCAGTGCTTTAACAACTGGCACACACAAATGTGCACAATGTGAGTTTGTTTTCACACACAAAAAGGTCTACAGTCCACATAAATCACGCTATTTCAAAATCAATGTATTTACAACTTGTGCATCAACTTGCTGCGTGTATGGAATCATCTTCATATGTAGTGTCCTTTATGTAAGCCAAAGCAAAAGATCTCTAAGAGTGAAAATTGGGGAACATAGATCTCGGATTCGTACACTATCTACTGAATCACCCATGTATGAGCACTTCAACAACTGCTCACACACCACCAAAGATCTTAGGTTTTTTGGACTTGGAAAAAATAACTTCTTCTCCTCACATGGATGTTAGTAAAGAGTTAATAAGGGCTGAAACCCACTGGATCACTCTACTAGGATCTGAAACACCCTCAGGACTCAATGAGGTAATCAGCTTATCCACTCTATTGTTATAGAAACACCTGTAGATTGATAGAGATACTGACTATATAACACACATTGAAACCTACCTTAGGTTGCTCCGGCCATGGTTATCCCAATACATTTCATTTATAGTGGATTGCTGAGAATTGTAAGTACCTACCTGCTTGTTCCATGTCACGATTATACCTGTTATATTTCCATCTATATATGGTTTAATGTACCTCTAATCGATATGCATTGCTTTCAAAGAAATCATAGTGCTGTATACAGGACTTGTGCACTATTTATGTGATTTTTTAATTCACAGTGACATAATTTGATGAATGTTGGATAACTCGAATTGGATGATGGCTTATATTGCGCCACATGCTTTTGAATATAACTACAGCCTTGATAAAGGTCAGTCATGACCGAAACGGGTCAACTTCGTGACCCCGTCGGCTGGGAGATATATGCATACAAGCATATTAATTTACCTTGCATGAGACTTGATTGTTTTGGAAGTACGAAGGGGAACAAACCAGCCATATCGGCAATATATGGAGTACAGTTTCCCCTTAAGGATTATTGCAATCATCCTGGTTCCGGACACGTGGTTTGCCTGAGTCTCGTGAGAGAGGCTACACCATCCATCCGCTACACTCGCAAGACTTTGCACATCACCAGGGACACTTCTGGGTAATGTAGTCCCACGGAACTTCTTTCCCCGCAGGTTTCTGCCCACGCTCACTTGTGGAACTACCGTAAGAACTTTATTTACATTCTCTTATACAAGAAGTTGCACGGACAGTTGGACTAGCCACAGCCCAAGCTGTGCACTGTGGTATTTAGTGTGCAAATGGACTTGCGGATGGCATATTTTGTGTGATGAAACTGTTGTTTGTGTTTGTAATTGTATACTGTAATGCTTCCTTGTGTATATATATAATTGATTTCTAGCAATTGGCCTACTGGGCTACACAGGCACACTTCACATGTCCTAAATATAATCATTTTGCATTTTGATAAACCTAATTGCATGTGATTTTAGACACATGTTTCCTGGTTAGTTTTGGTGTTAATACTTAGTTCCCCCCAACATTCATCAGGATAGCCCGAGGGCCATTCATTGTCATCAGAGAAACCCAAAAAGGTGTCACTGCTTGTGGGTTCTTCACAAACAGCCTGAACCTCCGCACCTTAGCTCAATCCATCTCTGGATCCTCATCCAAAGTATCTCCCTCACTCTGACTCCCATCCTCCCCAGGAAAGCCCTCAAAAGACTATCATCAGTTGGCTCTGTAAGTATTTGCTTAATCCTTTTACACTGGGAGATATCCTCCTCACTCTGTTCACGAGTAAGCCTTTTGCCCCTTCTCTTGTCAATAGAACGGCTACCAACAGCCCCACCCAGCTCCCTAATGGTGTTAGACGCTGAAGAATCAACCCCACCCAACTCTCTACTACTAGGAGTATCAAGAGCCTTAGACTCAACTACACCAGATACGATTACTCAAACCTGGATTTTAAAAAAGTGTATATGCAACTGCCCAACCTGCAGTTGGTTACTATCAAATCCTGTTCTTGTACAACGAGGGATCACCTAAGTAAGTAAGAGCAAGTCCCATGATTACACATGATTTAGCAATGGCCATTAAAGTGATATCAAACTGCATTAATTCTATGTTGTTTACTTCATCAGACGTGTGAATATGTGGACACAATTACTCAAACCTGGATAAAAATTTGTATATGCAGCTGCCCAGCCTGCAGTTGGTTACTATCAAATCCTGTTCTTGTACTATCCAAAAATGCAAGTGGTGAAATGCACAGCTTTCCTGTGCCTCTCAATAGTTTGTAATATTGCCAAACCTTCATTGTACCTGACCATCCTTTATGAAATTCACATCAATAGTCATCTTGCGTAAAAAGTCTCCAAAGACATAATCCATATTCCGACCGTGGTATATCGTTCCATTGCTGTCTTGAGCAATGATGCTGGTGCAAAACCTGCAGGAGAAAAACATGAGGCTTGTTGGGGGGGAATGCACACACAAAAGCATGGCCTTTGACATTTTCCTTCTAGAAACAAATGCAAATGTAAAAGCTTTCCCATTTACTTCGGTAGACGTAGCAGCTTATTGTAAACCTGAAGATATATGGGGATTCTCCTCCATTGAACGGAATGGGACATCCTGTTTACGCAAGAAGCATGTGCAAATCCCAGAATGCACATGGATCAATAATTCAGAGAAGCTGAGGTGAATGGACATAACACAAATTATTAGGTAAGTTCAGTTGCATCAATTCATCCCACCCCAGAGAAGCGCATGCGTCATTTGGGGGTAGATGGCCATTTTTAAATTGTAACCTGCAGAATCTCAGCCAGTGTTGTCAACAGTTTTGGTAATTCAGAGAATTCAGAAGTCGTCATTCCCCCCCAAAAACTTATTTAAGCTCAATTCTGAATTCACATGTCAAAAGTCCACTGTAGAAGTTGGGTTTTTTTGCCAATGATGGCTAATTTGTGTCTCTATGTTGGAAACGAAGTATCACTTCATTTACTGGTGAGAACTGGGATGAAGTACATTGCTTAATACAGCACACACAGTTTTGTCATTTCTTAACCCCAAGTAGACTGCACTTGTGAGGCCGCAGGTGAGCAGAAGGGACATTTAGGGTAAGCAGGAGTCACATCTAGGTGCTTTTTCCTAGTTCAGCAGGAAAGGTATCTGAAATAGCATTCACCTGATAAAATGACATTAGCCTCAAAATGTATATATGATGGCTGCCCCGAATAAATCTGAGGTTGGCAAGCTCCAAGGGGAAGGGTCCGCCAAGACCAACCCAGAAGCATTTAGATGCCTGAAGCAAAACAGTCCAGTCGTTTTCCCTCGCTTTCCTCCAGCTCAGGTATGGGGAAACCCTGGCCCGGGGGCTGGATGTGGCCCCTTGGGCTCTTTTCTCAGGCCCTCCCCTCTCTCAACTTTCTATGCTTCCTCCCTTCGCTCTTTCCTTCCTCCTTAACTCCCTCCCTTCATTCCTTCCCTCCCTCTTTCTCCCTCCTTCCCTCCCTCCCTCCACCCTTTCGTCCTTCCTTCCTTCCCACCCTCTTTCCTCCTTCCCTCTCTCTCTTTTCCTCCCTCCCTCCCTCCCCTTTTGTCTTCCCTCCCTTCCCTTCCACTCTTCCTTCCTTCCATCCTTCTTTTACTCCCTCCCTTCCTTACTTCCCGCCCTCTTTCCTCCTTTCCCCTCTCTCTTTCTCCTCCCTCCCTCCCTTCCTTCCCTTTTGTCTTCCCTCCCTTTCCACCCTTCCTTCCAACATGGTTGCCAGTTTAATTGTGTCTGTGAATCCAATCTCTTTTTTTTTTGTAAATAATTTTTATTCATAACATTTTCCACTTATTGTACATTAAAAAAAAGACACACAATCCCTATCTATTGTATTGGGGTAGGGTATTGGGGGTGGAATGATCCGGGGAGGAAAAGGGTGATGGACTTGGGGAGGGTAGGCAAGGAAAATACACTTGGGAATGGGGGTATCTGACTTCCAAATCTTCCTTCTTCGATTTCTGTTTTTATTTGTTTCCATAATCCATTCTTGCCTTTGGCTACTCCTTTATCGCCTATATCTATTTGTTTCTCTTTTACTTCTAGTGTTCCGACAGTTACTCCTACATTGTCCCCTCTTGTGTCTTTACTTACTGTCTTTGAATGTTTCATAAATTTTCCAATCCGTTTTTTTAATGGGTCTACCATAAGATATCTTCATCGCGTATGTTAGTTTGTCCATGTCCTTAATTTCGTCTACCTTGTTAAGCCACTCCTCAATTGTAGGAGTATCTTTTTGTTTCCATTTTTTGGCGAAAATCTCTTAGTATTATTTATATACTTAATCTGGAAGTTGTTCATGAATGTGTGCATGTATGTGTGTGTGTTTGTGTGTGTATACACACACACACGAGAGTTGAATGAAAAGTAATGTCTCCACTTTCGTAACTCCTCAACAGATGGCAGTACTGGTATGTGGCAGATACTGGCTTGTTCATTAGACTCTACAGTTCCATTCAAAGCCTTAGCATTGAACGGTTGTGTTGTTAAAGTGCGAAGTATGGAACCCTGCGCAGACAGTCGGTCAGTGTGACTTAAGCAATGTGCAGTCATTGAATTCTTGATAGCAGAAGGCGTCCCCCCAAAGGAGATTCATCAGATAATTCAAGCTGTTTATGGTGATTGTGTTGATGTGAGTACTGTGCATCCTTGGGCGAGTACATTTAAAGATGTTGAGGTGGGAACATCTGACTTGCGTGACAAACAAAGAGTTGGATGTCCTGTGACAGCAACCACTGAATTTCGCAAGCAAAAGGTTGACAGATTGATTCAAGACGATCGTCATATCACTCAGAGAGAATTTTCAAGCAAGATAAAGAGCACATTCTAAGGATTATTTCTGCGTTTGATGTATTAAAATATTCCCATCCAAACCCAAGTAACAAAGGTGGAGGCATTACTTTTCATTCAACGTGTGTGTGTGTGGAGAGAGAGAGAGACCTTGCTGTTCTCTAAATTATGTATTAGCTCTATGTGTGTGTTGCAAAGTGAAGTAGGAAAGCAAGGCCAAAGTTTAAGAAAGTCCAGAAACAGTAGCCCAGAAAAGCGTGTTTCCCATGTTATAGGGATAACATTATATTCACAAGATTTGCAAAAGATGGGCTGGGCCAATGGAAAGTTCAATATCCATCCCAGTCCGACCTGCCTTCCCCTTTGTCCTCCAATGTAATAGGTAAATCAAACCAAGCAAATTGTGCCATATAAGCAAACTTTCTCAAGTCAAGGAGGGAGAAGACGTGGGAAGTCTCTGGCTATTCCTTCCATTCAAACTGCAATCCTAGCTTCTACTTCCTCGGGAACTTTGAGCATGTTAATGTTATGCCACAGACTTCCTTTTAGGAGATTTTAGCAGGGCCAAAAGAGCTTGCCATTCTTAGCAACCAGCAAACATTTCTGACAAAATTGGGTTTAGCCTTCCACTCTTTCAGCTTAGTGACTCTTTGCTGCCACTAAATTTCCTAGATGGAACCAAAAACTTACGCGGTGGCTTCATAGGCTAGATTGAGCATAAGGCCATCACCGACATTCAGGTCCAAAGCTTTGCAAATCCCCCGAATTTCTCCTGCAAATGGCTGAGGAAGACTGTATTCGAGTTTTTCAGCGATGGGCCGAATGATGGAGTGAACCCACTTGGGGATGCTTTCCCTGGAAAACAAAGGAACAAAACAAAAGACTCAGTTGTATAGTGGATTCGAGTGGAGTGCCGCAGGGTGCCGTCCTGGACCTGGTCCCGTTCAACATCTTTATTAATGATTTAGACGAAGGGTTAGAAGGCATGATCATCAAGTTTGCAGACGACATTAAATTGGGAGGGATAGCCAGTACTCCAGAGGGCAGGAGCAGAATTCAAAATGATCTTGACAGATTAGAGAGATGATTGGCCAAAACTAACAAAATGAAGTTCAGTGAGGACAAATGCAAGATACTCCACTTAGGCAGAAAAAAAATGAAATGCAAGGATATAGAATGGGGGGTGCCTGGCTCGACTACAGTATGTGTGAAATAGATCTTTGAGTGCTTGTGGACAACAAGTTAAACATGAGCCAACAATGTGATGCTGCAGCTAAAAAGGCCAATGGGATTTTGGCCTGCATTAATAGTTTAGTGTCTAAATCCAGGAAAGTCATGCTACCCCTCTATTCCTCTTTGGTTAGACCACACCTGGAATCACACTGTGTCCAATTCTGGGCACCACAATTGAAGAGAGATATTGACAAGCCGGAATGTGTCCGGAGGAGGGTGACTAAAATGATTAAGGGTTTGGAGAACAAGCCCTATGAGGAGCAGCTTAAAGAGCTGGGCATGTTTAGCCTGCAGAAGAGAAGGCTGAAAGGAGACATGATGAGGGCCATGTATAAATATGTGAGGAGAAGTCATAGGGAGGAGAGAGCAAACTTGATTTCTGCTGCCCTGGAAACTAGGACGCAAAACCATGGCTTCAAACTACAGGAAAGGAGATTCCACCTGAAATTAGGAAGAACTTCCTAACCATGAGAGCAGTTCAGCAGTGGAACTCTCTGCCCCGAAGTGTGGTGGAAGCTCCTTCTATGGAGGCTTTTAATCAGGCTGGGTGGCCATTTGTTGGGGGTGCTTTAAATGTGATTGTCCTGCTTCTTGGCAGGGCGTTGGACTGGGTGGCCTATGAGTTCTCTTCCAACTCTATGATTCTACGATTCTATGATTCTGTACCTTGGAAAGGCTGTTTCTGTTAGCAAATATTGCTAAAGAGTAAGTTTTCTATATCCTGGAATATACGTTCCATACATCCATGCTGCAAGAGAACACAGTGAAACCAAGGCAAACCCATAATTTGCTAAAGAAATTCTCAGCTAAAGCGAAACCAATTTCTGACCGCTAGAGACAGGCATGTAGCTGGGCTTTAGTTCCCTCCCCCCCCCCCTCAAAATTCTCAGGGTGGTCTGCGAGAAGGCTTTACTGGTACATTATTTAAACTGTTATGTTTATTCATATCATGATCTGATCAACATGCTCAATATATCCCATATGCATGGGAGTATTGGGATAATGACACAAAGGTTTTTATGGCTCCCAGGCGCAGCAGGCTTGGCCCCTCCATACCCGCCCAAGGAGTTGCCAGAAAGTGGTCCTGGGCCGCGGAAAACGGCGTGTGGTGGGCCCTGCCAAGCCTGAAACGCACAAGAAGAGAGGCCTGCCCCAGTCCTCCCCGCCTCCCTTCTTGTGCGTTTCCAGGGCCGCTTTCCAGCAACTTCTTGGGCGGGGCAGGGCCAGATGCCAGGCAACAAGCCCCTCCCCGCCCAAGGAGTTGACGTAAAGTGGCCCTGTGCCATGGAAAATGACGCGTGGTGGGCCCTGCCAAGCCTGAAACGCACAAGAAGGGAGGCCATCCATGGGCCTTTTTTGCTCACCCCTCACCTCCTCCGGCTTCAGGGGGGGGGGGCAAAGGCCTAACGAACAAGCTGCTCGCATGGCCTAGGCCATCCGTGGGCCTTTTTCGCTCACCCTGCACCTCCTTACTGGTGCCAGTCCATTGGGAGAGAGGAGGGGCGAAGGTGAGCGAACAGGCGGGTTGCCCCTCCTTGCATGGCCAAGGCCATTCGGGGGCCTTTTTCACTCGCCCCGCACCTTCTCCAGCTTTGGAGCGGGCGAAGGGTGCACGAACAGGCTGCTCGCATGGCCAAGGCCATCCAGGCCTGGGGCAGTGCTCCCGATCACCATAATGAGCACCCCTGGGCAAGGCCGAGGCCCACGCACCTTCTCCAGCTTTGGAGCGGGCCCTTCTCCTCCAGGATCCAGAGGAAAGAGAGCTCAGAGCAGAAGGGCGAAGACAAGCCTCGCTGCTCCTGCGGCTGACACACTCACCTCTCACCGCTTTTTTGAGGCTTCCAAAATAAGCGGAGGCCTGGAAGGGCGGCGAGAGGCGCCTGTGCCAGCTGCAGGAGCAGCGATGCTTGTCTTTGCCCTTCTGCTCTGAGCTCTCTTTCCTCTGGATCCTGGAGAAGGGGCACAGGCCTCGCGCTGCTGCGGTTGCCCCGCGCACCTCTCTCTGCCCTTCCAGGCATCAAGATGGCGTCGCGAGAGTCGTCGTCGGTGTTCGGGGCAGTGGCAGAGGCTGTAGCGGCGCAGGAGGAGGAAGTTGGACTAGATGGCCCAAGGGGATCACTTCCAGCTCATTATTGTTGTTGTTATTATTATTATTATTGAGGCTGAGGAATCCTTTTCTCATAGTATGTACGTATATACTCACATTTAGTTGAATTCAGTCTTAAAATATATTATATATATTATATGGCTCTCACGGAAATACATTTACAAATATTTTGCTTTTATGGCTCTCTGAGTCAAAAAGGTTCCTGACCCCTGCTCTGGACTATTTTGTTCCTGCTTATCTTCTTACCTAATTGGATTTACCTATTTCTTTAAAGGACTTTTTTTACTTTACTGCTTTTTAATCATCTTCAATAAAAGGATTGTTTTTCCTATTCAAGGGTGTGGTGTTTGAAGTCTGACGGCTTTTCCTGTTCTGGAGTGCAACAGATAGGCGAAACCCCGCAAAACAACGAAAATACTGCAATAGAAATATTTATCGAAAACTGCAAAACAGTGAGTCCGCAATAAGCAAACCGCAAAGTAGCGAGGGAGCCTTTCTTTGAGTTATGTCTACATCAGTGTCCAAGCAAACTAGATTGAATTGGTTGAGACTCTAGGACAGGCCTGGACAAACTTGGCCTCCCCTCCAAGTGTTTTGGACTTCAACTCCTGCCGGCTGTTAGGAATTGTGGGAGTTAAAGTCCAAAACACCTGGAGGGAAGGCCCAAGTTTGCCCTGCTATGGAATGAAAGCAATCTGACACCACTTTAACTGTCACAGCAGTTAAAGCGCTGTCAACGCGCATCCATCCTGCAGTGTAGATGCACCCAAGGAAAGTGGGACTCACTGGAGGATGTGTGCAATGGCGAAGCGGAGGAAAGCTGGGTCAAAGCACTTCAGGGCCGGGTCCCAGCGCTGCTCGGGAGGGCTGTCCAGGCTGACATTGCAAGGCCAAATCTCCGGGTCCAAAAAAGGCGAAGAATCCTGGGTCTGAGTCAACGAGAAGGAGAAGAGGATGAATACCCACAGACAGAAGAAGGGCAAGGTGCAGGAGCCCCGCCGCTGGTTCTCCATTGAGGCAGGCTGGCTGGCTTCTCTCCTTCCTGAAAGCCACACAGGAGCCGGAACCCGAGCAGAGAAGAGAGGAGAGAGAAGATCCCAAGAATGCAATTCTGTGCTGGTTCCCAATGGAATATAAGTACTTATGTATTATTCAAAGGCATTCCCACTGAATTCTGATTCAGACACACACAGAGATATCTAGGAGTGTCAGTAGTAGTTTGAATTATGAATCCCAGGACACCTGCTGGGTGATTTTTGATAAGCCATACTCTCTCAGACAAAGGCAGTGGCAAAGCTGCTCTGGATAATTTTATATATATATGTGCTATTGTGGTAATTTTATGCTTATGTTGTTTTGTTAATTTTATGTTATGCTGTTTTCTCTGTATGTTTTGGTGATGTTACTTGGAAACCGGCCTGAGTCCCCCTCGGGGAGACAGAGCGGTATATAAATCAAGTTTTATTATTTTATTATTATTTATTTATATCTTCTGATTGCAGGTCAGAGTCAACAGAGGCACATAATAAAAGAGGAATATTGATACTTAATTCAGACTCTGCTTTAGTTCTAAATCAATTGCTTAGCCTGACAATTCTGAGTATTAAGTGAAGCATATATGGGGAAAAGCCCCCAAACACTGAGTATTATTACCGTATATAAAAAGGATACTTTTTATTTTTAAAAACCCAACAAATTGTATCAAAAGTGACTTGAGAAACTGCAAGTCGCTTCTGGTGTGAGAATTGGCTGTCTGCAAGGACGTTGCCCGGGACATGCCCTGATATTTACCATCCTGTGGAAGGTTTCTACACGGGAAGCTGGAGCCTGCAGATGGGAGCTCACCCTTTCTCACAGATTCAACCTTCAGACCAGCAGTCCAGCCAGCACAAGGATTTAACCCAGTGGTTCTCAAACTTCCTAATGCTGTTCCTAAAGTTCCTTCCTTATGTTGCGGTGACCCCAACCATACAATTATTTTTGTTGTTCCTTCACAACTGTAATTTTGCTGCTGTTATGAATCATAGTGCAAATATCTGATACGCAGGATGTATTTTCATTTATTGGACCAAGTACCCAATACGCCCAAATTTGAACTCTGGTGGGGATGGGGTGGTGGTGTTGATTTTGTCATTTGGGAGTTGTAGTTGCTGGGATTTATTGTTCACCTACAATCAAAGAGCATTGTGAACTCCACCAATGATGGAATAGAACCAAACTTGGCACACAGAACTCCCATGACCAACAGAAAATACTGTGTTTTCTGATTGTCTTTGGTGACCCCTCTGACAACCCCCCTCGCAACCCCCCCAGGGTTCCCGACCCCCAAGTTGAGAAACGCTGCTTTAATCCATTGCACCATTGCAGCTCCTGAGAGGATGGTGAGAAACTATTATACATGCCAGGATCAGCTGTTGGTGATAGCCCTTGAATTCCCATGTTCCTACATAGATATATCATATTTTCTGGCATATAAGACTACTTTTAAACCCAAGAAAATCTTCTCAAGATGCTGTACAAGTATAGTAGAAGAAAATCCATTCATCAGGAATGTGGCGCAGCTGGCTAAGTGTCAGCTGCATAAGAACTCTGACCAGTAGGTCATGAGTTTGAGGCCTGCCTGGGTCGAGATGGGTGCTCGACCTTAAGTGTAGCCTGCTGTCGACCTTTGCAGCCCGAAAGACAGTTCATTTGTCAAGTAGGAGATAAAAGTACCACATTAAGTGGGGAGGCAAAATTTGACTGAATTATGAGGCCATAAAAATAACTCGGGAATCGCTGAGGAATGCGGAAGAACAACAAAGGGACACTAGAAAACGCTGAGAGATGAAGAGTGCGTCAGCTCCCCCTGGTGGCCAGAAATTTGCCTCTGTTCGTCTATATATGTTCGTCTATATATGTTTGTCTATATATGTTCGTCTATATATATCTATATATGTTGTCTGTATATGTTGAACTGCGGGGATTGTCTGCAAGTATGTGTACTGTAATCTGCTCTGAGTCCCCTTCAGGGTGAGAAGAGCAGAATATAAATAAAGTAAATAAATAAATAAAGTAAATAATGCGATCTTGATGGTGAGGTGAAGGGGCGCCTTGTAAGTGAAGGGCAGAGCAAGCTGCAGGCGTCCGGGGCATCCGGGGTATGGAAGAAAGAGATTGAATGGCTCTGGGCCCAGAAAAACACACCTCTTTTACCTTTCTGGTCCGCCCTTGTATCCTATTATTGTACCTCTTCTGCCTCTCAGATCTCGCTCTTGAAGACTGCAGTGAAGCGGTGCAGATGCGCATGTGTGAGATCTGAGAGGAAGAGAAAGAGGTACAGTAATAGTAAAATTACCATATTGAAATCAAATCTGATGCCTCTCAAAATTACCATATTGAAATCAAATCTGATGCTTTTAAAAATTTTATTTGGTGTGCTTTGGAAGAGGGGTATATTTTAACTGGAAAAGTTGGGGGTCGTCTTATATGCCCAGTCTTCTTATATGCCAGAAAATACGGAAGATATCCCTGTGGCGCTCCCACTGAGCTGTTTTCACATCTGTATTTTGTATTTGGTTGCCTTTACCTGGATGGGTCTTTGTTCTATTGTCCAGCCATGTGGGCACTCAGGGGCGGAGTTGTGTCTTGGCTCCAAACCTGAGGTCACCACCCTTGACCCCTCCTCTTCCAGAGGTCACCTGAGAGGCGGGACGTCCTCTCTGGCCTCATTTCCAGAGACCACACGGGCATAGCAAGGTGGAAACTAAGCCATCTGGGACAAAGCATTTTAGTTCACTGCTATTAAGCCTAACCTTCACTCTCAGCCAAGCCTGCAGTGCAAAGGAGGAGCTGTCCTCAACAGAGACTGCGGATTTTGGGGTTTTTACAGAACTTAGTGGGTCTACAAAAGCCAGAGAGCAACAGAAGAACCTGGGATCCAAGAGAGACACCATCATTCGGCAAGTGATAGATTCCTTTTTCAAGAACTTCTTTTGCAACCAACTAAGCATTTTGGGCCACCAGCATTTTTACTGGTTGTTATTCAATAAATCTTGTTTGGTTCACTATTTTTGAGTCTAGCACTCATTCTTATAGATATCCTGGGTCTCCCTGCATGTGGGATGGCTTTTTCTCTACCTTCAGTGCCATAGCTTGCAATGTCCATTCTTTAAAGCCCCCTTTTAAGGCCCTGAAGGTAGAAATGTGAACTAAAGCTAGCGATCCCCATATCGCTTCAGCTGGCCTAGATTTCTAAAGAAAGTAGAGACTCTTGAAGCAAAGCCCTTTTTTTTGGTTTTAAAAGAATCTTTATTGACAAAGTAACATTAATAACAGGTAATAGACAGACAGAGTTGGGGGGGGAGGAAGGGGGGGTTGGGGAATGTACAATTGGGGAGAATAAAAACAGTGTCACATACAGGATAAAAGTGTTACATACAAGATAAAAGAAACACATAGACGTTGACTTCACATCTCATAACACAAAATAAGTCCAGATTTGATTTCAATCTCTTGACCCCATGGGTGAAAATTTTATAAGTTTAGCCCTTTCAAATCAAAATTCTTTTTCCTTTTAATATAGTCTATAAAGGGTTGCCAAGTTTGGTAGAATTTTTTTGTGGAGCTATCTCGTAATAGGTGAGTGAGTTTGTCCATCTCTAGCACGTCCAACACCTTGCTGAGCCATTCCTCTTCTTCCGGAACTTTTGGGGTTTTCCAATGTCTGGCGAGCGTGATTCGTGCCGCCGCCATCAGGTAAGTTAGTAATTTTTTGGAGTCCTTATTCATAGTTTGTCCTGCAATATTTAGTAGGTATAATTCTGGTTTCTTTCCACCCGTCACATTCAGAATTTCGACTACATTTTTATGAATCATATTCCAATATTTACCCACCACTTTACAAGTCCAAAGTTGATGATAGAAAGTGCCCTTTTCAACATTACACTTCCAGCATCTATTATTGCCACTCTTATTTATTTTTCCCAACTGACTGGGGGTAAGGTACCATCTATAGATCGTTTTATAAGTATTTTCCTTTATACTATAGGCATATGTATATTTTTGCTTGATTTTCCATATGTTATCCCACTCAAGCCCTTTTTGTTGAGTCCAAAGAACGTATAGTTTTTCAAAGTAAAGCAAAGTTTAAAGTAAAGAAACAAAGACTCAGGCCATGCGGCCTACTTCTATTTCCCAAAGCAAAGTAAAGTTCTTTAAAGTTGAAAGAAAGTGAAGCATGGAAGCCCCCCAGGCCTGAGGTCTACCCCAGGACACCAGCCCAGGCCTGAGAAGCAAGGCGCCCAGCCCTGGCCCCACGGGAAGCAAGCAAAGGCCCAGGGTGAATGGCCTAGCGGACCCTGACCAAGCCCAGGCCTCCAGAAGAAGTAAAACCCCCTTACCTTCACTCCGGAGGCCGACGGCAGTGCCAGGCTCCCCCCGGTGGCCCTGCTCTCCTCCCGGTTCTTCAGAGGACAGCGGGGAGGAGAAGCGGGAATGGGCCAGTGGTGGGCTTCTCTCTGTCTCCCTGCAGCTTTGGGCAGCAGCGAACAGCAGTCCCAGTGGCCCGAGGACAGCAGCTTCAGCGCGGGTCAGGTGGTGGGCGTTCGGCCCAGGGAGGGCCCAAAGTCCCGGCAAGCAAACGGCTTGCCGTGGCGGCAGCAAGCGACTCCTTCCGGCGGCATCTCCCCGGGGCCCTCCATGTGGCGCTGACTCTTCTCTCCAGCTCCAGCGGCTCCCTAGGCAGCAGGCTCCTCACCCCAGGTGGCAAAGCAGCAGCGGCGCCAGTCTGGCCCAGGGCCCTTCCTTCTTCGGCTCCTCTTCTCCGCAGTGGCAGGAAGTCCCCGGCGGCCGCCGGAGCTCTCCTTGTCGTCCTGGTTGTGGCCATCTTCTTTTTGGAGGACTTCCGGCCAGAAGGGGGTGGGGCTTCCGGTCGCCATTTTGCTTGTTTCCGGTCGGACTTCTTTTTGACCAGGTCAACTTCCGGCGGACTGATTTTGCTGCCAGACTGACTTCCGGTCACCATTTTGTTGGTAGTTTTTTTTGGATTTTTTGAGTTTAAAGCCCTCCGGATGGTGGCGGAGGCCTAGTGGCGGTCCTGAGGATGACTGGAAGGGTGGCAGCGAGGACTTCGGGGTGCCCAGAGCCCCCTCTGGAAGGGTGGCAGCGAGGACTTCTGCAGCGGAGGCCCAGCAGCAGCGGAGGCGGCCCAGGTGGCGAGGTCCCTCTTCCAGCGGCTCTGGAGGGCCTACCCGAGCCATCTTCTTCGCTCCATCGGCGGTGGAGGCCTTGGCGGGCCCCTCCTCTTCAAAAGTAGTAGGCTCTGGTGGCGGCTCTGCAGGCCCCACCACAATAGCTTTTATTTTCTTCGTCCCTGTCTCCACAGGAGGCAGTGGTTTGCGTGTCGGCACTTTGAAGGGCCCAAAGTACAAAGTACAGGAAAGAAACCCCCTGGCCTCCACAGCTGCATCTGCTGGGAGCCCTCTCCAATCTGTTTTTGGACACAATCAGCTCTGCCCATTGGGGGCTATTCTGCTTTAGACTGTGTTGTGTGTGCCCCTTTGTTGAACTGCCTCTCTTGGATCACTTTAATTGTGTTGTTTATATTGCATTGACTGTTTAAAATTGCATTATTGGTTCAAATTGTACTGTGCATAATCTTTGAATAGCTATTGATCAAAGGGTACATAGCCTGTGTTGATCGTTTAAATGCTTATAGAATTTCCCTTGAGTTAGTATTGCATTATGTTAGCACAGACAGGTGTTCACAGTGTTAATGTGTGCATTTTGTGTTAAAGCACAGAGTACATAGCCTGTATTGTATGTTTAAATGCTTATAGAACTTATGTTGGGTCTGTCTGCATCATGCCAGCATAACGTTAACGTGTGCATTTTACATTGATGCCCCAAAAATTAGAGTATAGAGTTTTTATAGCAATAACACAAGTGTGCATTCATTTTAAATTGCTTAGGCATTTGTTTGAAGTCAGCTTGCCAACAGTGTAGATAGTTTAGTCGCTTGCCTTTGCCTCGTCCCCACACATACGTGTCTCCACGCGCCATGGCAACGCTGTTTAGCACCACCGAATTCACTGAGAACGCGCAAGCTGAAGGAGCAGAAGCGCTGGGTGTGCAGATGCAAGACGATGCCCGAGAAGATGCGCGATCCAACAGGCACAGCTACAACTTGCGAGCAACCCAAGACAGGCACCCCACGGATAAGGTCGCTGCCCAGCTCTCAATGGGAGATTGAACTTTCACGTGTATTGGATCGATACTGGCAGTACATCGTTGATTTGGCAGCCAAGCGCAACACATCTGCTGTGCTCTCCAAAGAACAGTTTGAAAAAGCCATCAAAGATTGGCTGGACACATGCGACCGGCTGCTTCGGGTGCTGAACGACCTGAACGACTCCGTATCCCAGCAGAGAGCCAGCATACTGAAGAGTGACTTCACCCAGAAGGAAGATTGGTGCACAGCTGTGATGAACTCCTTGCTTCCAGTTTAGTCTCCTCAGGGCCCTACGCATCAGGGTGACACACCTGCTCATCTCGGCTTGCAGAGTCTGGGCCAATCCATAGCTCTTGCCTCCAGCTACAGGTCGCAGCACAGCACCAAAGCTCCTTCGCGCCACAGCTCAAAGGCCAGTTCAAGGCACAGTGGCTCGCATCGCAGTGATGCCCGCAGCCATGCAAGCTCGGCCCAGGCCATTCTGCAAGCAGAAAGGTCCAAAGTGAGGGAAATCACACTCAGGGCTCGAGCGGCGGCCGCACTTGCAGCCACAGAAGCTGCCGTCAGACGAGAGCAACTGCGCATCGAACAGCAAAAGCTGCAAATTCGGTCATGTGCAGAAGACGAAGAGAAGCAACTCCTGCTACGGCTGGAAGTGCTTAGAGTGGATGGAGAAGCATCCAAGCGGGCCGTGGAAGCAAAAGTCTGGTCTCAAGCGCTGGATGAGGGACTGTCGGAAGACAACGTTGAAGCGTTGGAATGGGCCAATGATGTCACGCAGGTCCCAAAGCCGCCCAGCATTGTGTTCTCCTGGCTCGAAGACATCTCACGAGCAAGGGACATAAGGGATGACCAGCAGCTCGTGGATACAACCCCCACTGGTGCTGCAAATCCCGTTCTCCAGGACATGGCCAGGGTGGAGAGCCATCTCTCTCCCCTGCGTCTGCCTGCACCAGTGACAGCTGAGCCACCCAGCTTCAACGCTCCCCAAAGAACACTAAAGGGTACCAACCCACGTAGCTCCTTTCTGCAGGAACGTGCGGTCAACTCACATAGAGAGTCGGCCCAGCAGCCAAGGTTGGTCGGTCGTGCCACTGACCCAACGCCAAACAGGCTCGCCTGGCAGCCCAGTCCTCACCTGACGCTTGCGCCGAGGAACTCCAAAAAGGACCAGAGAGACTGTCACGATGCACAGACTTGACCGGCCCCTTAATCACACACACAGAGACGGACTGAAGGCTAACTACTTTATTGAATGTAAAGAAACAGTTCAAAAGGAATATTGTCCATAAAAATAGCAAAAGCAATCCAAAGGCCGTAAGCAATCAATTGTCCAAAAACAGCTTGGTGAATAATCCAAAAGGCTTGGCAAAGCTCCGCACAGCAAGGCGGATTCAGGAACAAAGCAAGGTACAAGATACAAGGCAAGACTGGGTGGCCACTAGCCAACTTAGCTCCGTGGACCAACTTCGCTACACGTCTACTCAGAAGAGACGTGGCCGAAGCACTGGGGATTAGTTCCCACGGATCCTATACTTAATCTTTCGGCCGAGGTCCCCGACGCTCTAGGCTTCGTCGTCTCCAATCTCTGCTGACGGACCTCGGCCTGTCTAGGCTGTGGTACCATCCCCTTCTGCTGGACTCGATACTACGTCTCCTATCAAAGGTTCGACCTTGTCTCCCAGCACCCGGGTCTCTATCTCCATGAGAGCTCTCCTCCCTAGAATCTTCCCAGCCGCTTTCTTCCATGTTTTCACTCACAAGATCCTGTGAGCCTCTCCCACCCGGCCGTTCATAACTTTCGCTATCACTGCTTTCCATTTGCAACTGGTTATCTATGTCTTCATAGGGGTCAGGCCAACCTTCATCCCAAGCCAAGCTTTCAGTGGGAGAAAGGGGCCGGTGATGGGAAACTCTCCTTCAGCTAACCCTTCCAAATCCTCTTCAGAATCTATCTCTGCTGGTGCAGGCCCTAATGCTAATGGAACCCCCAGTCCTGTTCCCTGGCCCCCAGGCACAAACGAGAACTGCTGTGCTACAGAGACCGAGGCATCCAGGGCAGAAGATTTCACGTGGTGGTCGACCTCTTTCCAAAGAGCGATCAGAGACCTCAACTTGCTTCCTGAAGATGAGGTGAACCTGCTCATTGAATGGCTCGGCCCAACCTCTTCAGAGCAAGTCAAAAGGATCTATGCAGCTCACGTCGAAGATCCAGAAACAGCCCTCAGCTCAGCCTGGGACTATTTATTCCAAAGGTACGGAGCTAGCTCCATGATAGAGGCATCACTGAGGGACCGAATCAAAAGATTCCCCGTGCTGAAGCCTCAGGACTATGAACATCTGTGGGAGTTGAGTGATCTTCTAGAAGAACTACTCTCGGCAAAGAATCACCAACTGCCAGGGCTTGCCTCTTTAGACCAGCGCTCCTCCCAGGAGGAAATTATAGAAAAACTTCCTTTTCGGCTTAAGGAAGCTTGGGCAGAAATAGTCACCGACTACAAAGAGACCAACCACCAGGTCTACCCTCCATTCTCCCGTCTTGTGGAATTTGTGTCTCGTGCAGCTAGGTCTAGAAATGACCCAAATACTGGGTTTCGGTCCCTCTACCAAGGAGCTCGCATGGACAGACTTTCCAAGGACGCCAAGGAACCTCCAAAGGAGACCAAGCACACCTTCACAGTTAAAGCCACTGGGACTGAGCAGTCCGCTCCCAGTCCAGCTTCGGGCACAAAGAGTATCCCCTGCCCGATACACCAAAGACTCCACAGTTTGCCAAGAAGCCACACAAGGAGCGTGCAGAAATTGTGCAGAAAGCCAAAGTGTGCTTCAAGTGTTGAGTAGTGAGCCACACTTCACCAAGACTTGCACAGCTGAGGTCAAGTGCCAGCAGTGCGACAGCCTTAAGCACTGCATGGCTATGCACAACGCAGAGGGTTCCTCTGCAACCTCCAGCCCAAAGAACCAGTCACCCAAGAGTGACTCAGAGGAAAGCAAGACGCCTCACAGGGATTCGCAGTCGTCTGGCGTGGCCTGCACCAAACTGTGCCAAGGCAGCAGCATGTCTCGTGTGTGCCACGCAATCTGCCTTGCCAAGGTTTACCAAGTGGTAAAGGATGAGTAACAGATTAAACAACAAGGTGCAACAATGGTGTGATTATAAGAATCATTCATTGAACATTTAACATTTACATATAATATATAGTCAAGTCAATCAAAAGCAACACATCCAATCCCAGTCCTACCACGCGTAAAGAATCAATGAAGGTGAAAGTCCAACCGGCTAAAATCCAAGAGGGTGCCAGGTTATTTGTAATCCACAAATGGAAGGTAGGAAACAATAATGATACCTGTCTTCGGGGGAGGATGCAGTCGCGGTGCCTCAGTGGGAGTTGGTCGGAGGAACAGAAGTAGCGATCCTCATAGCAAATGCTTGAATGCCAAAACGCCGACGGAATGCGAGTGCTATTGATTCCAGGCCATGTTGGTATCCGTTTCTCCCGTAAACCGGGTTTTCTCAGGGCGAGACATATCAATAATAGGCAACCAACCACTGGAAATGAGACAATGTATATAATAAAGTAACATTTGAAACCACAGTGTACAGTGATAACCATAGTCAATATCATAATATTTACGTACCATTCTAAGTAGAGCCACAAGTATAACCCCGTTCACGATCAGAAGGGGTGACCCAAAGGTGGAGAAAAGGGGAAAGTAGCATGCCATTTAAAGGGGAACGAAGCCTCAAAGTACAAACAGGTAAAACCTGTGACAGCAGGTAGAGCTCGTTCCATTGTTATCAATCAAGTTAATAGCTCATTAGGAGAGAGAGGATCCTTCATCCCGAAAGGCCACTCTGAATTTAATTTCAAAATCCATTTCTTTTCTGCTTTGATTAATTGAGCAGTGTTATCTTGGTGGATATGGGGAGTGATTCTTTCCAAGACTCTCAATTTGAGGGAAGCCGGGCTGTGCTTCATATCCAAACAATGTCTGTAAAAGGCCGAATCACTGGATTTATTCAAAATTCGCGAACGATGTTCAATAAATCTCACTCTGACACGTCTTTTCGTCTGCCCCACGTAAACATATAAACAATCACAAGTGATCGCATAAATACAAAAATCAGAATTGCAATTAGCATGATCTAGTAGTTTAAAGGTGCGGCGCTTGGACGGACTGTAAATCTCCCAGGAAGTATCAATGTGTGGACAAACTGAGCAATTAGTGCAAGGGCGAGTGCCTGGGCTTAAGCTGCTCTTGACTTTGAGAATCCTGGGTTTATTATGCATCAAGATATCACGAAAGTTTTTTGTTCTCCTATATGCGACCATTGGAAATTGGTCAAGGACTTTGATATGCTTGATAAGAGGCCAATATTGTTTGGTGATCTTGATGAGATCTTTACAATGAGGGGTAAGCATGAGCGGCCACACAGTTCTGGTATTTGGAGTTTTAACTTTGGGTTGGAGAAGTTGTTCCCTGGGAGTCCTGGAAGCTCGCAAATATGCTTTATGAATGACCTGTGGAGGATAACCCCTCTGCATAAAGGCTTGTGTCAGCCTGTCTGATTCTTTAAGAAAATCATGATATTGAGAGCAATTCCTCCTCATCCTTAAAAATTGGGAGTAAGGCAAGTTAGTCTTTAAAGGAAAAGAATGATAACTGTTATAGTGTAAGGTGTTGTTCCTTTTGATAGGTTTGATGTAGTTTCTGATCATAATTTGATCATTGAAATTATAGATTGTAGTGTCCAAATAGTTGATAGCAGTAGTGTCCACAGAATGAGTGAACGAAATACAGGGATGCCAGGATTCCAACCAATCCTGGAAAGCAGGCAAGTCAATATCCTTAGATAAGATCCAGACCAAGTCATCAATATATCTATAGTATTTCTTAATGAAGGGGTAAAAAGGTTGTTCCTGATCAAACACAAAGGCAGATTCCAAATGATTCATAAAAATATTGGCTAAACTAGGAGCACAATTGGACCCCATGCTGACCCCATGGACTTGCAAGAAAAATTGATCTTGGAAAATGAAATAATTGTAATCACTAATGAAATCATATAACATCAGCAAAAATCCAGTGGGTGGTTGGCCAGGCAATGGGGATTCATCTAGTGTGGAGTGTATTACATGTCTTAGTTGATCAAGAGGTATATGTGTATATAAAGATTTGACATCTGAAGTCATCAAGAAATCCCCTGGTTCTATCGAGAAACCCTCCAACTTATGAATTACACCCATGGTGTCTCTGAGGTAGGCTTTAGTGCGTTTAACTGTGGGTTGCAAATAGAAGTCTAGGAGTTGCGCCAGAGGTTGCAAAATTCCTCCCTGGCCGGCGACAATAGGTCTGCCAGGAGGGGGAGTTCCCTTATGAATTTTTTGGCAGACAGTGAAAATATGGAGTGTTAGGATGTTTAACCATCAGAAACTGAGCTGTTTTATCATCAATATATCCAGAGGCAGATGCTTCCTCAATAGCTAGTGCAATGTTTCTGGCAAAAATCGAGGTTGGATCTGATTTGAGCTTCTTATAAAACTTAGTATCGTTAAGTTGGGATAGACATTCCGCATTATAGTCATCCGTATTAAGAATGACGATACAGCCTCCTTTGTCAGAATCCCGTATTGTAATAGAGGGATTGTTGCCCAGGTTCTTCAGGGTTGTCAATTCAATAGGTGTAAGGTTAGAATGTCTAATGTCAGATCTATGATCTAATTGTCGTATTTCTCTTAGAACTATTTCCTCAAAGGCTTTAATGCATGTTGATGGATTGGGGAGAATAAAGGTAGAACATTTGGGAGGTTGGAATCCTAAAGACTGGGGTGCAGAGGATAGAGATTGAGGAGAAGAATCAGATGGGGCATCATGGTCAAAATAGTCTTTGAGTCTAATTAATCTAAATAAATTAGAAACATCCTTGCGTATCTCCAAGTCATTGCAATGTGGGGTGTAAACGAAGGAAAGACCGCGTTCTAGTAGAGATTGTTCAAGCGGATTAAGTTGGTAGGAGGATAAGTTCAAGACTATTGACGGGGCCGTTTGCCTCGGCCCCCTCGAAAATTTGCCCCTCTATTGGGGTTGCTGTTGGAACTAGACCCTGAGGCAGTATTATAATTAGTATTAGAGTTCTTATTGGAATTGGAATTGGTAGATTGTTTCCGCTCACGGAAGTTTTAGCGGGAGCCAGAAGCAGATGCATCGTCTGAATCTCCGGAGCCCGCAGAGGTATTGGAGTCATCCGAAAAACCAACCCTTCTGGATTTCAAATTGTATTTCGGGTTCCACTTAAAGACTCTGACCTGTTTGAAATCCCGTTCATCTCTTCTGAGTTTGTTAAGTTTCCTGTTCTTGATGTCCTCATACAGGGCATCGCAATCCAATTTGATTTTGTCAAGCTGTTCGGTAGTAATGATATCTTTAAGGGAATCTTTGATATCTGCTATCTCGGATTTCAGCTGTGTGGACTCAAGAGCCGATTCTCGAATTATAAGTGTCATAAGATCTAAAGAGCATCTGGAACAAATGGCTTCCCAACTTTTCATGAAAGATTCATGAGTGGTATAAATACCAGGTGGAATCTGGACCCGTAGTCCTCTTGGAATTAATTCTCTTCTAATATAGTCTGCGAGAGACGCAGCATTCAGTTCTACTCTAATTAGTCTGAGTTCTTTGTCAGCAAGTTCAGATATGCCTGGGGGAGAGGGCCCAGAGGCTGAAGGTAGGGCTTGATCAAGGGGGTATATAGACCAAATTTGAATAATATCAGCCAATTCTTGAGAGTCAAAGGCATCAACTACATCAGAACTCATGGTTGAAGGTACAAGGGGTAGGCTAAACTTAGTGCAAACCAAGTCAAAAGTAGCAAACTAGCCAAGTTATCTTACTCAACAGTATAAACAACAAGGTGCAACAATGGTGTGATTATAAGAATCATTCATTGAACATTTAACATTTACATATAATATATAAAGTCAATCAAAAGCAACACATCCAATCCCAGTCCTACCACGCGTAAAGAATCAATGAAGGTGAAAGTCCAACCGGCTAAAATCCAAGAGGGTGCCAGGTTATTTGTAATCCACAAATGGAAGGTAGGAAACAATAATGATACCCGTCTTCGGGGGGGGGGGGAAGGATGCAGTCGCGGTGCCTCAGTGGGAGTTGGTCGGAGGAACAGAAGTAGCGATCCTCATAGCAAATGCTTGAATGCCAAAACACCGACGGAATGCGAGTGCTATTGATTCCAGGCCATGTTGGTATCCGTTTCTCCCGTAAACCGGGTTTTCTCAGGGCGAGACATATCAATAATAGGCAACCAACCACTGGAAATGAGACAATGTATATAATAAAGTAACATTTGAAACCACAGTGTACAGTGATAACCATAGTCAATATCATAATATTTACATACCATTCTAAGTAGAGCCACAAGTATAACCCCGTTCACGATCAGAAGGGGTGACCCAAAGGATGAGTAACCCCAATGGGTAAATAGTAATTGAGAGGGAAGGGCACAGTCAATAGTTCCATTCAAAATTAAGTTTATATTATTTGTATTTCCAAGTAGTGAAACGGTGGAGTTCAATAAACATATATCAATTCATCAGGAGTATAAATCAAACTCAACAGAAAGTCCAAGAGCTGTTTAAAGTAATCAATTCAGAATGGGAAATCCTCGTGTATTCAGCTTCGCAAATCCCAAAGGATGGGAGAAAACAGCTCTAGAAGGGTCGACAGACTAGTCGTTTCGCCCGTAGGGGCTTCTTCGGGACCCGTAGACTTAATCCTGATACATGTAAATTGGTTTCACTAGGTCTGGACAATATCTGCAATAATAAAATTATAATAAGCAAACTAGCCAATATAATATTATAGTACATTCAAAATCCCACACATTAGGTTACTCGGAAACGGCAGAACCCCAATACATACCAAGTAAATCAATGTTTTCATATAATCATGTGTGGACGCAGCCACTACGGCATTCTTTTTCCAGACAAAGAGGTAATCACAAGAGAGATCTTAAATAGTGATTAGAGCACACATTAGCAATTACACTAATAATTCATTAACGGAAAGATAGTCATTGAGTCCGTGAGGAGACTCAGAACCGAGGGTGATTATCCAGTAATTTTCGCGTTGGAGTAGTTTATTTTTGGTGTCCATGTGGGGGGAAGGTTCGATCTTATCTAAGACCATGACTTTGAAATCCTCAAAATGATGGCAATCCTTAAAATGACAGTAAAGGAGTGAGTTTTCATTTTTAGTGCGGAAATGTGAACAATGTTCCTGTATCCTCTTTCGAAGTTCACACCCCGTTTCTCGCACGTAAAGGCGGTTGCACCCGCAGATGAGGCAATAAATGATGTCACGGCTACCGCAGGTTGACCAGGATTTCACATTAAATTTCTTGCCGTTGTGTGGGCTGACGATAAATGCTCAGGAGTCAAATACCTTACAAATCGAGCAGTGTCCGCACCGGTTTGTATGTAGAGGGATCGATCCTCTTTGGTGTTGACGTGGTCTATGATCAGAATGAATCAATATTTGTTTTAGATTTTGAGTTTTCTTGAACGCTATCATGGGGGGTTGTTCCAAACCCGGTATTGTGTTGACAATAGGCCAGTATTGTCAGACAATTTTTGAAATGTGGCAGGCTTGGGGTGTATATGTCAATGGCCATACGATCCTTTCCTCTGAGTCAGATTGATGTTTCTTAAAGAGGTCGCTCCTTGGAATTGTCTTGGTCTTGATATTCAGTATGCTTTATTCAGAATATGATCCGGATACCCACGGTCTTTCAAGTCCATTTTCAGTTTGTTTGCTGCAATATCAAAATCACAGTTTTTGGTGGAATTCCTTCTCAGTCACAACAGCTATGAAAAAGGTAGGTTGTTTTTCAATGCCGGGGTGTGGTTGGTTGAATAGTGGAGATAGGAGTTCCTGCTAATTGGCTTGGAGTAATTCTTGACTTTAAGTTTATTCATCTCCTTATAGATAGTAAGATCCAAAAAGTTAATTTGTTCTCTTGGATTCAAAAGTAAATTTAATCTGGTTGTTCCAGGAGTTGAAATAATTGGAGATGTCAATTAACCCAAAGAACCAGTCACCCAAGAGTGACTCAGAGGAAGGCAAGACGCCTCACAGGGATTCGCAGTCGTCTGGCGTGGCGTGCACCAAACTGCCAAGGCAGCAGCAAGTCTCATGTGTGCCACCCGATCTGCCTTGCCGAGGTTTACCCTCAAGACAGACCAGAGTTGAAGAGAAGAGTTACGTGGCCCTTGATGTGCAAAGCGATGCCTCCTTGGCCACTCCAGAGTTCTTCCGGATGTTCAACGTTGAAGTCCGAACTGTGGACTATGAGATTTCCACTTGCTCTGGGAGTCAGCGCATGAAGGGCAGAGTGGCCTCTGGCTTTGTGGTATCACCTTGTGGTGAGCAGAGGCACCACGAGCTGCCAAGCCTCCTGGAATGTGCGTCCATTCCTCGAGATAAAGGGCAAATTGCCACCAAAGCCATAGTTGAGGTGCACCTGTACCTCAGACACATGAAGCAGAGCATCCCAAAGCTTGAAAGGGATCTGGGGATTCATCTCCTCATGGGGGCTGACTGCCCAAGCCTCCTCTGCATAGAGGACCAGGTCATAGGACCACCAAGGGCTCCATTGGCCCAGAAGACACCTCTTGGATAGACTGTGGTAGGGCAAATATGCATCAACAGGATGCAGCCCTCCTCCTCTTCCAGTTCCATTGACAAAGATAGCTTTCCCAATGACAGACCAACCCAGATACGGAGCTGCCTGAACCGCGTGGCAGTGCTTTGCCAAAGTGCAAACTCCGACTCTGACCCTAGGTCCAACACTGCCCAGCCGAGTGAGGCCTCTACAAGGGTTACCGAGTCAACAGAGTCATCAAGGTCAGATCCCGGAGCCAAAGTTAAAGAGAAACCTTTACCTCCAGTGAAGCTGACACCAACCTCTGCAATCGACTACGCTGAAACTGCCAGCTTGCTTTGATCAGAGAAGAAGGTGACAGCGAGCAAACTAAAGGAAGTTTTGACTTCACAAAGTGGGGATCACACACCAAGTGACAAAGCCAGAGCCAAGCAACCACGGCTCCAAGAAAGTGTGGAATTGGAAGTCACAGCCACACAAAGGACAAAGATTTGCCCAAGCTCCGACCATGATGTATAGGTTCCCGAAGAAGAAAATGCCTCGAGCACAGCCTTCAGAGGAACAGGCAGCGTCAGCGACCGAAAGGTTGACCTCAAGATCCAGCTTCCAGGATCAAAGGGACAATAAGACACTTAACTCCGAGTCTCTATTACAAGGTGTAGGTTAGAGTCTCAAGCAAAGGAAGAGGCTACCTTGCGGATAGACTCTTCCCCCGAGTCATAGTTTAGTTAGAGTACATTTAAGTGTTCACATTTCTGCAATGTTTTCTGGTTATGCATATTGCTATTTGTTATAGTTATTTGATATTCTCACGTTTGGGAATCTGGCGGGGAGTGTGGCGCCCCCACTGGGCTGTTTTCACATCTGTATTTTGTATTTGGTTGCCTTTACCTGGATGGGTCTTTGTTCTATTGTCCAGTCATGTGGGCACTCAGGGGCGGAGTTGTGTCTTGGCTCCAAACCTGATGTCACCGCCCTTGACCCCTCCTGGCCTCTCTGGCCTCATTTCCAAAGACCACACGGGCATAGCAAGGTGGAAACTAAGCCATCTGGGATAAAGCATTTTAGTTCACTGCTATTAAGCCTAACCTTCGCTCTCAACCAAGCCTGCCGTGCAAAGGAGGACCTGTCCTCAACAAAGACTGCGGATTTGGGGGGTTTTTTTACAGAACTTAGTGAGTCTACAAAAGCCAGAGAGCAACAGAAGAACCTGGGATCCAAGAGAGACACCATCACTCTGCAAAGTTAAGAGGCAAGTGATAAATTCCTTTTTCAAGGACTTCTTTTGCAACCAACTAAGCATTTTGGGCCACCAGCATTTTTACTGGTTGTTATTCAATAAATCTTGTTTTGTTCACTATTTTTTAGTCTAGCACTCATTCTTATAGATATCCTGGGTCTCCCTGCATGTGGGATGGCTTTTTCTCTACCTTCAGGGCCATAGCTTGCAATGCCCATTCTTTAAAGCCCCTTTTTAGGCCCTGAAGGTAGAAGACACCCCACTAATCTCCAGTTAGCCTCAACCAAAATGATCAGTAAAATTTGCAGTATTCTTTATTCAGAAGGACATCATTTTTTGTTACAAGGAGAGAAAGTACCGGGGGGGGGAAATATTTTACATCAGTACGAAAGTTGCATATACATAAATAATATGTAAGTTCATACAATTCTCAGGTGTGGATTTGATTCATAAGCCAGTCCCCTTCTGTTTTTGTGTATGCATTTTTGGGACATGAATATTCAAAAACCCAGACAGTCTTATAACTGGAGACACATTTCAATTATATTAGGTGAAAGAATGTAATTTTCTTATGATCAAAGGCGTAAAAACCTTTCTTCCCAACATGTATATACTGGACATATCTTCATATGACAAGAAGAGAAAACAGCAAAGCGATAGATCTTAATAGGTCACTTTATTCATTTATTTAGGTTTCCTATGAAATATCCAGAATAAAACATTTAAATTTCAAGTACGATAAACAGAAATAGTTGATCATTATTGAAATCCTGCCTGCAGGTTATACATTCAAGCAATAAAACAATTTGTTGTCGAAGGCTTTCATGGCGGGAATCACTGGATTGCTGTGAGGTTTCTGGGCTGTCTGGCCATGTTCCAGAAGCATTCTCCTCTTACAATTCGCCCACGTCTATGGCAGGCATCCTCAGGAGTTGCGAGGTCTGTTGGAAACTGTGGGACTGTGGCACAGCTGCATTGAGATCACTACTGACCAAAAGGCCATGAGTTCGAAGCCATCCCAGGTTCGAGGTGAGCTTCCGGCCAATTTTGTGTAGCTTATTGTCAACCTTTGCAACTCAAAAGACATTTGCATCTGTCAAGTAGGAAATTTAGGTACCACCTATGTGTGGGGAGGATAACTTATCAAATGTTCGTGGCCATAAAAAATCTCCAGCAAAAAAGCATTCGGAGAATGCGGAAAGTACTTCATCAGGGTCACAGATGGATGGTGAAGCGACAGCTCTCCTGGTGGCCAGAAAAAGGTTAAATAGCCTCTGACTATTTGTCTATATGTGTTGTGTGTCTATGGCATTGAATATTTGCCATGTATGTGTACATTGTAATCTGCCCTGAGTCCCCTGCGGGATGAGAAGGGCAGAATATAAATACTGTAAATAAATAAATAAACTAGGAAAATGGGGTTTATATATCTTTGGAATAATGTCCAGGGTGGGAGATAGAACTCTTGGTCTGCTTGAGGCAAGTGTGAATATTGCCATTGGCCAGCTTGATTATGATTGAATGGCCTTGCAGCTTCAAAGCCTGGCTGCTTCCTGCCTGTGGGAATCCTTTGTTAGAAGGTGTTAGCTGGATCTGATTGTTTTCCGTCTGGAATTGCCCTGTATTTTGTAATCTTGCTCTTTATTTGCTGTCTCGGCAGGAAACAACCAGGCTTTGAAGCTGCAAGGCCATTCAATGCTAATCAAGGTGGCCAACAGCAACATGCACTACTTGCCTCAAAGAGATAAGAGTTCTTTCTCCCATCCTGGACATTATGTCAGAGATATAAGAACCCCATTTGTGCAGTTTACAACAGACCTCACAACATCTGAGAATGCCAGCCATAGATGTGGGTGAAACGTCAGGAGAGAATGCTTCTGGAACATGGCCATACAGCCCAGAAAACTCACAGCAACCCAATGAAACAATTATTTTTCAAATGATGGTTTCCAGACTTTTGGCAGGATGAAAAATAAGCCTCTTAAGAGAGAAGATTTTTTTTGTCTTCTGTTTTAGACAACGAGCAGTGCATTTGCTAAGGGCTTTGTACGGTTATGGCTTTTAGGGAAAGGCAATCCAATTGCGTCCTCAGTTATTCCCTCTTCTTACCCTGAAAGGGAAGGGATGTGCAAAATAAACGCTTTGTATTGATAATGGTTTTAATTTAATTTAATATGAGAGTTTGCCTAACTGTGCTACAAAATTTTTGCATATTTCAAAATAATTGTGCTCTGAGTTGATATTGATCTCAATTTTTGGGACAAAGGCAAGGCATACATCGGATCAATAAATATAGAGCTGGTTTGAATCAGATCTTTATTTGTACGGCTTCATCCCATATCTCCCCAACACTGGCTGCATCCTACACTGTAGAATTAATGCAGTTTGGAACTACTTTAAACTGCCATGGGTCATGCTATAGAACGCTAGGAATTGTAGTTTGGTGAGGCACCAGAACTCTTGGGCAGAGAAAGCTAAACTAAAACTACAACTCCCATTGTTCCATCGCATTGACTCATGCCGTTAAAGTGGTATCAAGGGAAATCCCTGTAACTTTTACTCAGTTCTACGAAACACTAAATGTTGCCTCATTTGTGAGATTTCATAAGGCACTTTCACATTGTCAGGGAGCCCTGACTTCAGGCCCGGATTACCCATGAGGCCACACTAGGCCATGGCCTATGGGCGCAGGCCTAGGGGGGCGCCAGATCAAGGACCAAAAAGAAAATTCAAACAAAACCGCAACATGCGGTATGATAACTCTCTCTCTCTCTCTCTCTCTCTCAATCTCTCGAGGGAGGCCGGGGGGAGAGCACTGTGAGGGGGCGGGGGAGGAGGAAATGGCGCCCGCCTTCGCCATCGCCCCCGCCCCCTTGTCAAGGAAGGAGGGTGCCAGGAGGAGGAGGCAGGGGGAAGCCCCAGGGGCCGCTTCCTCCTCCTTGCCACGCCCTCCTTCCTTGAGTCAAGGAGGAAGGAGGGAAGCCCTGACCCCGTGGCCGCTTCTGGGTATGCGCGGCAAGAAGGAGGGCGTGAGCGCCGTGGCCTCCGCTTCTTCCGCCATGTTCCTGGGTGCCGCAGTGGCCCCAGGGATTCCCTTCCTTCCTCCTCCTCCGGGGCCATTGCCACGCATGCGTGGTATCCAGGAACATGGCGGAGGAGGCTGTGGCGCTCGCGCCCTCCCTCCTGCCGTGCATGTGTGGCCTCCGAGAAGGAGGAGGAGGAAGGAAGGGAAGCCCCCGGGGCCGCTGCCGCGCATGCGTGGTACCCAGGAACATGGTGGAGGCCGTGGGGTTCACATCCTCCCTCCTGCTGGGCATGCGCGGCAGTAGCCGTGCCCCCGGGGCAGGCTTCCAAAGTGTGGCCTAGGGCACCAAATGACATCAATCCAGGCCTGCCTGACTTGCTTAAGGAAATACAAGGTCGTGGATATCCTGTGAAATATTAATATATATCCAAGCTTGTAGCTACTCCATGCACTGCTGAGCTGTTCCTCTGAAGAGTTTCTTTCCTTTTCTGGAAATGAAACAGAAAAAGAGATGTGTGGAGAAGGAGAAATTGAGCATGATGTATTTCTGTTTTTGCATAAGCTAACAGCTATCAGGCTAGGGCAGTGTTTCTCAACCTTTTTTGAGCCGCGGCGCACTTTTTACATTTACAAAATCCTGGGGCACACCACCAACCAAAATGACACAAAATGACACTCTAACACAGTAATACATATAGTATAGTTAATATATAACTGGTGAACAATGAACAGGAGAGTTGATCAACAGTCACTAGAAAGGCTATCACGTCCAGTCAATGCCAAATGTAGTAATAGTTGATAAACATAAACACTAAAACGTACCCAGTTCTCAGGGAAGCCGGCTGGAAAGAGAGCAGCCAGACAGAAGCACACACTGAGGCAGAGAGTTCCACTGCTGAACTGCTCTCACAGTCAGGAAGTTCTTCCTAATGTTCACCCTCCTATACAGACATGCTTCCCTGTGGTGTTTGCTTTTCTGCCTGCGCTGTTGTGCGCTCTCTCTCTCTATATATATATATAAATATAAATGTAATGTTCATTTGTGGGATAAACAGAACTCAAAAACCACTGGACAAATTGCTGCCAAATTTGGCCACAAAACATATTAATACTAACCCAAGGAGGGACCATCAGTCAAAAAAATGATTTTGTCATTTGGGAGTTACAGTTTTGGGGATTTATAGTTAACACACAAACAAAAAGCATCCTGAACTCTTGCAACAATGGAATTGAACCAAACTTGTAATATTGAACTCTCATTACCAACAGAAAGTACTGAAAGGGGTTGCTTGGTAATGAGAGTTCAATATTACAAGTTTGGTTCAATTCCATTGTTGCAAGAGTTCAGGATGCTTTTTGTTTGTGTGTTAACTATAAATCCTAAAAACTTAACACCCAAATGACATCATTTTTTGACTGATGGTCCCTCCTGGGTTAGTATTAATATGTTTTGTGGCCAAATTTGGCAGTCCAGTGGTTTTTGAGTTCTGTTTATCCCACAAATGAACATTACATTTATATTTAGAGAGAGAGAGAGAGAGAGAGAGAGAGAGAGCGCACAACAGCGCAGGCAGAAAAGCAAACACCACAGGGAAGCATGTCAGGGAACCCTCCCCGCGGGGACTCATCCAGGGCGGACTCCGGCAGGCGGAGGCAGGCAGGTGGGCCTCCCAGGGGCACGGACAGGCAGGTGCACGGACCCAGGAGGGAAAGGCTTCACCTTCCAGCACTGGGGTTCACCTCCTTTTCTCAGCCGAAGAGCCGGCGTTCTCTGCAGGCACCTCCAGGGAACGCCGGCTCTTCAGCTGAGAAAAGGAGGCGAGCCCCAGCGCCGGAAGGGGAAGCTTTTCCCTCCGTGCCTGGGGCAAGGAGGGAAGGCTGGGGCTCACCTCCTTTTCTCAGCTAATGCAATGCACAACCATCCAATGACGCAAGTAGGAAAAATAAAAATACAGCAGCAGGAGGACGGGGGAGAGAGGGGGGGCAGAGAGGCTTTCGCGCGGCACACTGGCCACTCCCAAACGGCACACCAGTGTGCCGCGTCACAGCGGTTAAGAACGACTGGGCTAGGGAAGACAAACTATATTATAGCCAAAGGCTTCTGTCAACAGTATTCCACTTTATCAGATGCCTGCAAGAACATAGACCATGCCTGGGCAAACTTAGCCTTTCCAGGTGTTTTGGACTTCAATTTCCACAATTCCTAACAGCCTCAGGCCCCTTCCTGAGGTTGTTAGGAATTGTGGGAGTTTATTTTTCATTTATTTATTTATTAACTTCATTTCTACCCCGCCCTTCTCCCACGAGGGGACTCAGGGCGGCTTCACATATGCATCGATGATGCTTTCCACAATATACATACAATTAAAACAATTGGCTCAATTAAAACAATATAAATTATCCATAAAATTCCTTAATGCTCAATTAACATGCTGCTAAACCAGAGTCCAGCTGAAGAAATAGCGTCATGTCAAAATATTCAAGTCCAAATGCCATTGTCCACTAATCAATACCTTTAGTCGAACGCCTGGACCCACAGCCAGGTCTTTAGTTGTCTCCTAAAAGACAGGAGGGAGGTGGCCAACCTAATATCCTTAGGGAGCGAGTTCCACAGATGGGGGGCCACTGCTGAGAAGGCCCTGTCTCTCGTCGCCACCAACCGCATTTGAGGGACTGTGACCTGGCCCTCTGTTTAAAAAGTTTGAGGACCCCTGCCTAAGACCATTGGGAAACACCTATTTCCGAAGGTCTTAAGAACGAAGACACCGCTAACTTTTTCCTCCCACCCCTTTCACTTCCCAGAGGTCCCTTTTTCTCCAGAGGGAGATGGTGACATTGTTCAGCCCTGCCCCCTCCACCCCCTCCACCATTTTAGGAGGAAGAGATGGGAGTGATAGAGGTGGGGGTTGGTTTGGAGCCAAGGGGGAAGAGGAATGAGGAGGGGGAGATAGGAAGGGAGAAGAGAGAAGGCGAGGGAGAAGTGGCCTAGGGAGGGGGGAGCTAGGGGAGGGCAGGGCTTAGAAAGGGGTAGAGTGGCCCCTCCATGGCCAAATCCCAGGGAGAAAGAGAAGTAACAACGAAAGACATCCTATATAACAGATATTTACATTGCAATTCATGACAGTAGCAAAATTACAGCTTTGAATTAGTAACAAAAATAATTTATGTTTGGGGGTCACCACAACATGAGGAACCGTATTAACGGGTTGCGGCATTAGGAAGATTGAGAACCACTGCTTTGGCATAAACAACATTAAGTTTCATTAGCCATGCTTGGGTAAGTGGAAGGCTTTTCATTTACAAACGCAAAATAGTTAGAAAGCATGTGCTGCATCCTAAGTTAACCGGATATTTGCATGGGTTTTGCATCTAGTCAATTTGAATGGAATTTTAGCTTCATACCAGCACTTACACATCTTCACTTCAGGGTCCTGATTCGTGTTGTGTATTTGTCTGGATATGCAGCACTCATTACTGTGGTGTAAATTGTGAGGCTGGAAGAAAACCATAAACAAATGGAGCAATTGCACTTACAAGTCCTAAAGGCAAGTCAGATACCTCTGGAAAACTCAATGACTGAGGCATAAAATGAATTCAGCATGACTTCCATGTCTGTGGGGGATACCTTCTATGTCAGGGGTGCTCACGCTTTTTCAGCATGCGAGCTACTGTACTTATAAAACAACCAAGTCAAAATGATCTACCTACCCACTACTCAGAAAGCCATTGAAGCAAAATATTTGGAAATTTATTTCAGTGAGAGGCATATAATATATTTTAAGACTGAATTCAACAAAATGTGAGTATAATAAGCCCATGAAATTATTCATCATCATAATGATGATAATATTCATTCAGCCTCTGCTACTACTATTAATAATAATAGTAACAACTAACTAACTAACTAATTTTATTATTTATGAGTCGCCCTCCACAAATGTGCTCCGGGGGCGACTTACACAGTTAGACATCTACAATACTAAAATATTAAAATTTTAAAATATTAAAATGTTAAAATATGGGAATAGACAGGTTCCAGGTCACTGATTGTCACTTATGCATATGCTCTTCTAAATAGCCATGTCTTAAGTGCCGCCAGAAATGAAGGCAGGTTGAAGATGGCTCTGTGGTCTGCCGGCAGAGAGTTCCACAGGACAGGGGCCACAACGGAAAAAGATCTCTGTCTCGTGGACTCCAAATGAGCCTCTCTCAGACCCGGGACACAGAGAAGGTTCTCGTAGGCTGGTCGTGGTGCTCTCAGATGGATAGATGGTATCAGACGGTCTTTTAGGTATGTAGGACCCTGGCCCCGCAAGGCCTTAAGTGTCAGGGTCAGGGCCTTATAAAGGACTCTGTACTCTGTACAACAACAACAGGTTCCTAGAGTAGAAGGAGACCTCCAAGGGCCATCCAGTCCAACCTCCTTCTGCCATAAGGGAAAAACACAATCAAAGCATTCCTCACAGATGGCCATTCAGCCTCTGATAATAATAATAATAATAACAACAATGGGTTCCTAGAATAGGAGGAGATCTCCAAGGGCCATCCAGTCCAACCTCCTTTTGCACCTGGGCAGCGTTGGGAGCCTGCGGGGCAGGACTGAGCCTTCCCCCCGCCCTGCCTACGATCTACCAGTAGATCGCAATCTACCTAATGAGCACCCCTGTTCTAGGTCTTCATGCGGATAGTGAAACCATGGTTAATAGTGAACACTTCTAAACAAATGACTTCCAATAGAAGAATACCATAAATTCGTACTGGAAGAACTGCCTCTGATCTTAGAAGTTCCATGTAGTCATTAACACTATGTAACAACTTTTTAAATAAAAAAAATCTGTTCCTGGTTTGAAAGTATTGTTTCCTGTTTAAATGGGCAGCACTAACTTTTAAAGTAGTTGTTCTACTCCAGAAACTTTGTTTTTGTGGCTACCACTGTTGTAGATCAGCCACCAGAAGCTGATGGCTTAACTGATGATTTAGAGAGGATTGTGAGCTTTCATGTGGCACAAAGTGATGGAATCTCAAGTCTGGGAAATTCAAGTTTGGGAAATGATAGTTCTCTCAGTGAGAAAACTGGCTCAGAAAGTGCAGGACCTCAAGGGCATTCAGGGGAGTCAGAAGTAGCAACAGTAAATAAGGAATTGAGTGAAGAGCTGAATGATAGGGAGGGTTTCCATGGGAGCTCACCTGTAGCTATGGAGTCTTCGTTTACAAATCAGAGCCGAAAATAGATTGCGTCGTTCAGAGAGTTTACGTGGGAAAGTTATGAAGGAAATTCATGGGAAACTGAATGATTTCGTGGGTGTCTATTAAACTGCAAGTTGTTTACTACTGAGTTAAAGTGAGAAGCTAGGCCTGAGTTCTCTTGTTCCTGGTTCAAATCCACCTTTGATTTTGGATTTAATATATCCTGGAAGTTTTCTATGTTCCTGTTCATGTACTCCTGTTCAAGTTCTACTAGTTATCTCTTGATTGTGGACTTATGTTGTATCTGTGATTTCTGGCTGTTCCTGGACTTTGCCATCTCTGAAACTTTATGAAACATTTGGATTGTTGTTTTGTTATCACCTGTTGCTAAACCTTTTTGGATTATATATCTTTCTCCCTTATTCCTGATGTTTATATGGTTTTTATACGTTTTTACAATAAACTGTTTGCTTATATTCTTGGACTCTTGTGTGGTGCAGTGGTCACAGGTGTTTCCAGGCCTGGAGTGCAACAGCCACACGCGGTGCTAAATTGGTTGAGACTCCATGAATTGGAAAACTACAGTAAAATCTGCTGCAGGATGTCCCACAAAAACAAAGTTTTTGCAGTTTAGCAACCCTTTCCCATGTTTTTTTTAAAAAATAATAGAACCAATTAGGAAATGGCATTTATAACCCAGGATCAAAAATCGTGTAACAAAGTACCATAAATGACCAACGTTTGACAGCAATGAGATACACAGTGGATGTAATTAACATACCATAAATGGAATAGTAACTTCTAGAATATCAGCTGTAACAAATTGCCCTTTTGGATTTTCCAACAAATCATGTAACAAGTTGCTTTATTTTTTTTAAGGCTTTATTTTTTAAAGGCTATTCTAAAATGTGCATCTTTTCTTTTACATATGTCAAAACTAGAATGTTTCAAAATCTGTAAATATAAGAGTGAATGTTTGTATGCAGAGGTGCGGGGTGCGGAAGGATATGTGGCAGCTTTCGGATTAGTTGCCACTGTGGTAGAATTTGCATATGGCTACTGATTGGCCAGTCTCAGCATTCCAACATTCTTAGGCGCCAGACAGAGGGGATAGTTTGCCACTGAGGGAGAATTTGCATATGGTTTCTGATTGGCCACAGTCAACATTCCAACATTCTTTGGAGGCAAGGAGGGAAAAGGAAAGGGCCTCAGGCAGGTAGTCACTGTGGCCCACAGCAATGACATATCAGGACCGAACTTGGTACACAGAGGCCCAATGGACCACTTTACAACCTGGTGCAGTTCGGGGCAGGATGGGCCACGAATGATGGGATTTGCAGTACCTTCACCCGATTCACTACCCACAGAACATTGTAGCCCATACAAATCACAGACCAGGCCCAAGCTTGGCACACGGAGTACTCATGACCCACTCTACATCCTGATGCACTTCTAAGGGAGATGGTCCCTGGATGATGGGATTTGTAGTGCCTTCACTCACAAACTGAAAGCACTGCGACCCTCATCCAATAAAGACCAAACTTTGTTACAGGATATGGATATGTACTAGCTAAGTATTTGCAAGGATCATCTTCTGTTTAGATGTGTGTTGAGGAAGAACACCTGGATAACTAAGCAATTAAGCTTGAGCCACTCCCTGCATAGAGGATATCATGAGGAGTGTTTCCTTGATGTGGTGTGTGAGGAAGGAGATTATGAAGACTGTAGTTCATGGAGAGACTGATGGAAAGTCTACCATG
>JARBWK010000012.1:102368384-102441003 GCA_030556195.1 Anolis apletophallus
TTGGTCAAGGCGAGGCAAACTAGGCTCCAAGATTCACTCCGCTTCAACGCCCTTCAGATCAGACGTGGCGGAGAACTGACGATCAGTTCCCACCGGGCCGTTCTTAATCCCTCGGCCTGGAACCCCGGCGATCTAGGGCCCGGCGTCTCCAGTCTCTACTTTCCGAACGGCGGCGGTCTAGGGACAGATGCCAGCTCCTCCTGCCCTCCTCTATGTCCCTGGCGCCTGTTATGAGAACGGCCCGCTCTTCCAGTCCAGTATCGCTATCTTCCTGAGAAGCAGCCTCCCCCGGAGTTTCCCAGCCACTAGCCTCCATCTGCTGCCCGGCCAGCTCTTGGGAACCTCGGCCGTTTGGGAATTCATAACTTTCTCCGCTATCTGCTTCGCTGCCTCCCATCTCCACCTGGTCCGCTCCTTCCCCGGGAGAATGCTCCCACTCGAGATCCCAGGCTAAGCTCTCTACAGGTGAACTGGGCAAGGCACGGCTGACCAATCTTGCTCTGGGCCTTCCAACTCATCCTCTGAGTCCCTTCCAGCCTGTGCGGGTCCCACTGCCAACGGGACCCCCGGCGGATCACCCCCCCCCCCCAGTGGCACGAACGAGCCCATGGGTGCTACACTCATCCTCTAGGAATTGGATACTGAGCTGATGGAAATCTTTCAAGAAGGAACTCCATTGCATTTACAGAAGACACACGCACATCACTTTTTTTCACCATCTTGTTAAAAACTTCCCCATTCCAGCAAAGGAAACAAAGCAAAGACGAGGATAGCTTTAGGAGGAGGGAATGAAATAAATTTGCCACTTACTTTTCGTAAGAGCTTGTCATGACAGCGAAGGAGTTCAAAGAAAAGTTCCAACAAGCTTGTCGGGTTAATTAAGTTCTTATTTCGCAACAGGATCAAAGCTTTGCAAAAGGTCTGCAAAACAAAGAAAAAAGTTATCAAAGATTGTAAAAAATCCAACAAGACTATGTTATGCCATAAATGATACTCAGTTATATTTCCAGAGTTGAAAGAGTTTTTAAAAACCTCCCTGTGTTTTCCCAAGTGCTTTGTCATAGTTCCTCCTCATTTGGGAACATTATCTCCCTGCTCTTACCTTGTTTTGGCCCTGATGGCTTCTAGATACTGTCGTCAAAAAGGTTTTCCAAGTTCTGCAAATGTTAGCGTATGAACATGAGACTCACCATCCGAAGATCAGCATCCAGGACTGTGTGATTGTAGGAGAGAAGCTCCTTCAGTTGTTGTGGAAAGTCTGCAAGATGTTGAGGGTAGCAATGGCCAACCTGTCTTCAATTAAAATAATTGATGATAGAAAGCATCTCCATTTCTTACAGATATCACTCATCTTTATTTTTAACTGCATAGAACATATAATGAGTAAGAGGTACAAGGATAGGAAGTAACTTTTAATCTTGAGACTGTTGTTTTCCCGAAAAACTAAGGACACTGACAGGCAGGAGGAAATACATATTTTTTTTACATCTCATAACACCAAATTCAGCTGAAACAACTCTTCTATTAGTTGTCCATCATTTATATGGTCCTGCTATGTAACTCAGTTCAAGGTTCTTTATTAGTGTTTCAAGTAAGCCTGGAAATGTTACCCATTTGGATTACAACTCTCAGAAGCCATCAGTCAACATAGATGGATGACAATGTTGGCTGGTGGATTGTCAGAGTTGTGATTCAATTCCTCTTTGCTAAAATTTGCATTTTCATCCTTATCTATGATATTCATTCTTCCAACTCTTCCCACTCTAGATTTCTTCTTTCCTCAACCTTTAAAAAGTCCACACCCATTCTCCAGAACTACGATAATTTTATGTTGATGCTTTGGCTCATAATTTTAATTTTTAAAACAAAAATAGAAACTGTTCAACTGCTTTCATTGTCTGTGATTGCTCTAGATCAGGGGTGCTCATTAGGTAGATCGCATTCTACTGGTAGATCGCGTAGGGCATCCTGGTAGATCACAGGCAGGAGGGAGGAAGGCTCAGTCCCACCCCGCAGGCTGCCAATGCCGCCCAAGTGCTGCCAGCCCTGGGTTATCTGAGGTTCTTTCCACAGAGTTGAATAAAATCCCATGTTATCTGCTTTGTATCAGATTATATGGCAGTGTGGACTCAGAAAACCCAGTTCAAAGCAGATATTGTGTCATATGTTTCACATTTTTGTAGTAGGTAGGTAGATCATTTTGACTTGGTTGTTTTATAAGTAGCTCGCATGCTGAAAAAGTGTGAGCACCCCTGATCTAGATATTTACAGCCCCAAATACCTAAAAACACCACATCTAGTCAGATCTTGGAAGCTAAGGAGGGATACTATTTGGTTGGGAGACCAGTAAGGACCATTCCAGACAGGTCCTATATCCCAGGATATGATCCCAGGTTTTCTGCTTTAAACTGGATTATAGGAGTCTGTACTGCCAGATAATCTGGGATAAACCAAAAACATGGGATCTGATCATAGGATATAGAACCTGTTTGGAAGGGCCCTAGGTGCTTTAACTCAGATGAAAGAAGCTTTGAGTATCCCCTTCCTTTAAAAAAATCCTGTGAAACTCATGGGGTCTCCAAAGACTGACAACATAAGTTGAAGGCCCGTACCATACACATATCCACAGATATGTACATGTCTCTGATCATTTTATTTTTCTTTTCTGTATCAGACCCAAGCTAAACTGAACAAAACTCCATACATATGTGTACACAAACCACGCTACTTTACCTGTGACAAGAACATCACTAGTTCTGCCAGATCTTTATTGGGCTTAGCTGGCTGCAGTTTGAAGATCTCCACATTGGACTGGTAATGGCGATACTGCTGAAGAAACTGAAAGAAGCAAAAGGCAAACACACAGAGAGAGTAAAAACATTCCTTCCATTCTAGTTTTTTCAAGTGTTTTGAAAACATGTATTATTTTATTTATTTTCAGTTACATCAATAGAAACAGATAGAATGTAAGAAAAGAATATTCCTTTAATTTAAGATTAATTGTTGCAAGTCAGTTTTCATGGTCAAGCAGGGATTCAAACCTTGACCTCCAGTGTCGGAGTGCAATACTCAAGCTTTAATATGTATCTTTCATGGAACTGCATTTTCATGCGTGTGTATGTAGATTTTTATAGTATTTGTGTGTTTTTGACTGTGTTGTAACCTGCCTCGAGCCATGAGGAGAGGCAGGTGAGAAATAAGATTATTATATTATATTAGGCTACCAAGGCTGGATCTACACTGCCATATAATGCAGTTTCAGAATACAAATTAATAGCATTGAATTGGATCACATGGCACTGTAATTCCAGTTCATATAAACGGCCTTATATGACAGCATGTAATGTAATGACTCTTAATTACTCACCAGTTTCCACCTGTTGTTTTTTGCATTTAAACCGGCCTCTTTCTGTACCTTGTTGTCCGGGCACTGGAATTCGCTGGTGGCTGCGTCCACCATATTCACAATTATTTGAATGATGATGAAATATTGGTATGTATTCCTTGCATAGCCTGTTGCACTGTTTTGGTGTTGTTCTCTTTTTGGAACGCATAGATTCTTTTACATGATTATATTGCTATACTTATACTTTGTATATCTATTTACTAGACTCCCCGGACCAGTGGAACTGTTGTTATTTGTGGATATTACTACCCCCCCCCCCCCACGGGTCCAGACGAAGCCTATTCAGGCAAAACGGCAAGGCCTTATTTTGACCGTCGACCCGCACCCTTCCTTTCTATCCCGGATTATATATTGATTCCTGTATGATCCGCATTAATTTACTTTATTGCCTTGGGATATTTTGATTGGAAGTTGGATTCTTCTACACATACAACAAATATTCATCTTGATTCCACTAATACCTTGATTTACCTTGATAAGAATAAACAATTGATTAGGACACACAGACGTTCCCCTCTTTACTTCAAGCAGGGATTCAAGCCTTGACCTCCAGTGTCGGAGTGCAATACTCAAGCTTTAATATGTATCTTTCATGGAACTGCATTTTTATATGTGTGTATGTAGATTTTTATAGTATTTGTGTGTTTTTGACTGTGTTGTAACCTGCCTCAAGCCATGAGGAGAGGCGGGTGAGAAATAAGATTATTATATTATATTAGGCTACCAAGGCTGGATCTACACTGCCATATAATGCAGTTTCAGAATACAAATTAGTAGCATTGAATTGGATCACATGGCACTGTAATTCCCGTTCATATAAACGGCCTTATATGACAGCATAGATCCAGCCTAAGACAACAATTAAGAAGTATCTCAGGAGAGCACAATTTCTCTGTAGATGTATGTAGCATTTTAGAGGGACATCAACTGGAACGGCGATTCGAGTGACGAGACTGTTTTATTGTTCCAAAGCTTCTTGATGTATTGTTTTAATTATGGTTTATGTTTTAATTATTATTTATGTTTTATTGTGGTTTTACTATTTTAATTAAAACCACAATAAAACAAAAAATCATAATTAAAACAATATCGTAATGCCTCTCCGTTGGCGCCCCCTTGTTTATTTTTTACTATTGTAATACCACTCTGTTGGCGCCCCTTTGTTGTGGGGGAGAGCCTTGCGTACCCTAATGAAGTTGTGAGCTATGCTGGCGGTGGTAGGGCCTCCCATGCCAGACAGGTCACAACCGAAGGGTCTGACAAAGAGCGTCAAAGGGCAGGATGGGCTCTCTAGCCTTTTGGCAGCCATCCTAGGAGAAGGAAAACTGATTTCAAACCCGGGCAGATGATGCTCGTCTAACCCTGTACGGTCAACCATCTAGAGCAGTGTTTCCCAACCTTTTTTGAGCTGTGGCACACTTTTAACATTAAAAAAATCCGGGGGCACACCACCAACCAAAATGACACAAAATGACACTCTAACACTGTAAACAACGGCTGGGGGATGGTGGCCTGCTGGGAGCAGCTGCTGGAAGTGCCGAAGCCGGGGGAGGAGCCAGGTCGTGCCATGCCCCGCCCCCTCCCCGGCTTCAGTTATCCCACAGCTTCGCCAGCCTTGAGGGGGCAGTGCTAAGCCAGCATTGTGCTGGCTCTGCCACTGCTGGCTTGGCACTGCCCCCTCAAGGCTGGCAAAGCTGTGTGAGCGCTGAAGCCGGGGGGGGGGGGAGGCGCCATGCCCTGCCCCCTCCCCCGGCTTCAGCTCTCCCACAGAGGAGGAGCATGAGCAGTGGACGGGCTTCAGTGGGCGGGGGTCCTCTTCCGCGCGGCTTCAGCGAGCAAGGGGCGAGAGTCATGGTGGGAGTCATGGCAGATTGAGGTTGGCTGGGGAACGCCGCCCGGCCCTCTTCCTCCTCTTCCCCCAAGCAGCAGGAGATTGGCAGGAGGAGGGGGGAAGGAAGGGGTGCAGAGAGCTTTTCTTGCGGCACACCTGAGAAACACTGATCTAGAGAAGGAAACTCGAACCAAACCTACGACCTGAGGACCTCGCTTTCACCATCCTAAGCTTGCTAGGCCCCGGCAGACGAACCTTTGTTTTTAAAGGGTGAGGCCAGTTCTGTGCACCCTGCGCTCCACCAGAAAAATCCATTGCACAGGCTCGAAGAACACATCCAACCTCTGAATCATCAATGCGCTTGTAGAAAGTGTGGATGAGTCCTTCCTGAATCTTCGTTCGTGAAGAAAAGCCAATAATTGTTGTAATTGTTTGTATCAGTGCCCAATGTAAGGCATTGAATTTTGCCATTATTTATGTCTGAACCGCTTTGAGTGAGAAAGGCGTTACAGAAATACTGCAAATAAATAAATAAATAATGAATGTAATCCAGGTTATCCAAGCAGCTCACTGGTTTCTCTGTCTATCTCCAACACAGGGTGTATCTACACCAGTGTTTCTCAACCAGTGTGCCGTGGCACACTAGTGTGCCGTGAGCGATCATCAGGTGTGCCGCAAGAAAAGCTCTCTGCCCCCCTTCCTTCCCCCCTCCTCCTGCCAAACTCCTGCTGCTTGGTGGAAGAGGAGGAAGGGCCGGGCGGCCGTTTCCCCAGCCAACCTCCAATCTGCCATGACTCCCACCATGACTCTCGCCCCTTGCTCGCTGAAGCCGCGCGGAAGAGGACCCCCGCCCACTGAAGCCCGTCCACCGCTCATGCTCCTCCTCTGTGGGAGAGCTGAAGCCGGGGGGGAGAGGGCAGGGCATGGCGCCCCCCCCCCCCCCGGCTTCAGCGCTCACACAGCTTTGCCAGCCTTGAGGGTGCAGTGCCAAGCCAGCAGTGGCAGAGCCAGCACAATGCTGGCTTGGCATTGCCCCTCAAGGCTGGCGGCTGTGGATAACTGAAGCTGGGGAGGGGCGGGCATGGCACGACCTGGCTCCTCCCCGGCTTCGGCACTCCCAGCAGCTGCTCCCAGCAGGCCACCATCCCCCAGCCGTTGTTTACAGTGTTAGAGTGTCATTTTGTGTCATTTTGGTTGGGTGGTGTGCCCCCGGATTTTTTTTAATGTTAAAAGTGTGCCACAGCTCAAAAAAGGTTGGGAAACACTGCCCTAGCCCATTCACTAACTTTGTAAACAAACCCGCATGGTGAGAGCCAAGCCAATCACGGCTGTTTATCTTTCCAGAAGCACATGGTGTTCCCTGGCTAATCACAGCCTGTGCTTTTTAGACCAATAGTAGCTATCTTTTGGTAAGCCAATCACAATTGTCTATTCTCGGACTGCTGTTGGCAAGCTGACTCTGTTATCCTAATTCTATACCTGTTCTAAGCAGCACTCTCCCCTGGCGTTTCTCCTGTTGAAGCATCAATTTCTCCTTTAAGGCCAGTTCTGTGCACCCTGCGCTCCACCAGAAAAATCCATTGCACAGGCTCGAAGGACACATCCAACCTCTGAATCATCAACGCGCTTGTAGAAAGTGTGGATAAGTCCTTCCTGAATCTTCGTTCGTGAAGAAAAGCCAAGAACTATTGTAATCGTTTGTATCAGTGCCCAATGTAAGGCATTGAATTTTGCCATTATTTATGTCTGAACCGCTTTGAGTGAGAAAGGCGTTATTTACAGAAATACTGCAAATAAATAAATAATGAATGTAATCCAGGTTATCCAAGCAGCTCACTGGCTTCTCTGTCTATCTCCAACACAGGGTGCATCTACACTGTGGAATTAACACAGTTTGACACCGCTTTAACCGACATGGCTCAATGCTGTGGCATCCTGGGAGCTGCAGTTGTACAACCAGAGTGCCGGTGCCTCACGAAACTACATCTCCCAACATCCCATGTGAAACAACATTCAAGCCAAAGCAGGCGCCCTCACACTGCGGCCCTCCAGCTGTGGGGCCTTCAACTCCCAGAATTCCTGACAGCTGGACAAGCTCATGAGGCAGGCCTGGGCAAACTATGGCCCTCCAGGTGTTTTGGACTCCAACTCCCACAATTCCTAACAGCCTACCGGCTGTTAGGAATTCTGGGAGTTGGAGTCCAAAACACCTGGAGGGCCATAGTTTGCCCAGGCCTGTCATGAGGGCTCCTGGGAGTTGGAGGGCCGCAGAGTGAGGGCGCCTGGCCTAGAGCAGGGACAGGCCTTCCCTTTCCGTTAGCTTACCTCCTCGGTATACGAAGGCGGATCCCGCTTGATCAAGTTCTGCAGCTGCGGGAGGTTAAGAGGCAGCTTATTATTATTGCGGCCGGCCATCGTGATCAAAGGACCCGCGGCAAGAGCTTCGGTTTGCACGACTGATTCCTAACCGGAAGAAACACGTGGGCCTCTCCTGGGCGCTGCCATCTTGGTTACGGACACTGAAAAGGGTCACAAACCTTTCAAGCGCAACCGTTCTGCTACCAGCTAGAAATAGAACCACCCTCTTTAACTCAGGCGGCTACGGGTGCTTGGGAAGGTCAGGCTTCTTCCAAACGCAACCGTTTACATTGCTGGAAGTAGTAGAGAGCCTTCCTGCTGCAGTTTCTCCAATGCCTTCTTCCCATTGATCACAATAGATTGGACTCCTATTGAACCCTAATTGTACTAATTGTGATCTAAGTGATGGAGGCCAATTTTTAACTGGATCTTATAGCCTTTTTTTAAACAAGGTTTTATGATGTTTTCGGTGTATCACATGTCTGAATTATTACATAGATTAATATGTATGATGGATCTATTGAGTTATTATTATAAACATGATTTTGGACTTTTTTTCCCCCTTACGTATCATGGTTTATTTTTCTTCTGATTTTCTGTTTTAGTTTTAACTTTCTCTGGATTAAAAAAAAATTGATCACTATTACTGTATATTTATTTATTTATTTATTTATTTATTCGATCGACTTAATATACCGCTCTCTCTCAGATTAACACATAAAATGCAATAAAACCAGATTAAAACCCCCAGTTAAAATAAAATTCCAGCAGAACTGCGATGGCAGTAGGAATATGCTGACAGCGACACAACAGGATGCTGATAACACGGCATTGGTTATGGACCAAATGCCTGTCTGAATAGCCAGGTCTTTACGGCTCTGCGGAACGGCATTAAGTCCCGGATGGCTCGCAGCTCTTCGGGGAGGGTGTTCCACAGGGTTGGCGCAGCTACGGCAAACGCCCTCTGCCGCGTGCTAGCAAGTCTATAGACCTTAATCCCAGGCACATCCAGTAGATTGAGCCCCTCTGAGCGCAGCGATCTCCTGGGCACATAAGGGGTAAGCTGCCCCCTCAGGTACACTGGCCCCAAACCATATAAGGCCTTGAAGGTTAAAACTAACACCTTGGAGGTGACCCGGAATTCAATAGGAAGCCAGTGCAGTTCACGCAAGAGTGGAGTCACGTGGGCAGATCTTGATGCTCCTGAGAGCAGATGTGCTGCAGCGTTCTGCACCAGCTTGAGTTTCCGGATCGCCGACAAGGGTAGGCCAATGTACAGCGCAATACAGTAATGGAGCCTCGAGATGACTGTGGCTTGGATCACCGTGGCCAGGTCGCAGCGGGAGAGGTAAGGAGCCAGACGTTTTGCCTGTCCTAGGTGGTAGAAAGCTATCTTGCAGGCGCAGGCAATCTGCGCCTCCATAGACAGCTGGGCGTCCAGCCAGACCCCTAGGCTCTTTACTGACGGTTGCGGGCGAAGAGCCACGCCGTCGAACGTCGGCAACTGGGTCTCTACCCCCCCCCCCGGGCGGCCCAGCCACAAGATCTCCGTCTTCGCCGGGTTCACCTACAACTTACTGGCTCGCAGCCATCCAGTTACGGCTTCCAGACAGAGATGGAAATTATCGGGTACAGAGTCCACCCCGGGGTCCATCCTCAGAATGAGCTGGGTGTCATCAGCGTACTGATGACATTCCAGCCCAAAACCCCGTACCAGTTGGGCGAGTGGTCACATGTAGATGTTAAATAACAGCGGGGAGACAATGGCCCCCTGAGGGGCTCCACAATGTAAGGGGGAGCCCTCGGAGACCACCCCTCCCCACTTCACTCGCTGCAGGCGGTTTTGGAGGAAGGAGGACAGCCAGTTGAGGGCTGTCCCCCTCACCCCCGCCACCGCCAGGCGGTGTGTCAAAAGTTGGTAACCGACCAACTTATATTGTTTTTCCTTGATGTAAACTGGGATATATATATACTGTATAAAGCCTTATTTATTTATTTACACCAGGAATGTGGCGCAGCTGGCTAAGTGTCAGCTGCATAAGATCTCTCTGACCAGTAGGTCATGAGTTCGAGGGCTGCCCGGGCCGAGGTGGGTGCTCGGCCTTTAAGTGTAGCCTGCTGTTGACCTTTGCAGCCTGAAAGACAGTTGCATCTGTCGAGTAGGAGATAAAGGTACCACATTAAGTGGGGAGGCAAATCTTGACTGAATTATGAGGCCATTAAAGAACTCCAGGAACGCTGAGAATGCTGAAGGAACAACAAGGGATGCTGAGATATGAGGAGTGCGTCTGCTCCCCCTGGTGGCCAGAGTTTGCCTCTATTTGTCTATATGTTGTGTATGTGAAAAACAGCAGGAATCGTCTGCTAGTATGTGTACCTGTAGTCCGCTCTGAGTCCCCTTCGGGGTGAGAAGAGCGGAATATAAATAAAGTAAATAAATAAATAAAATTTATTTATTTACATCATTTCTACCCCTCTCTTTTCAACCCCCGGAGGGGGGGGGGACTCAGAGCGGCCTAACAAAACGCAACAATTCGGTGCCGATAGACAATATAAATACAATATAAAACCATAGACATTCAGGATTAAAATACAATTAGCATTGACACATAATACACATACACTTAAGTTGAAAACAAAGTTCCATCCACCACATAAGCATTGGGCCATAACCGTCAACTTACCAATTACAATTCCAATCCAAAGTGCTGCATTGTGCTAATGTGCAAAAGCCTGGTCCCAGAGCCACGATTTCACTTTTTTCCTGAATGCCAGGAGGGATGGGGTTGATCGTATGTCGCTTGGAAGCGCATTCCACAGATGGGGAGCCACCACCGAGAAGGCCCTCTCGTCCCCACCAACCGCGTTTGAGAAGTTGGTGGGAGCGAGAGCAGGGCCTACCCGGCTGATCTTAAATTACGAGGTGGGATGTAGCAGCAGATGCGTTCAGACAAGTAAGCTGGGCCAGAACCGTATAGAGCTTTATAGGTCAAAACCAGCACTTTTAATTGGGCTCAGAGATGGACCGGCAGCCAGTGGAGCTGACACAACAGGGGGGTGGTATGCTCCCTGTATATAGCTCCGGTTAATAATCTGGCTGCCGCCCGTTGGACTAGCTGCAATTTCCGAACTGTCTTCAAAGGCAGCCCCACGTAGAGTGTGTTGCAGTAATCTATTCAGGATGTGACCAGAGCGTGGACGACTGTAGCCAGATCAGACTTCCCAAGGTACGGGCGCAGCTGGCACACGAGTCTTAACTGTGCAAAAGCTCCCCTGGCCACAGTCGAAACCTGGGGTTCCAGGCTCAGCAATGAAGCCAGGATCACTCCCAAGCTGCGAACCTGCGTCTTCAAGGGGAGTGTAACCCCATCCAACATAGGCTGTAACCCTATGCCCTGTTTGGTCTTTCGACTGACCAGGAGGACCTCTGTCTTGTCTGGATTAAGTTTCATTTGCTCACCCTCATCTAGTCCAACACAGCAGCCAAGCACCAGTTCAAAGTCTGGGCAGCCCCCTTAGTGACAGATGGAAAGGAGTCCAACAATACACTAAACACAGGAGGGATATATCTTGTGTAAACAAGAGCATGCGCGAATGTCCGCTGGGTCCCGAGCGCGCCTGCGGCTTTGGAGCCAGCGCGCAGTCGCCCTCGGGACCCAGCGGACATTCGCGCATGCTTTGGGAGGCGCACTGCAGCCGGCGCATGTGGGTGGCTGTGCAGCGGCGGAGGCGGCGGAGGCGGCAGGACCGAGTGACGCGGCGGCCGGGGGGGGGGCAAAATTTTCTTTGCCTACCCCCCTGGAAAAGGTCAGGCCGGCCCTGGTTCCGTGGATCTTACCCGGGGCCAGAGGGGCCTCCTTGTTTAAAGACTACTAGCCTGGTCAAGTCGGGAAACCAGGGCTCAGTGGATTTAGCCAAGTGTGGCATCTTGGACATTGCTTCTTTTTAGAAAACCTTTAAGATTATCCTTGGCTATTTTTGGACTTTGAGAGCATTTTTGAACAATTCTATCTTTGCCTTTTTCTTATTTACTGATTCTAAATAAAGCATTTAATCGCAGCCGCTGTGTGTTGGTTTACTAAGGGTCTGGTCTCTCTAAGTCATAGTGCAACAGTGCGTCATCAATTATACTTCCCAAAGTCTCCTTCTCTGGAGGATTTTCAGCAGAGACTGAATGGCAATCTGTCAGGAGTGCTTTTATTGTATTTGCCTGCATGATAGAAGAGGGATGGACTGGATGGCCCTTGGTTTTCCCTATTCAAAAATGGATTCGCCATGCAAGCAATCATATCGTGCCAGCAATTTGGTATAACACGGAAGGGGAATCCCCTGCAGACGATAATAGCAAACAAAGACCAAGCTCCCTTTTGCAGGAAAACCAATGGCTTCTCATAAAGAAACTTAATTGCTTTCACTTTTTGGAATGATTCATATGTGGCCACAATGTATGAGAAGAATCGGACGCTGCCTAGACTGTGTATAGAGATCTCAAGAAAACAATCGCCTGGAAGATTGCATCATTATTAAAGAAATAATTCAATGCATTGTTATTACATAGACGAAAGAGAGAGAACATAGCGTTTGTTGTCGAAAGCTTTCATGGCCTGAATCCCTGGGTTGCTGTGAGTTTTACAGAGCTGTCTGGCCATGTTCCAGAAGCATTCTCTCCTGACATTTCGCCCAATTCTATGGAAGGCATCCTCAGAGGTTGTGAAGCAGCAAATTTGGGAGTTATGGAACTCCGAGTGGCAAATTTACTTTTACTAAGGCCACCTGAACGTGCGGGTACAAGGATGAGGAAAACTCACGACAACTGTGAAGTAGATGAAATCAAAATGGTTTATTGATGGCACCAGCTGGTGGGTTTTGCCAGCAGAACACGGCTGCAATCAGGGGCAAAAGGCCCCGGTCATTCTCAGTACAAAACATTTATACCCCAATGGAGGCATCTCGGATAAACCCGCCCTTCTTCATAGATTTTACACAATCATAATTGGCTGGTGTCTCATGGCATTTCATTAATCCAATTAAACATTGCATTTCCATTAGCATCACATCTAAAAGTCCCACCTATGTATGAGAACAATAGTCATTTCTACGTTATTTCTTTCTCACAGTACATATCAGCGGCCAGGGACGTCCGTGTTCCCGGTTTGCAACAATTCACATTCTGCCTCTCTCTGCCAACAAAGGATGGGGCTGAATTACTCCATACATGCGCAGTTCTTTTCCCTTTTTGGCACTAACGTCTTCCATTAGCACATCCTGTACTGTTTAACCAATCTAAGCCTATGTTATCTCACGTTAGGCACAGAGTGCATATCAGCAAGTCACAGCATATATTAGAAGCATCAATCACAGTGTTATTTTCACGGAACAAGTGCCTGCCTGATTCTTGGCACAGAAACCCACTTTTCAAAGCTCTACACGTGTGCAGCATCACTCTCTGACTGTACTCCTGCACGGAAAGTACCAAAAAACCGCTTTAGTTGTGAGGTATGTTGAAAACTAGGCAAGTGAGGTTTATATATCTGTGGAATGTTGTCCAGGGTGGGAGAAAAAAACCTCTTGTCTGCTTTTCCCAAAGCAGGAACTAAGCTAATTCTATTATTAGCTTTTCTTCTTTATCATTCTATTAAGGCAGTGTTTCTCAACTGCTGTTCCTCGGCACACTAGTGTGCCGTGCGCAATCCCCTCCTGTGCAGCGAGACAACCTGTCGTCCCCCCGTTTCCTCCCCCTCCTGCTTCTACTGCTTGCAGGGGGAGGAGGAGGAGGAAGGGCCGGGTGGCAGCAGCAAAGAAGGGGACAGGGCGCCGCCTCCTTCAGCCGTTTCCTCCCACGCCACGGGCTCGAGGGAGGAGGGAAGGGTGACGTCACTCCAGCACATCTTTGTCAAGAATTAAAAGGAGGAAGGAGGCCCACTGTCTTCGCCGAAGCCAGGGCCTCGGTTGGTGTCACTCCCCGACCTCCGGAAGCCTCCGCAGCAGCAATCGAGGCCCGCTGTCTTTGCCGAAGGCGAAGTTGGTGTCGCAGAGGCCTCCTCTTCTCCGGAGGCCTCCGCTGTAGCGGATATCTGGAGTCCCAAAATTCCCAGGCAAATACTTCTAACTCTCAGGCGGCGACTTTCGTGCAGGCACAGGAACGAAGGACGCAACAATTGATACTGGTCCAAATGAAGCCAATTTATTGATACATCAGCTGACGGAGTCTGCCTAGCATAAGGCTGCCATGGCAGAGCTCCGAACAGGACCCAGCATTCAAGTTTTATACATTCAATGGCTGCAAACCCCTGGCCCTGCCCATCTTCATAACTTGCAATAGGCTGGCATTCATGAAACCACATTTCATTACCCAATTAAACAAAGCACTGTTCAGCATTACATTTCTATTTGCTAAGAGCTGTGTCGCAGCATTAATTCTTTAGTCCCATTGTTCTATGTTATTGCCTTATGAGCAAAGTGTTCTTGAATGGCAACATTTCTATGCCGTGCCTCTTATTCTCGTCTCTGGCTGCTAGCATGATTTCTGGCAAGCTATCTAGCTATACTAAGGCCAGTTATTCTAAAACCTTTGCTGTGCATCACTCTCCTCTGACATCACTTCTGCTAAAAGCATCAATTCTGCTTTACCGCGACACCAACTGAGGCCCTGGCTACAGCGATGACGACAGGCCTCCCTCCTCCTTTTAGGCCTTCAGCAGCCAGCGCTGCTGCCGGGGAATGGCTGCGGTGGCACTGGCTGCTGAAGGCCTAAAAGGAGGAGGGAGGCCTGTCGTCATCGCTGTAGCCAGGGCCTCAGTTGGTGTCGCGGAGGCCTCCGGAGAAGAGGAGGCCTCTGCGACACCAATCCCGCCTCGGCAAAGACAGCGGGCCTCCCTCCTGGGCCCTGTCTGGGAGCCGAGTTTGGCCAGCTCGCGTCTTCTGCCAAGCCCAGCGGGAGACGCGAGCTGGCCAAACTCGGCTCCCAGGCAGGGCCTGTCCCTTCAGGGGAGCCTTTGTCCCGGGTCGCGGCTTCGCCAAGCCCGGCAGAGGCGCAAACCGTGAGAACGGCTCCTTGCCTGCTTCGCCGACCCCAAGTCTCTGGATGTAGGTGAACTACAACTCCAAAACTCAAGGTAAATTCCTATTAACTATATTATTACTGTGTTAGAGTGTCATTTTGTGTCATTTTGGTTGGTGGTGTGTCCCAGAATTATGTAAATGTAAAAAGTGTGTCGCGGCTCGAAAAAGGTTGAGAAACACTGTATTAAGGCATACTGTAATTTCCAAGCAATTGGTTTCCTTTCTAGATTTGCTTGCATTTTCCTGACCCTTTGTGTTACTGAAATTGAAACCACTCATGACTTGGTAAGAGAGAAGCCTTTTCAAGGAAAAGGGAATTACCCCTTGAAAAATATATATGGTAACGGGCCAATTTCCGGCCTTTCCAGTCTCCCCAACTGCAGCTGTCTTCCTCCAGCTGGAAATTCTTCTGCAGAGTATTTCTTCCAGGATTGTGAAATACTATACTTGGCAATTTTTCTGTTTTGGAGGAAATGCAGCCGAACATCTGTATACAAATATGGGTGTATTAATTGCATATACAATGCATCCAACACAACGAGGGGGGGCAAAAGAAGCAAACATGGACTGGAGTTCTGTAAAATTAAGAACCAGGACTGATTCTAGATTTGGAGAGGCAAAAAATCAATACATACTGTTGAATTCATATTATACGAGGGCGGATCAATAAGTCTGTGACTTTTTGAATGAAACACAGGTTTTTGGATAATAAATCATTTTATTTTTCAACATAGTCTCCTTTGAGCTCTATACACTTTCTCCAACGTTTCTCCAATTTTGTTATCCCTTCCAAAAAGTAAGATTTGTCGAGGTCATCAAAATAGGTATTTGTTTGTGATTTGACTTCTTCGTTGGAGTCAAATCTCTTTCTGCCGAGCCATTTCTTCAGGTTTGGCAACAAGAAATAGTCACTTCGGGGCTAAATCTGGAGAATAGGGCGGATGAGGGAGCAATTTGTATCCCAATTCATGGCTTGTTGCCATGGAAACTGCACATGTGTGCACCCTTTCATTGTCCTGCATTGTGAGCAAACACAGCACCCATCTTGCAGAAATCTTTCTCATACCCAAGTGATCATTTAAAATTGAAACCCCTGAGCCATGTGAGATGCCTATGGCTTCCACAATCTCTCACACTTTCAATCTCTGATTGGCCAACACCATATTGTTAATTTTTTCAATTGTTTCGGGTGTAGAAACCTCAACTGGGTGTCCAGAATGTTCGGCACCTTCTATGTTTGTACGGCCACAACAAAATTCAGTAAACCACTTTTTAACCATTGAAATTGATGGTGCAGAGTCCCCATAGTATTTATCAAGCTTAGCCTTGGTTTGAGTGATGGTTTTTTCCCGCAAAAAATAATGCTTAGTGTGCACACAAAATTCACTTTTTTCCCATTTTCTCCTCTAATCACGCAGTAGTCTGCTATCAATGGCTGTCAAACACAAACTAAATGACGCAGCTTGTTCAAATTTTGAGAAGAGTCAACAGACAGATGCCTGTTGACAGGAGCAGTGTTGCCCTTTCAGTTTAGAGGCGGGAAATTCAAAAAGTCACTGACTTATTGATCCGCCCTCATACTATGTATTGAGATTTTTGTTCCTGGGTTATAAATGTCATTTCCTAATTTGATCTGTCATAAAACATGGAAAACATTTATTCAATTTCAAAAACTTTGTTTTTGTAGAACATCCTGCAGCACATTTTGTTAGAGCATGTAAAAAAATCAGTTAGTGAGTATGTTAACTGAACATGCAAAGCACAAAGCTGGTTGTTTAGGCCAGTGATTTTCAACCTTTTTTGAGCCGCAGCACATTTTTTACATTTACAAAATCCTGGGGCACACCACCAACCAAAATGACACAAAATGACACTCTAACACAGTAATACAGATAGTTAATATGTTTTTAAATATATTTATACACTCAGTGTGAAACTTGGGCCTGTTTCGATGAACACAACATAGATATCCTGGCAGGAATGGCAGAAAGACGCACACGAAGGTCTTGCTCAACAGCTGGGAGTTATAGTTCACCCGCAATCAAAGAGCATTCTGAACTCCACCAATGATGAAATGGAATCAAACTTCCCACACAGAACTACCATAACCAAGAGGAAATACTATAAGAGTTTGGTGGGCATTGACCTTCAGTTTTGGAGTTGTAGTTCACCTATATCCAGAGAGCACTGTGGAGGGAAGGGAGGCAGAGCGAGGCTGGGAAGAAGGGAGCCCGAGTGGAGAAGAAAAAGTGTTCAGCAGGAGTGGGAAGAAAGGGTATTGGAGGTTCCAATTTCCCACGGCACACCTGATGATCGCTCACGGCACACTAGTGTGCCATGGCACACTGGTTGGGAAACACTGGGTTAGGCTACACTCAGGAGACTAGCTGAGCCTGGGAGTTTTGGCAACAGTTACATTTTTTGGCTTGAGCTATGCAGGAGCTAGGAGAGGCCATTTTGAGTTCTTGCTTCATGAGCTGCTGGAAGAGGATCTTCCACGTGGACACCCAAAGACCATTTGAATCTCTCTTAAAGGACATTGTGTGAGTCAATGCAACTGTTCACATGATTGGATATATGTTGCTCTGCATTACAAAGAGTAAACCTTGTTCTTTACTGATCATCTGTGTGGCATGTTTTCTTTCTCTGGTAAGAAAGTGTGTGGACTGATTAAAGCATGAACTATACGTGACTTTCATTCTGCCACACATTTTGCTATAGCTTTCCAATGAATATGTGATCGAGTCTCAACCAATTCAACTTAGTTTGTGGCAGCCACAAAAACGAAGTTTCTGGAGTATAACAACTGCTTTAAAAGTAAGTACAGCACAGTTAAGCCGGAAATAACACTTTCAAACCAGGAACAGGAAAAAAATCATATTTTGTTGCATAGTGTTATTGTTGAGTTATTTGAGCTCTGCTAAAATCGGAGGTTCGGGGCCCAGTGGGTGAAGGCAAAAGACTTTTATTCACCTTGGCCAAAGTGAATGCCCACAGAGTCTGTGCTTTATTTAAAGACTAGCATAACCCAAAGCAGAAATATGTATAGAATTTTGAAGCAAAAGACTTTGTAGTTCTGGTTTCTGAGCGGTCCAGATCATTGCTGGCTCGGATCTAACTAGCTGGTTGGTTGAAATCTGCCATCATCTTTGATTGGTGGAAAATTTAATAAATGTTTATTTCATCTTAACTTGTCTGCTCTTTAATGGTGATTGCATCTTAGCTTTTCTGTTCGCCATCTTGATCACACTTTCATATTCATTGGCCACGCATGCCTTAGTTTTCATCTGTGAATTGTTAATCGCTATAAGAGTAGTAGCTGTAACACAGTAGGTTAAACCACTAGCTGCAGGAAATCTGCTGACCAGAGGACTAGCAGTTCAAAGCCATGAGTCGGGGTGAACTTCTGCTGTCGGCCGTAGCTTCTGCAAACCTAGCAGTTCAAAAGCATGCAATGCAAGCAGATCAATAGGTACCGCCTCGGCGGGAAAGTAAAAGGGTGCCCCATGCAGATATGCTGGCAACACAATCAGATATGCCTATGGGACAACAGGCTCCTTGGCATGGGAAAATGGAACAAGAGCACCTCCCCATGGCCGGAGTTGAGCATCACCTTCAAACACCGGAGATGGAAGGGGAAGACCTTTACCTGAGTCTGTGTATTGTATGTCATTGTACCCTCTTGTTTCCAACAGTGCCTTGAAGCCATTACTGGTTGGCTGTGTGCCAGTAGATTGAGGGTGAATCCAGCAAAGACAGAGATACTGTGGCTGGGCCGCCCGGTTGGTGGGGAGGCCCGACTGCCTAGCTTGGATGGCAAGGCATTATGCCCGACATCCTCAGTTAAGAGCCTTGGGGTCGTTTTTGACCCGTTGCTGTTGATGGAGACCCAGGTCTCCAGCGTCAGCAAAACCGCCTTTTTCCATCTGCGGCAAGCTAGGCGTCTGGCCTCCTACCTATCCAGAGACGAACTGGCCATGGTGCTCCAAGCCACGGTCATCTCGAGACTGGACTACTTTAACGCCCTTTACATCAGCCTGCCCTTGTCAGTGATCCGGAAACTTAAGCTCATCCAGAATGCCACTGCACGACTTCTCACTGGGACACCAGTGAGATGTCACATAACACCTATCCTCCAGCAGCTTCATTGACTTCCGGTCAAGCACCTGATCGCCTTCAAGGTGATGGTGTTAACTTTGAAGGCCTTGCATGGTCTGGGGTCCGTTGTATCTGAGGGACCGTCTTTTCCCCTACCAACCCCAGAGGTCACTTCGTTCCGAACAAATGAACCTCCTGGAAGTACCGACCTTCAAAGCAATCTGTCTTACATCGACCCGCGCAGAGCCTTTTCTGTAGTGGCGCTGTCAATATGGAACACTCTTCCTAGCGATGTACGGGCCATGCAGGACCTTCTCTCCTTCCGCAAGACCCACCTTTTCCGGCTAGCCTTTGATTGCTAGGCCAGAAATCTTTTTAAAGCTAGTTTAATATGTATGCTTTTACCTCTGTGTGTTTTACCTGATTGTAAGCCGATCCGAGCCCTCGGGGAGTGGCGGCGTACAAGTCCAAATAATAAATAAATAAATTGTTGTTCACTGTGTAATAGGCATTGAATGTCTACCTTATATGTGGATATTGTAATCCGCTCTGAGTCCCTCTGGGGAGATGAAGCGGAATAAAAATAAAGTGTATTATTATTATTATTATTTGAAACACAGCAAACAAGGTCTTATTATTATTACTATTATTATCTCATCCCTTAGAAATGAATGCTATTCATCCAAGAGAAAAGAGAGAAAGCACTAAAGACTTACTAGAAAACAATTCTTTATTTACATTTGTACATATTGGGCAGGTAATAAACACACTGTACATTAAACAAAAGTGGGATCCTGAGGTTACATAGCTGATTTTCCCTTCCCTTTGAGCTGAGTTTGGCCCCATCAACACTGCAATTATAATGCAGATTGAACTGGAATATTTGGCAGTGTAAATTCATATTCTCCAGTTCAATCTGCATTGTATGGCAGTATTGTAGTTTTAAATCTACTTCTTGTTCAGCTACAGTATGGTCTAGCCCAGCCGTGGGCAAACTCCGGCCCTCCAGGTGTTTTGAACTGGGAGTTGAAGTCCAAAACACCTGGAGGGCCAAAGTTCGCCCATGCCTGGTCTAGCCATAGATGGTTGGATCCATGCATATAGATTCTATAGATATGGAGGGCCAGGGATTCCAATTTAACCCAGGGATTATAATTCTCCCTTTGTATCAATACCAATTCCAGAGGGGTCTGTCTTAAAATTGCAGCAGGAAAGGGAAAGGTTAACTTTCCATGTCAAAAGCAAAGACACACGTAAAAAAATTAATGCGCATTTCTCCCATTCGTCCTGGGAATGCAGCTTAACTGTAGTTACAGGAGTGGATTCGAAAGGAGAATTTGGACATCTCCATCGGCTTTCTTCACTATAGTACAGGCCTGGGCAAACTCTGGCCCTCCAAGTGTTTTGGACTTCAACTCCCACAATTCCTAACAGCCTACTGGCTGTTAGGAATTGTGGGAGTTGAAGTCCAAAACACCTGGAGGGCCAGAGTTTGCCCAGGCCTGCTATAGTACCTTCTAGATGTGTGGAGCTACAACACAGCCAGCAATGACATTTGGGAGCGATGGGCGTTGTAATCCAACACACCAAGTGGACAAAACCAACAGATTAAATAAATGTTTCTAACTCTAACAGCTTACACAAATGCCCAGAAAGAAAGAAAGAGGCAACATGATATGACAGTAGGACAATGACCTTCCTAAAATTGTCAAACAAACAAAAAAACAGGAAATATAACACCAAAAATAACACCCATGACATCATTGTCCTTGAGGTCAAACACTTTTCTGTTTCCGTCCTGACAAGCGGTGGGATAGCTTTGTTTCAGGATCCCTGCAGCTTTGTGAGAGCAAGATGTTCGTTAAACAAGGCTGATGGTTTTGAGAGTCCTTCAAGAGTCAGGCAGAATGTCCTCAAGGAGACGTCCGAATAATTTAAACCCTGAGACTCAGCTTGAACCGTATTATCAATCTTCCTCTGTAATGAAATGAGCACTCCGATTTTCATATACTTCTCCTTTCTGGTCTTCACTTCCTTTTCTTCAGAATAGCCTGCAAGAGAAACACAGAAAAAAGGTCAGTATTGCCATTTTGCATTCAGGATTTGCATTCAGATGCGCTGGGCAGGGCACATCTCTAGAATGGAGGACCACCGCCTCCCAAAGATACTACTCTATGGTGAACTCGCCACGGGTCAGCGTAAGAGAGGTGCCCCAAAAAAGAGATATAAGGACTCCCTGAAACAACATCTCAGACTCGGCCAGATTGATCACCAACAATGGTCCACCCTGGCCTCACATCGGGAAGCATGGAGACGCACTATCCACAATGCTGCGACCTCTTTCGAGAAGACACGCCGAATGGGTCTCGAAGAGAAACGACAACGCAGAAAGAACCGACAACTTGGAAACAACATCACCCAAGGAGACTTTCTGCTGTGCTTTCTGCAACCGAACTTGCCTATCTCAGATTGGCCTTTTTAATCATCAACGCGCCTGTAAAAAGCGTGGGATGAGTCCTTCCTAAGAATCTTTATTCGCGAAGTAATGCCGAGAGAGCATTCAGGAGGATCATTGCAACAAAGTATTGGAAATCCATCTGCACTTTCGAATTAATGCAGTTTGACGCCACTTTTACGCTAATCACACTAGAATCCACTTAAAAACTGGTTTCTGCCTCCTGAAGAATTCTGGGGTTTGTAGTTTAGGGAGGAGCCTTTAATAGCCCCACTAAACTACAATGGAAGGAAAAAGGAAGAGGGGCTAACCAAGGGCAAGACGGATGGATGGTATCCTTGAATTGACTGTCTTGACCTTGAAGGAGCTGGGGGTGGTGACGGCTGACAGGGAGCTCTTGCGTGGGCTGGTCCATGAGGTTACGAAGAATCGGAAGCGACTGAACAAATAAACAACAAACTACAAACCCCAGAATTCTGCAGGAGGAAGAAACTGAATTTTAAGTGGATTTTTCTCTCTCGTGTGATGAAGTGGTTTAACTGACGTGGGTCAATCCTATGGAATCCTGGGAGCTGTAGTTCTGCAAGGTCTTTAGCCATCTTGCCCAAAAAGTGCTGGTGCCTGATTAAAATCCAACTCCTCTGATTCCATAGCATTGAGCCATGGCAGTTAAAGTGGTGTCAAAATGTGTTAATTCTGCAGTGTAGATGGACCCCTGAACTGTTCAATTGTTGATGCTGCTCCTTACCTCTTTTATGATCCTTCCCTGCTGCCGAGTCATGTCAAGGCATCCTTTCCTCCCATTCATTTTGAAGAAAACTCTGCAAGACAGAAAATGGAAAGCCATTAAAAACCAGGCTAGTCATGATTATGATCATAGGATGCAAAAGATAAAAGTAAAGGTTTCCCTTTGACACAGGGCTGTAGCCAGGATTTTGAGTCGGGGGGGGGGGGCTGAATCTGAGTGAGGGAGGGCCTACCTTAGTAAACCTTTTGTATTGTTATCCCAATACCCCCATGCGTATGGGATATATTGAGCATGGTGATCAGATTATGATATGAATACACATAACAGTTTAAATAACGTACCAGTAAGGCTTTCTCGCGGACAACAATGAGAATTTCAAGGGGGCTGAAGCCCCTCAAAAATCCCCCCCCCCCTGCAACATTAAGTCTAGTTGAGTCTGACTCTGGGGGGTAGTACTCTTCTCCATTTCCAAGTGAAAGAGCCAGCGTTGTCCATAGATGCCTCCTAGGTCATGTGGCGAGCATGACTGCATGGAGCGCCATTACCTTCCCACAGAAGCAGTACCTATTGATTAGGCCTGGGCAATAATGGTTCTAAATGGTTTTAAAGTACTTACAAAACTAAGGTTCTGGTGGTGAACACTAGGTGGCGCTGGTGCTTCTACAGTGTTGCTAAAGTTCTGGTGGTGAATATTTCAGAACTCTAACAAAACTTACAAAATTTCGTTATAAATGGCAGTTCCTAATTGGTTCTGTCTTAAAAATCGCCAATAATGAAATAATAATGAAGTTTGGAAAGTTTTGTTAGAGTTCTGAAATGTTCACCACCAGAACTTTAGCAACACTGTAGAAGCAAAGCACCAGCGCCACCTAGTGTTCACCACCAGAACTTTAGTTTTGTAAGTACTTTAGAAGCATTTAGATTAGAACCAGGCCTACTATTGATCTATTGATTCTATAGATCATAGGATGAGGCTATGGCAATTCAAGTGATATCAAGGTGCAACAGTTGTGCGTTGTGAAAGGGACCTAAGGTGGGCTTTGTGTCATTCTCTACTTACACCAACTCGTCCTGAGCACAGCTGGGGCTTGAGCGGTGGTATTCCACTTCTGCAACACGCGACATGTTGACGCTTATCAGGCGCCTTCCTTGACACAGACAGCGCCCCCTGCTGGAGGTCGGCATTCCTGCAAGAGATGGCACAATGGGTCTTATGCTGCACATTCAATTATTATAGGAAATAATATTGAAAGTATTGTTTATACATGAAAATCCCTTGAAAAGATTGTTTATACTGGAACTGCTCTGCCAAATAATGCAGTTTGAACTGCATTCTATGGTCAGTGTTTGGAATTGTGGGAATTGAAGTCCAAAACACCTGAAGAGAGGAACGAAGTGTGTCCATACCTGGTGTGGAGCCATAGAATGTAGCTCCACACTGCATTATATAGGTCCAAACTGCATCCAAACTGCAATCCAAACTGCATTATATAGGTCTACACTGAGCATAGAATGCGGTTCAAACTGCATTTTTTGGCAGTATAGATGCAGCCCCACGGAGAGAATTCTTTCACCAGAAAAAGGATGTTAAATGCAAAGTAGCAAAATGTCTAAATTTTAGAGACTAGGATTTTTTATTTGCTTGCTTTTAATTTATGTTTATTTCTAGCTCCACTTTTCTCCAGGATTGGGACACAAAGTAGCTAAGAATGATACCATTAAAAGGTATAAAATTGAAATAGTTTTAAACCAATTGAATTATTAAACTAATTCAATTCCAACAATTCAATATAGAATCATAGAATCATACAGTTGGAAGAGACCTCATGGGCCATCCAGCCCAACCTCATGCCAAGAAGCAGGAAAATTGGACTCAAAGCACCCTCGACAGATGGCCATCCAGCCTCTGTTTAAAAGCCTCCAAAGAAGGGGCCTCCACCACTCTCTGGAGCAGAGAGTTCCACTGCTGAACAGCTCTCACAGTCAGGAAGTTCTTTCTAATGTTCAGGTGGAATCTCTTTTCTTGTAGTTCGAAGCCATTGTTCCACATCCTAGTCTCCAGGGAAGCATAAAACAAGCTTGCTCCCTCCTCCCTATGACTTCCTCTCTCATATTTATACATGTCTCCTCTCAGCCTTCTCTTCTTCAGGCTAAACATGGCCAACTCTTTAAGTCGCTCCTCATAGGGCTTGTTCTCCAGACCTTTGATCATTTTAGTCACCCTCCTCTGGACACATTCCAGCTTGTCAACATCTCCCTTCACCTGTGGTGCCCAGAATATACTATTGATACATCTATATAGTAGGCTTTCGACTAACCAGAACACAAACCACTGGAACTCTCAAGCTGTTTTTACAATACAGTATAACTGTGTTTCATTAAACTTTGTCTATTTGCCTTTATTTTCTTTTCAATATTAATATCAAGACAATATAAAGTTTGGGGTATATTATTGGTTAAACCTATTTTAATAGTAACTCTCAAGCAACCAGAAGCTACATTTATCTCTCACTTATATCAATCCCCATGAGTACCAGTTAACTGAGAGTCTACTTCGTATTGAATTTAAAAAGCTGTTCAGCAGTGGAACTCTCTGCCCGGAATATCGTGGAGTCTCCTTCTGTGGAGGCTTTTAAGCTGAGGCAGGATGGCCATCCATCAGGGGTGTTTTGAATGCGATTTTCCTGCTTCTTGGCAGGGAATTGGACTGGATGGCCCATGAGGTCTCTCCCAACTCTATTATTATCTTTAAGATGTAACAGCATTCTGTACATTTTGATACACGCAATTGCCTTAATCGAGGCCATACATAATTACCTAGGTCAAGGATTCACAGCAAATGGAAACAGCCTTTAATTTTGGAATTCTGTGGCATCGGAACTGTATAGAATGCCAACTGGTTCCAAAATCACTAATTCAAACTTGGGAAATGTTAAGAGTTGTAGACCAAGGAAAGGGTCACAAAACGTGCTGGCATCAAGAGTCTAGAAGATTTGTCGGTGGTGCTAAATGGGAGAAAAGAAGATGGAAACCACATTACCTTGCAAGAGAGCAGCATTGAGGATGAGGAGCAGGATTACGAAGGCGGACTTCATCATTTTTTGCTGCTTCTGAGGCTTCTTTCTGCCTTCTTCTTCTTCTTCTTCTCCTTCTTCTTCCTTCCAAGGATGAGGCTGCTGGAAGAGGGAGATGTGGTGTGAGGAAAGCCAGGAGGGAAGCCAGTATTTATTGGCTGCTTTCACCCACAGCTCCGTCCTCAGGGGAAATTCCCTTTCCTGGACACTTTCGGTTTCCCTGCCTTGCCATTTCACATAAATCATTTCCCATTTCCTAACTCAGTATTACTCTCCAAAGAATTGCCAATACAGCACAATAGCTGGATTTCTAGGTGTCATAGAACATTTTCCTTTAAGTTCCACATTATCCACTCGTATTCACTCACTGCCTAGAGAATACAATAGAGTAGAATAGCTTTATTGTCATTGTGCTATTTCATGGGATGTGATTCAATGAAACTCCAGATATCGGTCACATACTGTATATATATGTGAATCCAGGATGTTTTGTCTTCAGCTTACTTCAGTTAGTGAGTTCTGAGTGAAAAGTAGTTTGCACCCAATTAACCCAGCAGGAAGAAGAAGAAGAGGAGGTAGAATTTTGCCCTTCCCCGTAAGCAAAAAATAGACATTGAGCCATGCAATCCAGTGGAAAGACTATGCCCTGCATCACCATCTTTCAGCTTGCCAAAGCCATCTCTGGCTTATACCTTCCTACAAAACTGCCTGCCACATTGATAAAGCTAAGCCTCTTGTTTCCATCTACAAGCAAACCAAACTCCTGCAAAACCAACATCCTGGATTCACCTATTTTAAAGCCACTTCAAGAAAGGAAAAGATGAAACCTATGTGACAAGATATGGTGCAAACGCCCCACCTCCCTATGAAGGCCACCAAGTCAACTTCAGATGAGCTTCTAGTGTCCAGTACAACAGGGGCTCTTTCAAGAAGGAGACAAAGAGCCCCCCTGTGCAGAGAGCCAATGCATTTTCTCTGGGTGGAGACCCATCAAGAAGAGCCCTATTCACATCTACAAATGAACTCCCACTCACAATGACTTCAAAATAATCAACCTTGAGCCACCAACACAAGCCCTGTTCACGTATCCATGCTGATGACTCGAACATGGTTGAATGACACTTCTGTCATGCGTGGTGGGAGATCAAGCTAGAAGTTAGCTATTTAACTAAGCAGCTCGTACAGGATTTCAGTGTTCATTACCCACTTTAAAGTCATGTCCATCATCCATGGAACAAAAGATAAACAAAGACATTAAGTGGATGTATACCTGTATATGTCATTCACAACAATAGACTGGGCTGTGGCACAGCTAGCTGATAGCAATGCTGCATTAAATACTATTGATTGAGAGGTCATGAGTTCAAAGTCAGCCCGGGTTGGAGTGAGATTCTAGCCATTAATCTAGCTTGTTGTTGACCTTTGCAGCCCGAAAGACAGTTGCATCTGTCAAGTAGGAAATTTAGATACCGCTTTATTTTGGGAGGCTAATTTAACTAATTTGCGATGCCATAAAACCTTCCAGCAGCGTGTAGAAGAATGAGGAAGTACTCCATCAAAGGACTCGGTGTCACAAATGGACGGTAAAGCGGCAGCTTCCCCTGTGGCCAGAATCGAGCTGGAATCAAGCATACCCTCATGAAGCCAGAAAAGCAGGAATGTTAAATTGCCTCTCTGTCTGCCTATATATGTTGTATGTCTAATTGACATTGAATGTTTGTCATGTATATGTGCATTGTAATCTGCCCTGAGTCTCCTGCGGGGTGAAAAGGGAGGAATATAAATACCGCATATAAATAATGTGTGTGTGTGTGTGTTGGTTCTCACCTTTAAGGCCTTGCACGGCCTGGGGCCAGCGTATCTGAGGGACCGTCTCTCCCCATATTGCCCTATGAGATCACTACGGTCGGAAGGCATCAACCTCCTAGACGTCCCCTCGGCAAAGTCTGCTAGGCTGACGCAACCCGCAGAAGGGCATTCTCCGTGATTGCACCCTGTTGTGGAATGCCCTTCCCGCGGAGACGCGCGCCATCCAGGATTTGCTCCCCTTCAGACGGGCCTGCAAGACCTACCTATTCCAACAAGCCTTCGACTTGTAGGTCTGTTCTGTCTTGCCGTCCGCCTGTACATTAATTGCTACCTGCTGTGCTGTTGTACACACCAGGTTTTAATGTTTGCTGTAATATTTATTGTGTTTTCTTTGTGATGTTTTAACCTTTGATGTTTTTGTGTTGTTTTATCCGGTGCTGTGAGCCACCCTGAGCCTCCCGGGAGTGGCGGCATAGAAGCCCAATAATAAATAAATAAATAATGTCTGATAAATACCGATATTGTGCAGCCAAATGTGCACCTGCTATTGTGCAACAGGGAATGTGCTAGGGGAGTTCCTACAAACAAAGTGGTGATTGAAACCACTGAGAAACAGTTATGTACTGCTGAGTAATATCCAACTGCATGGCTAAATGTTGTTGCTTAGTCCTAAATACATCAGAACTGCTGGATCCACTCAGGGGCGGTCCTACAAAGTAGGCCAAGTAGGCGGCCGCCTAGGGCGCCATCTGGGAAGGGGGCGCCATCCTGGCCGCATGGGGCGCCATCCTGGCCCTGCCGATGTTCCTCAGGCAGCGCCGCAGCTGCCTGCTTATGGGCCCCGGCCTTGTGTGCTCGACGCTGCTTCTGGGCATGCGCGGAGGTTTTCGCGCAGGCGCAGTTGCTCCAGAACTGAAGTTGAGCGCAGGAGCAACTGCACATCCGCGAAAACCTCCGCGCATGCCCAGTAGCTCCCTTGCGCAGAAGCCTGTAAGCAAAGCACTCCCTATCGGGCAGGCAGGGAGTGCTTCCCCTCTCCTTCTCATTTTCGCCGCGCGCGCGCGTTTGCAGGGAAGGAGAAAGAATCAGTGAAGGAAGTGTAAGTGAAGGAATGAATGAAGGGCTTTCCTCCTCCTCCTCCTCTGTGACCTTCTCTCCCTCCTTCCTTTCTTCGGCACTATTTCTGTCTAGACCTGAGGGGCCTGAGGCTATGAGGAGTTGTGGGAGTTGGAGTCCAAAACACCTAGAGGGAGGGAGGGAGGGCCCAAGTTTGCCCAGGCCGCGCTGCCTGTATTCGACCTCATTTGAACATTTTGGCTGTTTTTCTATTTACATTTACACTGGGATCCTAATTTTGGACTTATGGGAGACTCCTATGGATTATGAGACAGGTGGTAGGTAATAGATTCTGATTTTGATGCATTTACATTGCATTTCTTGTTGATTATTATACAGTTCTGCTTAATATTGTCATACAATATAATAAAAATACAATATAACAATAGAATAATGATATATTTTATATTACATGTAATATTACAAACAATATTGCAGTATAGTGGTATTGTACAAAATAGTAATATATAATATTTTATTTTACTTTATTTTGGGTTATTTGAGTTTTATAGGAGTCATGAAAATATTTAGTAGATGATAATTTTATTGAAATAAATAATTTTATTTATTATTTTATAATAATAATATAATAGATTGTTATATTGTATTATAATGTCAATATATTATAATATAATTATATTGTAATGTAGTATAATATAATTATGATTTAATATAGCATGAGTATGGTATCATATATTGTATATACATTGATACAATATAATACTAGTAATGGTATTGTGATATTATAATTGTATATTTGATTTACATGGGGGGCAAAATAATGTTTTTGGGGGGGGCACCAAAATAATGTTCGCCTACCATTTAAAATTACCTTAGACCGCCTCTGGATCCACTCTTAAACCATGAACTTAGTATTCTCATTGCACAATAGCTAAAGAAAGATAACTGCATACATAAGGGAATTTCCACATGGGCATGACACCAGTTGAATTCCATCCAATGCATTTAGAAGGACTGTACCCCAATTATTTTCTATTAAACTGTCTTGGTAACCTGTACTGTTATCATCCATCTCCAAATATTCAGCTGCAGGTTGGTCACAAATTAAAATATGATCTTATTTCATTGGTAAAAGCAAACTTAAATTGGGATATTCATTTAATATTGAAGAGCCAGCATAGTGTAATGGTTTGTGTGTTGGACCAAGACTCTGGAGACCAGAGTTGGATTTTTCACTCAGCCATGGAAAACCATGGAAAGCCACTGAGTGACTTTGGGCAAATCACACTCTCCCACTCCAAAAACTCCATAATAGGGCCGCTTTAAGGTTACTATAAGCCGGAAATGACTTGAAGGCATGCAACAACAATGATGGTATTATTTGTAGTAGTATTCGGAGAATATTTATTTATTTATTTATTTATTATTCGGTTTTATATTCCGCTCCTCCCAGCAGGCTCGGGGCAGATTACAAGCAGTAAAAACATACAATAAAACATACCATAAAAACAGTAAAACACAATACATAGCCCAGATGTTACAAGGCTACGATGCCTTAATTCAGACGAGACGAGCCAGTTGAGTTTGAGTTGAGTTTACCCAAATGCAAGCTTGAAGAGGGCCGTCTTACATTCTCTTCGGAAAGGGAGGAGTTCTGAGACCATTCGGACATGGTCAGGGAGCGAATTCCAGAGTACTGGAGCTGCCGCAGAGAAAGCTCTCTGTCTTGTACTGGACAAGTGACAGGCGCGGGACGATGGTACCACCAATAAATTCTGCTCTTCCGAGCGCAGCGATCTCGGGGGAACATACGGGGTAAGGCGGTCCCTCAGGTACACAGGCCCTAGACCGTGCAAGGCCTTAAAGGTTAAAACCAATACCTTGAAGACAATCCGGTACTCGATGGGAAGCCAGTGCAGTTGCCGGAGGATGGGAGTGATGTGCTCCCTCACTGGTGCTCCCACCAGCAAGCGAGCCGCGGCATTCTGCACCAGCTTGAGTTTCCGGACTGTCACCAAGGGAGGCCAATGTGAGGGGCGTTACAGTAGTCTAGCCTCGAGATGACCGTCGCTTGGATCATCGTGGCCAGATCGTCCCTGGACAGGTAGGGGGCCAGTCGCCTGGCCTGACGTAGGTGGAAGAACGACGTCCTGCTGACCACGGAGACCTGGGCCTCCATGGTCAGCAGGGAGTCCAACTTGACACCCAAGCTCTTAACCAAGGGTGACGGGCCAAGTGGCTCGCCATCCAGGGCAGGCAACCGGCACTCATCCAGCCCAGGTCGACCAGGCCACAAGATCTCCGTCTTCGACGGGTTCACCTTCAGCCGGCTGGCCCGGCTGAAGGTGATATCATCATGACAATGCATTTTCAGCTGTTTGAGCAGCTTGATTTGCCAAACAGCTGATGTAATTGCTTTCTTGGAATCCTTTCAAAATAAGACTGAACAGAATTATTGCGAAAGCGGTTGCCACAGGATCACCGGAAGGCAGACCAAAAAAAGGAGGGAAGGAAAGGCCTGTTGTAGGAATTTGGAGCTGCCCACACATGAAGTCCAGAGGCTACACCTGGTTTCTAGTGACTTTTCTTCCAAATTCATCCTGGGGGGGAAAATCCCAAAAAATTGTTCCTTCCTTATCCACACTCAGCCCTTCAAAAGAAGAAGAAAGGGCATTCCTATCTGATTTTTTTTTCTAATTTTCTTCACACATATGAAAATGTCTTCGAAAATTGTAACTGTTAAAGAACATTCACATTTAGGACTCATTTTGCACAAAAGTCACACCCAGGGTCTATTATGTTTTCTTTTCTGCACAAAGCAGAAGGTATAATTAATGATCTATTGGGATTGTTGTTGTTATATGTGGCATCTCTCTGCAGGTTGTGCCAACTCATTGTGTGGGCCCCTGGGCCATATGTTGTGCAGACCTGGTATAGATGCACCCAAAAGTTAAACAGTAAATCTCAAGATTAGTTTTCCCACATAATGCCATGGCTCAATGCTATGGAATCCCTTTTACAAAGTCTTTAGCCTTCACTGCCAAAGAAGGCTGGTGCGTCACCAAACTACAACTCCATAGCAGGATTCCATAGCACTAAGCTTTGCCAATTAAAATTGTATCAAATTGTATAGATGCATCCTGAGTTTGATGTGACTTCAACACCATGCTCTCATTTTGACCTTTTCCCTGTTACATGCCATTTCCCAAGCTGTTTAAATACACCAGACCACTTTTTATCTTACGTGTTTGCCCTGCAGCATTTTTTTGTTCTCACTTTAGAGCTTGTGTTTTGGTTTGTTTCATTGAAAAGATCCTGGAGAAAGGTGGGAACTAAATCAAGTCATTTCTTACAGTTAGTCTCAATTTTGCATTGGATGGAACTAGGAGACAGTACTTACTGTATTTTCCGGCGTATAAGACAACTGGGCATATAAGACGACCCCCAACTTTTCCAGTTGAAATATAGAGTTGGGGATGTACTCGCCGTATAAGACTACCCCTCTTCCAACGCACACCACATAAATATTTAAAAAGCATCAGATTTGATTTCAATATGGTAATTTTCCTATTACTGTATCTTCTTCTCTGCCTCTCAGATCTCGCACATGCGCACCTGCACTGCTTCACTGCAGTCTTGTCTTCAGGAGCAAGATCTGAGAGGCAGAGGAGGAGGTACAGTAATAGGATGCAAGGGCAGGCCAGACAGGTAAAACAGGTGAGTTTTCTGGGCCCAGAGCCACTCTATCTGTTTTCCATACCCCGGGTGCCCCAGACGCTTGCAGCTTGCTCCGCCCTTCACTTACACCTTCTCGGTGAGGCGCCCCTTCACCTCACCATTGGGACTGCATGAATTCCACAGATTTTCCAATCTGGATTGGAGGTTTCAGTTCCCGCTCTATAAGACAACTTCCAGCATATAAGATGTCTCACGGTGTATAAGATGACCACTGGTGTATAAGATGACTCCCACGTATAAGACGACCCCTGACTTTTGAGAATATTTTCCTGGGTTAAAAAGTAGTCTTATATGCCAGAAAATATCTCAGAGACAAATGGCTTCCCAGTGAAAAATGACCTCTTTCAATGTTTATTTTGACTCCTGGGAGAAGAGATATTTACCATTTTATAAAATTCCAGAATGCAGCTGCTTGGGCGACCCCTCTGTTCCCCAAAAACACCACTCCCATAAGATATTGGCAAAAACTATTTTAAGGAAAATAACGTTATATCTTCTCTGGCTCCAGCTTCAGGACGGAAACTTCCCTTAAATGGTAAATGACAATAGTTTTACTTCCAGCACAAACTTCCCCATCTGGCTTTTTAGAAGAGGTGACAATGCATATCCAAATAGCACTGGGGGAGATAATGACGCTTGTGGTTAATCAGTAACTTTCATATTTACTGGCCTCTATATTGATAAGGAACTTACAGCAGGGGACTTTCCCAAATTGCAGACATGGTGTTCGCTTAAATGGTGGTTTTATTAGAAATCAAGGCCAAGGGTTTTTCCCCGTGATTTAATTTTAAGCTGTGTTAATTCTTTATTTTACAACAGCCCTTATGCTCTCATTTGCCCTCATCCTCTTGATTAATGTAGCACACCAAGAGAAATTATGTATACTACAATGTTGTTATAGAGCCACCATACCCCCCCCCCAAGTTTTATAGTTCTGTAAGAGAGTACAAATAAATATTTTATTTTTCCTTTTTATTAAAAACCTTTTCTGAAGGTCTGAAGTTGCAAAATTCTGAAAATTTGGAGGATCAGAAATGCACCTAGCAGCAGCTGTACCCCTCAAACTCTATCATGTCTAACCCTTTAATAAATTGTATCATTTTACTTATTTCTGTGTAAGTTGTATCTTTCTTACTGTGTACTGTATCGATTTCTTATTTCTAGTGTATAAACTGTCATATATATATATATACACACACACACATACACAGTATACAGTATATATATCAGCATTACTTCGCGAATGAAGATTCTTTAGGAAGGACTCATCCCACGCTTTTTACAAGCGCATTAGTAGTAGGGAAGTATAGGTTATGTCAAACTCAAAAGTGACAGGTGGCCACGCCCACTGTAGGCGGGGCTAAGGCGGGACTTCCGGTCAAAGGCGGGGCTTCCGGTATAAGCTCCTCCCACCAGATGGGTCTAAACCACGCCCACAAGATGACATCACATCCGGTCTAAGCCCAACCCACAAGATGACACCACATCCGGTCTAAGCCCCACCCACAAGATGGCGACGATTCATGCCCCCTAGAGGACGACCGCGGAACTTCCAGGGAATATGTCTGGACATGTAATTTTTGCTATATTGTCAACGGCACAGGCAGCTGTGCTTGTAATAACAAGGAGCTGGCATGAAATATTTTGTAATTAATGTAATGCAGGGATTAAAAACAGGCAACCCCTCTACTTCCAAGCCCTCCTTTAAGGCCACCTACACATGTGCCCAAAGCTTCTTTTGATTCTATCTATCTATCTATATCTCTATATATCTCTATACATTGCACACATAATAACAGTGAAATAGTGTATGTATGTATATGGCAGAGTTCTCCATTTACACAGACAGCCTTCACAATCTATAGCTCCTAAGTGCTGAGAAGCCTCCAAGGCACTTCCTTCATGGACAAAATAGGTTAGAGTGAGTGTTCCTGAATCTGTGGCCCAAATCCCTTCCAAACTTTGCCACACATAACCCCCATGAGCCAGTTTACATCCTTACAATGTCCTCCACACACACAATGACCCAAAATCCAAGAAATGCTTTCATTCAGGGACAATTTTAGCCTAGATTTTCGATGTTCCCACCATCACAGGCAACCATCCCAGCATGCCTTTCTCTTTTCATTTGCATCACCCCACCCATTGCCTCTCCCTTTGCCTTTCCTAGCCTTTCCTGTGATTTTGTAAAACACAGGGTCCTTTTAGTAAAATATTTTGAGCTATTAATGAAATTTATGGTTTTTATCATAACCCCTTACACAGAACATTAAATGAAATGAAAAAAGGGGGAATATAGGGTGTGTGAGGGTTGTTATGCCATTTCAAAAAGCCTTCCAGGAAGGGAGGGGGAAAAGAAAGGGACTCTAAGCTATTCCTGACCTGACCATTTGGTACAATTGATTACCACAACAAAGCAGGGTGATCTCCCACTGTTGGCTTCATTCTGGCTGCTTTTTTTAAACTTTTAAAATGTGGAATGGTGAAATATACATCTGTAATTGTCATGTGTTAAACCTTGGGCTGTGTTAGCTCCAATATCCTTTTTAATGCTGCATGGTATTTTAAAAAAGCGTGTATGTGTTTCTTTCTAGCCATCCTTCTCTTTCCCAGCTCCTTCACAGCTCTTTTGCATTATATATATATATATATATATACACACCATATAGCCTATTCCATTTGAATGTTCTGTTTTATTAGGGTGGCCGTGACATGAAATATACAACAAATCAAGAGTCCTGACTATTCCAGTAATTTTACACATTTAGAAGGGATACAGCAGCCAGCTATATTTGTTAAAAAACCTTGGGCTGGGGTGAGCTCCCACTGTTAGCCACAGCTTCTGTTTTAAATTTTTAAAATGTGGAATGGGCTGTATTCGTAGTGCAACGGTCTAAGCCCAACCCACAAGATGACAGACTTCCGGTCTAAACCGCAACCCACCCAAACCCCGCCTACAAGATGGCGACGATTCATGCCCCCCCCCTAGAGGCCGACCGCGGAACTTCTAAGGAAACATGTCCAGACATGTAATTTTTGCTATATTGTCAACGGCACAGGCAGCTGTGCTTGTAATAACAAGGAGCCACCTACACGTGCGCCCCAAGTACCAATAGGGACGGCTGCATGGAACAAAAAGGGGTCTAGCAGACACGGACAGCGCTGCAGGAAGATGGCTACTCCTCAAAGACGTGTGGTTTTTGAGAAAGAAAAATGCCAAACGGTGGATACATGAGGTGAATAAGTGGAGATGGATCCTAATAAAGAAAATCTTCCACCAGAAGATTTACAGCAGAACGTTCAGGTAAAGATAAAATGCCTTACAACACATGTGTCTTATTACAGTGATAGGGGCCCACAGATTTAATGTACCCTGTTGTTATTTTCCATAATTGCCAATTCTTAGCAAATGCATTATAAATATATATATACCAGATAGTCTAGTCAAAATTTGAAAATGTTTTATTATGGTGGCCATGACATGAAATATACAACAAAACACATTTAGAAGGGAAAAAACAAAAATCTATATTTATTTTAAAAAAGCATTGCTGCTATAAATGTTGTTTTCAGCAGGGATTCTGTATTCTGGGTTTTGCAGTCCTGAAACAAAAAGGAAAACATATTTAGCATGCTTGAATTACAACCATACAACGCCTAGGATATTTAAGAACTAATATTGAAAATTTACCTTTTTGCTGATTATTCTTTGCATGCAGCGATATTTAAATGCGGTGGTAGGAATTCCATTTGCTTCAAGCATTTCCACAAGCTGGTTTAGAAATATCTGAACGCACACAGCCCGGCCTTTATTCCATTTTTCATCTTGACACACATTCTGGAATGCCCCGTCCATGGCCTTTCGATTCTGCTTGTTGTTTTGTCTCTTCGGGGTGGTTTCATTGCTCTTAGGAGATGAACCTGTCTTTTTTCCAGGACCTGAAAATAATAATCAGAAATAAACTTAAGCTTACCAGAAATAAGTTACCAAAACCCACGCCCTTGTTTTCAGGTTCCAGTAACAGGCTTCTAAAAAGCATGGAGAACACACCTTTTGCCACCTTCACAAATACGGAAGACTCTCCCCCACCATCAGAAGCCTTTCTTTTATTTCCACTACCTAAAATAATCAGAAATAATTATAAGCTTACATCCTAGGATGAATAACTCCTCCTAATATGACATGCATTTTTTAAAAATAAATACCTTTGCTTGTTGAAGCCTTTGGTGGTGTACAGAAATCTTCAGGCACCCCAGAAAACAGCTTATCTGTAAAAACAGTGACATTATTCAGAAATAAGAAGATACACGCAGTCAGAAAAACAAAACACCCACCCCCGTTCCTCACCATAGTCCGTCGAGCTTGAAGACATTCTCACACAGACTTCTAGAATGAAAGATGAGAAGAAAAAAACATCACGAGCATGCGCAGAAGGTACAAACATGTATAAACATGCCCCACCGAAACATTGCAGAGAGACAAGCCATTGCAGAGAGAGACATTACAATGAGATCTGCATTAGAAACACATTTAAAGGCAGAACTGCATAGCAGTTTACAAAATTTGGACCTATCAACAACCGAACGTGCAGAATTTCTTTTCAATAACGTAATTACACATATGTGTCAAGATGAAAAATGGAATAAAGGCCGGGCTGTGTGCGTTCAGATATTTCTAAACCAGCTTGTGGAAATGCTTGAAGCAAATGGAATTCCTACCACCGCATTTAAATATCGCTGCATGCAAAGAATAATCAGCAAAAAGGTAAATTTTCAATATTAGTTCTTAAATATCCTAGGCGTTGTATGGTTGTAATTCAAGCATGCTAAATATGTTTTCCTTTTTGTTTCAGGACTGCAAAACCCAGAATACAGAATCCCTGCTGAAAACAACATTTATAGCAGCAATGCTTTTTTTAAATAAATATAGATTTTTGTTTTTTCCATTCTAAATGTGTTTTGTTGTATATTTCATGTCATGGCCACCATAATAAAACATTTTCAAATTTTGACTAGACTATCTGGTATATATATATTTATAATGCATTTGCTAAGAATTGGCAATTATGGAAAATAACAACAGGGTACATTAAATCTGTGGGCCCCTATCACTGTAATAAGACACATGTGTTGTAAGGCATTTTATCTTTACCTGAACGTTCTGCTGTAAATCTTCTGGTGTAAGATTTTCTTTATTAGGATCCATCTCCACTTATTCACCGCATGTATCCACCGTTTGGCATTTTTCTTTCTCAAAAACCACACGTCTTTGAGGAGTAGCCATCTTCCTGCAGCGCTGTCCGTGTCTGCTAGACCCCTTTTTGTTCCATGCAGCCGTCCCTATTGGTACTTGGGGCGCACGTGTAGGTGGCTCCTTGTTATTACAAGCACAGCTGCCTGTGCCGTTGACAATATAGCATAAAACATGTCTGGACATGTTCCGCGGTCGGCCTCTAGGGGGGGGGGCATGAATCGTCGCCATCTTGTAGGTGGGGTTTGGGTGGGTTGCGGTTTAGACAGGAAGTCTGTCATCTTGTGGGTTGGGCTTAGACCGTTGCACTACGAATACAGCCCATTCCACATTTTAAAAATTTAAAACAGAAGCTGTGGCTAACAGTGGGAGCTCACCCCAGCCCAAGGTTTTTTAACAAATATAGCTGGCTGCTGTATCCCTTCTAAATGTGTAAAATTACTGGAATAGTCAGGACACTTGATTTGTTGTATATTTCATGTCACGGCCACCCTAATAAAACAGAACATTCAAATGGAATAGGCTATATGGTGTGTATATATATCTATATATATTTATAATGCAAAAGAGCTGTGAAGGAGCTGGGAAAGAGAAGGATGGCTAGAAAGAAACACATACACGCTTTTTTAAAATACCATGCAGCATTAAAAAGGATATTGGAGCTAACACAGCCCAAGGTTTAACACATGACAATTACAGATGTATATTTCACCATTCCACATTTTAAAAGTTTAAAAAAAGCAGCCAGAATGAAGCCAACAGTGGGAGATCACCCTGCTTTGTTGTGGTAATCAATTGTACCAAATGGTCAGGTCAGGAATAGCTTAGAGTCCCTTTCTTTTCCCCCTCCCTTCCTGGAAGGCTTTTTGAAATGGCATAACAACCCTCACACACCCTATATTCCCCCTTTTTTCATTTCATTTAATGTTCTGTGTAAGGGGTTATGATAAAAACCATAAATTTCATTAATAGCTCAAAAATATTTTACTAAAAGGACCCTGTGTTTTACAAAATCAATCCCATTCCTCTCTGCTGCTCTGCTAGGAGAGGCAAAGGGAGAGGCAAAGGGGGTGGGGTGATGCAAATGAGAAGAGAAAGGCATGCTGGGAGTCCTGTCTGTGATGGTGGGAACATCGAAAATCTAGGCTAAAATTGTCCCTGAATGAAAGCATTTCTTGGATTTTGGGTCATTGTGTGTGTGGAGGACATTGTAAGGATGTAAACTGGCTCATGGGGTTATGTGTGGCAAAAGTTTGGAAGGGATTTGGGCCACAGATTCAGGAACACTCACTCTAACCTATTTTGTCCATGAAGGAAGTGCCTTGGAGGCTTCTCAGCACTTGGGAGCTATAGATTGTGAAGGCTGTCTGTGTAAATGGAGAACTCTGCCATATACATACATACACTATTTCACTGTTATTATGTGTGCAATGTATAGAGATATATAGAGATATAGATAGATAGATAGAATCAAAAGAAGCTTTGGGCACATGTGTAGGTGGCCTTAAAGGAGGGCTTGGAAGTAGAGGGGTTGCCTGTTTTTAATCCCTGCATTACATTAATTACAAAATATTTCATGCCAGCTCCTTGTTATTACAAGCACAGCTGCCTGTGCATTGCAATATAGCAAAAATTACATGTCCAGACATATTCCTGGAAGTTCGCGGTCGTCCTCTAGGGGGGCATGAATCGTCGCCATCTTGTGGGTGGGGTTTTGGGAGGGGCCGGATGTGGTGTCATCTTGTGGGTTGGGCTTAGACCGGATGTGATGTCATCTTGTGGGCGTGGTTTAGACCCATCTGGTGGGAGGAGCTTATACCGGAAGCCCCGCCTTTGACCGGAAGTCCCGCCTTAGCCCCGCCTACAGTGGGCGTGGCCACCTGTCACTTTTGAGTTTGACATAACCTATACTTCCCTACTACAAAGTGTGCGAGGAGTGGTCGGTGCGGGCGAGAGGTGACCCATTTTTCAGACCCATATAGAAGAATATATATATATATATATATATATATATATATATATATCTCAAAATATAACTTAAAGGCAGCCACCTCCCTGTGACCCTGTTTGCATAATCCCTTGGAATCCCCCCAGCAATTTCCCAAGCTATCAGAATCATTGTGTGTATGTAAAGACAGATGATCCTCTTTGCCAGCTCAGGATGTTTGCCCAATTAACCTGAGGTTGAGAGTCTGCCACTCCGATGGCAGAGGGGGCTTAGTGTATGTGCATTCATTGACTTTATATACCGACAGCAAAGTCCTTGAGTGCTTAAGATCAACATTTTTGAGCTTTACACCTTTGTTTTGTACAGAACTGGACATTTGAGTTAATCAGCATATCTGTACCATTGTTTCTTCTTGAACTGTGCCCTCCCAGGGAGTGTCACTGCAGTGGATGGGCTCTTTGCATAGACCAATCCCTGGCTGCCATTCTTCCCGCCATGAGAATCCGCACCTGAAGGCTGTGAAGTCAGGGGAATCATCAACCAAACCCGGTGCAGATCCTGGCAGGACTCTTTCTCAGCCAGTCAGGAGGGAGAGAGGGAAGTCTAAATAGCTGTGAGGGCAGTATAACATGTCTTGCATTTCTCTGCATGTTTATGCTTGTACCTTTTGAAGCAAATTGCTTGTACTTGCATTTTTTTTGGTCAAATCGTAATAAACCTCTGTGGCTTGCCTTCAAACTGGTGAGTTTGTTTTTCTATCCTGGTCGATCTGGTTTAGCTTACTCATGCTGGGCATGGACTTTCTAACTATGGTCCTGGCTAAATCACTACAATATCACCACAAACACAATCCTATCTGACTTTGGAAGCCAGGTAGCTTAGGCGTTTAGCTGCATTTGAATGGGAGACTGACAAAGGTCAGATAAAATTCTAAATGTAAAGTAAGCATTGCTGTGTGCCTTCAAGTCATTTCCAACATATATCAACCCTAAGGGCAACTTAATTATGGGTTTTTCTTGGCAAACCCATGTTCAGGAGGGTTTGCAATTTCCTTTCATTGAGACTGAAGGTTCACCTACACTTTAGGTCATATGTGTCAAACTCAAGGTCCATGGTCCAAATTTGGCCCTCCAGATGCCTAACTAAAATTTATTTATTTATTTATTTACCGCATTTCCAACCCCCCCTTCTCAACCCCAGAAGGGGGACTCAGGGTGGCTTACATTCAACCCCATTAAGAGACAATTTCAACAATACAATAAAATCATAGTATAAACATATCATAATAAAAACAACATAATTACAACTATAGAAGTCATTATTAAACATTAAAACCAGCCTCATCCGTCTTCAGGCCAATTCAGTTTGTCCCTTAAGGTGCCGATTGCATTTATTGACCAAATGCCTGGTGGAGTTGCAATTCCTATGATTTTCAGTTAGCTTGGTGGATAATCCCAAGCAGAAGTTGTTGTTCAATAACATCTAGGGACCCAAATTGGGTAAAAACTAAATAGCACCAACAACTATGTAAAAATAAATAGTAGGCCCTCTGTATCCATGGAATCTCTGTACATGGATTCAACAGCCCTTTGAAGGCACCCATAAAGCTGATGTGGCCCTTGATGAAAATGTGTTTGACGCCTCTGCTTAAGAAGGAATGCAATTTGATACCATGTTGACTGCCATTACTCAATGCTGTAGAATCACAGGAGTCATAGTTTTATAAGGTCTTGAGCCAGCTGCACTGGGAATGTGGCACAGCTAGCTAAGTGTCAGCTGCATAAGATCTCTCTGACCACTAGGTCATGAGCTCGAGGCCTGCCCGGGTCGAGGTGGGTGCTCGGCCTTTAAGTGTAGTCTGCTGTTGATCTTTGCAGGCCGAAAGACAGTTGCATCTATCAAGTAGGAGATAAAGGTACCACATTAAGTGGGGAGGCAAATTATGACTGAATTATGAGGCCATTAAAGAACGCCAGGAATGCTGAGGGTGCGGAAGGAACAACGAGGGACGCTGGGAACGCTGAGAGATGAGGAGTGTGTCTGCTCCCCCTGGTGGCCAGAGTTTGCCTCTGTTCGTCTATACGTGTGTATGTGGAAAACGGCAGGGATTGTCTGCTAGGTATGTGTATCTGTAATCCGCTCTGAGTCCCCTTCGGGGTGAGAAGAGCAGAATATAAATAAAGTGTATTATTATTATTCTCTGCCAAATAGTCCTGATGCCTCACCAAATTACAACTCCCATGAGTTTACAGCAATGTTTTTCAACCTTTTTTGAGCCACGGCACATTTTTTACATTTATAAAATCCTGGGGCACACCACCAAACAAAATGACACAAAATGACACGCTAACACAGTTATACATATAGTTAATATGTTTTTAAATGTATTTATACACTCAGTGTGAAACCTGGACCTGTTTCGATGAACACAACATAGATATCCTGGCAGGAATGGCAGAAAGACACAAACTTCCCACACAGAACTCCCATAACCAAGAGAAAATACTATAAGAGTTTGGTGGGCATTGACCTTGGGTTTTGGAGTTGTAGTTCACCTATATCCAGAGAGCACTGTGGACTGAAACAATGTTGGATCAGGACCAAACTTGGCATGAATACTCAATATGCCCAAATGTGAACACAGATGGAGTTTGGGGAAAATAGTCCTTGACATTTGGGAGTTACAGTTTCTGGGATTTATAGTTAACACACGAACAAAGAGCATCCTGAACTCTTGCAACAATGGAATTGAACCAAACTTGGCATATTGAACTCTCATTACCAACAGAAAGTACTGAAAGGGTTTGCTTGGGAATTGACCTTGAGTTTGGAAGTTGTAGTTTACCTACACCCAGAGAGCACTGTGGGCAGGAGGGGGAAGAAAGGGTATTGGAGGTTCCAATTTCCCACGGCACACCTGATAATTGCTCACGGCACACTGGTTGGGAAACACTGGTTTACAGCATTGAGCCATGACAGTTAAAATAGTTTCAAGTTGCATTAATTTTGCAGTCTTAATGTATCCTGAGATACATTTTACAGTACAGTACAGTTGCCTTTTATTTCCACCCTGCCGTCTCCTCTCAGGGCCTGCCGCTGACCGAGGAAGGCGAAGGACCCCTTTCCCCCATCCCCGCTCCTCTAACCCGCTGCCAGCACCTCCAGCTCAAGGCCACCCAGTAGATTTTCTGCAGCCAAGGAGGGATTCAAACCCTGAGCTCCAAGAGTGCAAATCTAATACGCAAACCATTACACCACACTGAGTCTCATTGTATACTCCAAAAACTAAGATGGGCAAATGTGTGATACCAGCAGGGTACTGGCAGAATCCTGAGTATCAACAGCTGTAGGTGCCAATCCCATAGTGAATCCATAGGCAATGTATGTGCTTGCCTTCAAAAAAATTGACTTAAGAGTCCCATACTAGTTTGTATCCTTAACACCAGGAAAATGCTTGCTTAATACACAGAATGGCTTGTACAGTTTTTTGAACAATGATATAGATTTTCTTAGCATTCACAAATGAGCTATCTGCACTTGAAAGATAGAAGAGGCATCAATTTCTTCGCACACATACAAAACACGCTGCCACAAATGAATTGCTGGGCATAGCTTGGTTGCCACAACAACCGGTCCCAAACACAACGCTGCACTGGGAGCTGGTGCTTAATGCTGTTGGGAATTAATCTGGAGTCGTCTAGATTGGTTTCGTTTTATGAACATTCAGAAGCCAGCCAGACGGGAAATTAAGAGTGACCTTTTTTGCAACTTTTGTAGAGCACTGATTCAGACTTAAGTGCAAGATTGTAAGTAGAGTTCTTCAGCCTTTTACAGTACAGTGGTATGTATTTGTTTCTTTTTAAAAAATTAAATCTTTAACTAAGATTTCCAGTGCTAAGTATATTTATCTGGGAGTAATCCTTAATGAAAGACGTCAATGGTGTCAGGTAGCTTACATGTCAATGGGACAATAGATTTGTCTAGATTTTACTCCAAATTTTTAAATTAACTCTCTTAGATGTCAGATACTACCTCTAAAAATCTGTTCTGGACTGTACATAGTTCTTGTAAAGCTTTCCATTCCAATCACTTTTCAACTGAATGGAGAGATCAAATGTACAATTGAATGCACAACCAAATAGGCATGTCCACCATATGCAATAGGAAATGCTGTGCATGCCTGTTAACATGCATGCAGTCATTGCATGTACAAGCGCACTTCTGCAAACTTAAATTGAAAGCATATATTCTACATCAGAAAGAAATATTCGAGGGGAATGTGTGCATGTGTCAGATACCAACAGGGTTCCAACCACACTGACTTAAGAAATGAGGATTGTGTATCTACCGTATCTTCCAGCGTATAAGACGACTGGGTGTATAAGACGACCCCCAACGTTTCCAGTTAAAGTATAGAGTTTGGGGTATACTCGCTATATAAGACTACCCCTCTTCCAACACATACCAAATAAAAAATTTAAAAGCATCAGATTTGATTTCAATATGGTAATTTTCCTATGACTGTACCTCCTTCTCTGCCTCTCAGATCTCGCACCTGCACCTCTTCACTGCAGTCTTCAGGAGCGAGATCTGAGAGGCAGAGGAGGAGGTATGGTAATAGCATACAAGGGCGGGCCAGACAGGCAAAAGAGGGGTGTTTTTCTGGGCCTAGAGCCACTCTATCTCTTTTTTCCATACTCCGGGCGCTCCAGACGCCTGCAGCTTGCTCTGCCCTTCACTTACACCTTCCCGGTGAGGCATCCCTTCACCTCATCATCGGAACCGCATTAAGTCCACTAATCCTGATGAATGGATTTTTTTTCTACTGCACTTGTACAGCATTGCCCTTAATGCTTTAATAGAGTCACTGCATACGGCAGGGAAGCGTCTACTGGCATTTTTGAGCTCCCCCCACCATATGCGGCAACCACAGATTCTCCAATCCAGATGGGGAGTTTCAGCACCCACTCTATAAGATGACTCCAGGTGTATAAGACGACTCCTGGTGTATAAGTCAACTTCCGTGTATAAGACGATTCCCACGTATAAGACGACCCCTGACTTTTGAGAAGATTTTATTGGGTTAAAAAGTAGTCTTATACACCAGAAAATATGGTACAAGTACACTGATTGTATGTTATAAAATAGCAAAAATATTTATTTTTCTTGTAAAGTTATCTATTTGACAATTTTTTTTAAAAAAAACTTGAGGAATAAGAATATATTTGTGCATGGAAATATAAGAGTGTGATTCAAGCTTGCCCTTTTCTTACTCAGACCTGAAGGCTATGGAAACTTTAGCCATTCAGATATTGATCAAGTACAACTTTCATCATTGACCAGACTGAATTAACCTGATGAGAACTGAAGTTCAAAAGCATCTAGATCAGGGGTGCTCACACTTTTTCAGCATGCGAGCTACTTATAAAACAACCAAGTCAAAATGATCTACCTACCCACTACAAAAATGTGAAACATGTAACACAATATCTGCTTTTGAACGGGGTTTTCTGAGTCCACACTGCCATATAATCTGATTCAAAGCAGATAACATAGGATTTTTTTTATTCAACTGTGTAGAAAGGACCTCAAATAACCCAGGGCCGGCAGCACTTGGGCGGCGGCGGGAGCCTGCGGGGCGGAATTGAGCCTTCCTCCCGCCCTGCCTGCGATCTACCAGGACGCCCTACGCGATCTACCAGTAGATCGCTATCTACCTAATGAGCACCCCTGATCTAGATAAATCCCTCATTCACCCATCACAGGTGAAACCAGTGCTATAAGCTTTTGCCCACGGATTGCACGACAAAGGGAATAACATGACGTAAAGCCGCTTTGAGTCCCCTTTGGGGAGATAGAGCAGGGCTCCAATTTACTTACAATTCCTAGCTGCATTATTACTTATAAAATAAATAAATAAAGCAATGGAACAGAATGATTATGGATGCATGCATGAAACACAGAATGAGGCCAAAATATACCATTACTCATATTTATATTAATACAGGGCCTGGATGCATGCATGAAAAACAGAATGAGGCCAAAATATACCATTACTCATATTTATTTCATTGCATATTTATGCCCCACATGTCTGCCATCCTCCCCTCCCCCCTTATCTTCAAGTAATATTAAATATATTTAATCCCATCCTTCCCTCTCCTTATGTTAATTCAATATTAAATACATTCAATCCCATCCTCCCCTCTCCTTATTTTAATTCAATATTAAATACATTCAATCCCACCCTCCCCTCACCCCTTATTGTAATGTATCCCATCTCCCCTTATTTCATCTTTAAATATATTTAATTTTATATATTTAATACATGAGGGGAGATGGGGGGAGGGAATACTTGAGGAGCCCCCTGCTTCGGCCTACCTTTTCCAAATGCGCTGGATGCAGGAGTACCCGGGACGACAAGAGAGGCGACGATCGACTGACTCGAAGAAGGTCCTAATCGCGTCTGTGGGCCTCAGTGATCCAGTAGTACAGTAGCCAAAGAGTATCGCGAGAATACGCTATCCACACGGGATTTCGCTGCGTTGACAGCAAAACCCCGTGAGGATAGCGTATTCTCGCAATACTTGCGCCGAACCCGGAAGTAGGTATTATTTATTTATTTATTTATTTATTTATATTTTATTAAATAACTTAGGGGGCCGGAGGGAAGGGGCTGGGGGGCCGTATACGGCCCGCGGGTCGCCAGTTGGGCAGCCGTGGTTAAAACATACTCAAAGTGAACATTGCAATGGAATCAAACTAAGAAGTTGGCCTTCAACACCGGTATCCACAAATTCAACCAATGATAGCTTGATAATATTTTTTTTAATTCCAAAAAGCAGACTTTTATTTTGATATTTTATATAAGAGACACAATATAATTGGACTTGAGCATCTATGGAATCCATGGAGGGGCCCTAACCACCCCTCAGCAGATTGCAAGGGCATACTGTATTTCCAGCATTAAACCAATGTAAATTTATACTTAAAATGCAATTTAAAAGATCGAAACTGTTGTAATTCAGCCAATGATTGTTCCTAATGTCAAAGAGGAAGATAGAATTTCTGACTAGGATGATGGGATTTCTAGCCAGCATGAGATTTTAAGTCCTGAAATTGAGCGTTCTTTGTCTCCTGCGGTTAGTGAAGGCAGTGGAGGTCTTTCTCTAGGGAAGTGAGTTATGAGGATGAATTGCCAGGTGGAGAGGTTAATGAGCTGATAGATAGAAAACTTAGTTTTTGCAACACAGGCTGCTTCCCACACCCAACAAAGGTCACAGCACTTATTAGAGAAAAAAAGAGAGAAAAGCTGTTTATCTGTTTGTCAAGGAAAACAGCATGATTTCATGGCTTTATTAGAGAGACCAGAGGGATTTTTCAGCAGTCAAGTCAGTGGTGGATTTTAAGCAACATATTGAGTTGGACCGTAGCCAAGCTCATCAAGGGAATTCTAGTTTCATGTCTTCAATTGTTCAATTCCAAATTTAAAGGATTATTCTTGAGTTGTATTTTGTGGATTTCATGCTGCCTTGTCATATCCTGATTCTTTTGTACCTTGGATTTTCTGGACTATTTCATACTTTTGGACTTAGATGTTTTCTACTATTTTTGCTGCTCTGCTATATATACACTTCTGCTATTTCTGCATCACACAAGTTCTTATACCAAAGGACATGCTTTTCAGATAGCTATTTCCTGTTTTTGTTGTATTCCAAGGCAGGAGCACCTCTGTACTTATTTATTTACTTACTTACTTACTTACTTCATTTATATTCCACCCTTCTCACCCCGCAGGGGACTCAGGGCGCATTACAATGTACACATTACATTTAGACACACAAACACACAAGACATACAGAGGCAATTTAACATCTGGCCACCAGGGGGAGCTGTCGCACTCCTTCATTCCTCAGCGTGTTTTCTGGAGATATTTTTATGGCCTCATAAATCAGTTAAATTTAGCCTCCCCACTAAGTAGTACCTTAATTTCCTACTTGACAGATGCAACTGTCTTTCGGGTTGCAAAGGTCGACAACAGCCTGCACAATAGGTCGAGAGCCCACCTTGACCCAGGCAGGCCTCGAACTCATGACCTTCTGGTCAGTAGAGATCTTATGCAGCTGACACCCAGCCAGCTGCGCCACTTCCTGGTGATTACCACACTCCAGACCACGATAAATATATATATTCTTCAATAAATTGCATTGCTGATTTGTTGTGGTCTGGAGTGTAGTAATTAAGTACAGAGGTACTCCTGCCCTGGAATACAACAAAAACAGGAAATCTGTCCTGCTTTGGAAGGGAATTCCAGAATTTAGAAATAGGTATCTGAAAAGCATGTTCTTTGGTATAAGAACTAGTGTGATGCAGAAATAGCAGAAGTCAACGGTTAACAGTGTTCCTTTGAGTTTTAAACCAGCTACTATTATCATAATTAAATCCCAGAAAAAACTGTTATTTGGTCCTAGGAAAATGCTTGGTTCTTTATGCTTAGGTGGTCCCACACCATCTCCTTTTGGGAACCTGAAACTTAACCTCCTCTTCCTTTGCCTTATGCTTTCATTTGACTCCTTTGATTCACCCTATTTCATTTGGCTCATTTCCATTCCATGCAGAAAAACAACTAAAGGCATGAAATTAGCCTACATAGTGTCTGTTACTTAGAAGAAAGACTACTTTTCTATGCTCTGCTCAATAGAGATGTTTGTCTTTTCCAGATGAAATGCCCTCTAAGTGCATTCAAAAATGTGCCATTAACAAATCCAGGCTCCCTGATTCCTTGAACAGTCGACGCTGGAAGTTTTTGCCAAACGGCTTGGATGATTTCAGAGACGGTTTCCCTCCTCTGTGTCACAGCATCATTATGCAACCGCATGCAAAGGGGCCACCTGACCCTATTGTTTTTCCTAGTATAGCCACAGGACTGGGCACAATGCGGCAGTGGCCCAAAAGGAAGTTGCCAGCGAAGCCCCATTGCTGTGCTTCCAAGCTCAGCCTGATGCAGAAAACCAGAAGGAGCTGCATTGCCCAGATTGAACACTGCTTGAGCCAACATCCTTTGGTTCTCTATCCCCACCTGGAAGAAAGCATCCCTCCAGAGGTAATGTCCTGCATTCATATCAGAGCTTGGTTTTGAGAACAAACAAACTTCTGATCATTTAGCAAGTTGAGTAAGTACCAGAAGTGTTTGGGATTTTGGATGTTTGTCAATTTTGGAATGCCAGTATTTGCATTCACATAATGGGCCATCTTGGAGATGGGACCTGAGTCTAAACGTGAAATTCATTTATGTTTTGTACACATTTATATAATATCTTTCAACATGAAACAAAGATTGTTTACCATCAAGGTGCTGCTATCTCAACCAACCATAGGATTTTGGAGGATTTCAGGATTTTGGGTAAGGGATGCTCAATCTGTATTTATATATTGACTTTTTAAATCTCTCTCATCTCACAGTCAGAATCCAACACAGCTCACAACATAAATTCAGCCAAAATACAGATCAAACAACCATAACACTGAAGGCATTCACTGATGCCCTACACCAGCTTCTTAGTTACATCTGTGCAACTACAGTTGGCCCTCCAGATTTGTAGATTTAATGATTACAGATTTGATTATTGTATGATTTCATTACTAGGAAACTAGGCAATTCATTGCTTCCTTGGCCCATCTTAAGAGCCGGCAGCTAAACTGGCAGAAGATCCATTCCATTTCCAGTCAGAGCAAAGCTGTTATAAGGACTTGTGGTGAGAGATCCTACTTCTGATTGTTTCAGCTTTGCTTGCTTGTACGTTGTGAGGGAACTACATCTTCCTGAACAGATCTGCTTTGCCTGATCAGGTGCTGGCTCTTAAGTTGGGCTGGGATGGCACTAATATAGGTATACAAAAATGCTACATAGCCTTACTGATTACAGAGCAGCTACAGATCTGTACTCTACAGTGCACCAGATCCTGTTTGATTTTGGAAGGTAAGTAGGGTCAGAATTAGTTAGTACTTGTATGGGAGACATCCGGTGAACTTCAGGTGCTATATAGAGGCTACATTGCAAAGTAAAGACTGGACAAAACCAACACTGCTTATTCCTTGCCTATGAAATTCACACGTGTGAGTATCTTCAAGTTCCCTTATGACATGCACGGGCAAACTTTGGCCCTCCAAGTGTTTTGGACTTCAACTCTCACAATTCCTAACAGCCAGTAGGTAGGCTGTTAGGAATTGTGGGAGTTGAAGTCCAAAACACCTGGAGGACCAAAGTTTGCCCATGCCTGCTTTATGGTGACGCCATAACCACAAACTGCATCAGTGCCTGGCTTTAATGCTCTTTCTCATTAATCATGTTTGCTTATTTATTTATCGGTGCTGCTACCAAAAAAGGCACGCTGTCTCGTAGATGACAAACGACAGGTTCCGACCGACGGGATTTCCGAAAGATTTTGATCCTCAGACCGTAGCGATCTCTGGGGGATATGCGGGGAAAGGTGAGCCTTCAAGTACGCTGGTCCCAGACCATGCAAGGCCTTAACGGTTAACACCAGCACTTTGAAAGCAATCTGATTCTTGATAAGAAGCCAATGCAAACGCTGTAAGACTGGTGTGATGTGACACCTCAGTGACACTCCAGCCAGCAGTCGAGCAGCAGCGTTTTGCACTAACTTTAATTTCCGGATCACTGACAAAGGGAGGCAAATGTAGAGGGCATTACAGTAGTCTAATCTCGAGATGACCGTGGCCTGGATCACCGTAGCTAGGTCGTTGCCAGAGAGGTAGGGTGCCAGCCGCCTTGCCTGGCGCAGATGGAAAAATGTCGCTCTGCTTACAGCGGAGACCTGGAAGCAAACTGTTGCTTTTGTACAATGTTCCAAGACTTTTGACATTGTTTTGCTCAGTTACTGCATTTGATGATAGATAGATAGAAGTACTGTGGGACTCTGGTGTTTGGATACAGATTTCAAGGGCCATTAAAGTCAGGTTCACAACCCTCATATAAGGTGGCACGAACAATTTCCCCCATTTCTGAAATTAAAGAATCTCCATTTTAGATTTAAAAAACAGAGTTCCTTCAACCAAGGAAGGATCGTGACTTGGAAATCTGACTTGGAAGAAGTTTGCGTGGACTCCAGCCCACTTCCTCCAGATGCAGGGACTGTCAATTGAACTGGCAAAATATTAAACACGGGCTTTTGGGGGTGGATGAGTGGGTGGATGGGGATTATAATAAGTGGAGGAGGAGGTGGAAGAGAACAATTCCCTCTTGCCCCCCCCCCATTTCCATTTCAATTCCCTCTGTCCCTGGATCCCCCACCTACTCACACACCCACTGAAGCGCGTTGGCTGAGTTGGCAGATTAACTCTGAGTGGGTGAGAAAAGGGCAATGTTGTTTCTCTTCCTCCTGAACTGAGTTCGGTTTCCTTTTTTCTCCATTGAACACAACTGTCCACGTGCACATACATAGGCGCATGCACGCATGTAACATTCACCCTCACTTCCCACCCTGTAGTTGCCTACTCAGGAAATACCTGCCTTCATAGAATTTCCAACTTATGGTGACTCTTTTTCTTTGCCATGATTTCTTCAAAGGGGGCTTGCTTTTGACTTCCTCTGAGGCTGAGAGAGTGTGACTCACCCCAAGGTCACCCAGTGGGTTTCCATGGTGGAGTGGGAGTTTGAACCCTAGTGTCCAGAGTCATAATCCAACACTCAAAACCACTACACCACTACTACACTTGGAGGCTTTTTTAAACAGAGGATGTATGGTTTCCTGTCAGGGGTGCTTTGATTGTGCTTTTCCTGCATTGCAGGGGGTTGGACTAAATGGCCCATGTAGCCTCTTCCAACTCTTTGATTATATACCTGTAGAGGAAATAGCATTGTCTTGTTCTTTGCTTTCACTTTAACTCTGATTTATAGAGACCCTCTTGTGGGTTTTCTCTCCTCTATAATAAATATAAAATACCTTAATTTCTCTGTGTTGAGATCCTCAGAAGGGTAAATGATGCCAATGACAGATTCCTAGTTATTTGTAATGTACCCTTTAGGCCCCACCTACACTGCCATATAATCCAGTTTCTGGATATGGATTTTCTACATTGATTATATGATTCATATAATCCAGTTTAAAGCAGTTCATTTACATTCAGAAACTGGATTTTGTGGCAGTGTAAAACTACAACTCCCAGGACTCCATAGTATAGACTCATGGCAATTAAAGCAGTGTCAAACCGTGATAGCTAATTCTACAGTGTATTTATTTATTGACTTACTTTACTTACAGTATTTAAATTCCGCCCTTCTCACCCCAGAGGGGACTCAGGGCGGATTACAGTGTACATATACATGGCAAACATTCAATGCTATAGACACATAACACATATAGACAGACAGTCAGAGGCTATTTAACATTCCAACTTTTTCTGGCCACCAGGGGAGCTGTCGCTTCACCGTCCATCTGCGACACTGATGAAGTACTGCCTCATTCCTCACATGCTTGCTGGAGATTTTTTTATGACCTCGTAAATTAGTTAAATTAGCCTCCCCACACATAGGTAGTAACTAATTTTCCTACTTGACAGATGCAACAGTCTTTCGGGTTGCAAAGGTCGACAACAAGCTACACAATTGGTCGGAAGTTCATTCCGACCCAGACTGGCTTCGAACTCATGACCTTTCGGTCAGTAGTGATCTTAATGCAACTGACTCCCAGCCAGCTGCGCCACAGTCCTGGTGCTCTAAAGGAGTAGTGAATTACATTTTCATTACAGTATCCTTTGAAAGCTCATTTAATGTCTGGATGGAGTCAGTATTCAATCGAAATAGGAGTTATGAATCATCTTGGATGGGATCACTCATCTAGTAAGGAGACTTTCTGGTTCAGTTAAAGAAATAAATAATTTGCTGTGCCTCAGTAACACCATGCCTAATAACAAATGGATGGCAACTGAGTAAGGCCAATGTTCTCAGGAATTTCCCATAACGGTTGTTCCCTTTGCACGCATAATTGTAGGGGATTTTTTTACCATATTCGGCATCTGACACTTATGTCCCTGAAATCAACAATTTATGAGAACACACAGTGTGGATTTCAGCCAAGAGAGAGCAGCAGGTCAACATTTTTGGCACATTTTGTGTTCTGGACTCAATCAAGGGTAGTGTGTTCCCAAGACATTGTTCTTACTGTTTTAAGAATTCATAGGCTGTCCCAAGCACAGTTCACAATGAAGCATGTTTTTCTTCTGCCTTTCCAATAAACAGTTATGTGTAAATAGCTAGATATTTTGCTATTAGAATGAATTCATTTCTTTAATTAAATATTTTAATGCAGTGTTTCCCAACCAGTGTGCCGTGAGCCATGATCAGGTGTGCCGTGGGAAACTGGCACTCTTCCCCTTCCTAGAAGCTCTTTCTCCCTCTTTCCCTCCGCAAAGATCCTCCCCGAGGCAAAGGAAGGGCTCCGCCAAATGCCAGGGCCAGGCCCGCCTTGAGGAAGCCTTCAGGAGCCTCGACTCAGCATGGCTCCAGCTCCTGCTCAGGGCTGCTTCAGCCTCCCGATGCTCCAAGGTTCGCTCACTGCCCAATTCACCGACATGGAGCTTCCGGCTTTGGCTGTTCTCGCGAGAAATCCAAGCCAATGCGAAAACGCCAACTCAATCACTTCCGGCCAGTGCTCTGCTTTTGCGGAGGGAGGCAGCGAAAGAGGCCACACAGATCTATGAAACGTAGAAACAAATTGAGCCTCTCCGCTTTGGTTTTTTTTTTTTTTTTTTACTATTTTACTGGATTTTTCGAGAGTTGTCCCCCTCACCCCAAGGAACTGTTTATAACAGCTTCATGACATCCATAGTTAACTGGAAGCAAGTTTCACTCTGGGTAAAATTTCACAAGGGTCTGAAGAACAAGCCCTATGAGGAGCAGCTTGAAGAGCTGGACATGTTTAGCCTGAAGAAGAGAAGGCTGAGAGAAGACATGATAGCATGTATAAGTATGTGAGGTGAAGCCATATATATGTTGTGTTCATCGAAACAGGCCCAGGTTTCACACTGAGTGTATAAATACATTTAAAAACATATTAACTATATGTATTTCTGCGTTAGAGTGTCATTTTGTGTCATTTTGGTTGGTGGTGTGCCCCAGGATTTGGTAAATGTAAAAAATGTGCCGCGGCTCAAAAAAGGTTGAAAAACACTGCTTTAATGTGTCCAGGGACCATCCAAGATATTTGGCTGCTAGGGAACACAACAGTACATTTCTCACAGCTTTGTCTCAGGCAGCAAAATGTCTTGAGGCTGCCTTGAATTAGTAGCTGCTGCTTTTTAGGAAGCCCTTGGCACTTCCAGAATCAACAGACCAACCTTTTTCTGGGTTAAAAAATTGGAAGAAATTTCTGCTCCTGGCAACATCCGGGAATAACATTTTACTCTTTATTCACATTATCTGCTTTGAACTGGATTATACGAGTCTACACTGCCAGATAATCCAGTTTAAAGCAGATAATCTGTATTTTATATAGCAGTGTAGATCCAGCATCTGCCTCATTCTATCCTTACCTGCGCTACTCAGATGCTGTAGATTCAGGGCTATGACTTCTTTGGCCCTATCTATATTATCATATAATGTTGTTATATACTCAGTGTAGACTCACATAATGCAGGCTGAGGCCCCTTCTGGGTTATATGGCTGTGTGGAAGGAACCTGAACTGCACTGAACTGAATTATATGAGTCTACACTGCCATATCATCCAGTTCAATGCCATCAACCTGCGTCCTGAAACTGTATTATATGGAAGCGTAAAAGGCTATGATTGAGTCTATCCATCTTGAATGAATCTTTCACTTTCCCTACAAGTTTGAACTGTTCTGGTGCTTTTTACATCAACTGGGGGCCATTCCAGCCATATAACCCCAAATATTAAGACAGATAATCCACAGGACTGAAATTATAGAGAGATTTTCTCCTTTGCTAACCAAATTGATTTTCAAGACATAAAACCAACTCATCTTCCTCAATGGTGGCTACCTTGTGCATTCAGCAAAATGAAATGTGATGCACGCATTGTGTGAAATAAATTCTGTATAAGTCACGTCCCCTGTATGGTTTCATCGGCCCACGAGAGAAGGGTAGTAGTAACAAAACTGAAACATGCATAATAAAAACGATCACATGATGCATGAAGAGGACCTGTTTATCTTCCCAGAAGAAGTTCTCATAACATTGAGAAGCCATGGGACTTCCCCCAAAGTAGTCTAATCCAGTGTTTCCCAACCTTTTTTGAGCCACGGCACACTTTTTACATTTACAAAATCCTGGGGCACACCACCACCAACCAAAATGACACTCTAACCCAGTAATACATATAGTTAGTATGTTTTTGAATGTATTTATACACTCAGTATGAAACCTGGGCCTGTTTCGATGAACACAACATAGATATCCTGGCAGGAATGGCAGAAAGATACAAACTTCCCACACAGAACTCCCATAACCAAGAGAAAATGCTATAAGCGTTTGGTGGGCATTGACCTTGAGTTTTGGAGTTGTAGTTCACCTATATCCAGAGAGCACTGTGGACTCAAACAATGTTGGTCAAGAACAAAACCTGGCATGAATACTCAATATACCCAAATATGAACGCAGATGGAGTTCAGGGGAAATAGACTTTGACATTTGGGAGTTCTAGTTGCTGGGATTTATAGTTCCCCTACAATCAAAGAGCATTTTGAACCCCACCAATGATAGAACTGGGCGAAACTTCCCACACAGAACCCCCAGGAGGCAAGAGGAGGTCTCTACTTGGGGAAAGGGAGGCGGGCCGACCCAACGCATGGAGAGGGAGAGACCAAGTAGACAACGGGTGGGGAGGGGGGTTTTTGTAATGTTGTGCCTTTATCGAGGTAGGTTTCTTAGGGTTTTTATACTTCAACACATTAGACTCTTCCCCCCCCCCCTTTCCTGGAGGTTCCAATTTCCAACGGCACACCTGATGATCGCTCACGGCACACTAGTGTGCCCCGGCACACTGGTTGGGAAACACTGGTCTAATCAACAAAGGGAGTTGGCCTCTTGGATCTGGAGGCATCTACACTATAGAATTAATGACACCATTTTAATTGCCATGGCTTAATGCTGTGGGCTCATGGGAGATGCATTTCTACAAAACCTTTCACTTTTTCCTCCAAAGAGGGCTGGTGCCTGACCAAACTACAAAACCCAGAATTCCATTGCATCGAGCCATGGCAGTGAAAGTGATGATGTCAAACTGCATTCGTTCAGCAATGTAGATGCACCCTTGGATTTCTCTTTGACCTGGAGGTGAGGTTTAAGGTGCATAAAACCATTGTTCTCTGCAAGGAGAGATAGCGGATTTGTGAAATTGGCCCAGTTCCAGAAGCAAATGGAAGATGGATGGTTCGATATGCAGCTGTGCTAGTCTTTTGCAGAACAAGAACAAAGTCTTGTGAACACCACTGCTTAAAGATGGACATGTTTACTGACACTTTATCAAACACATGGAATGTTGTCCTAAGCTGCAAGTATGTGTGTGTGTGTGTGTGTGTCTTGCTTGTCCAATCTTAACTCATCCAACATTCTGTATTATCCAACACAGACTTCCCCCCGCCTGAATCCACAGTTGTTTCAATACATTGCAGTATTTTGGTGCTAAATTCATAAATACAGTAATTACTACAAAACATTCTCTCTCGGCATTACTTTGCGAACGAAGATTCTTAGGAAGGACTCATCCCACGCTTTTTACAAGCGCGTTGATGACTAAAAAGGCCAATCTGAGATAGGCAAGTTTGGTTGCAGAAAGCACAGCAGAAAGTCTCCTTGGGTGATGTTGTTTCCAAGTTGCGGTTTGTTCTGCGTTGTCGAGACCCATTCGGCGTGTCTTCTCGAAAGAGGCTGCAGCATTGTGGATAGTGCGTCTCCATGCCTCCCGATGTGAGGCCAGGGTGGACCATTCTTGGTGATCAATCTGACCGAGCCTGAGATGTTGTTTCAGGGAGTCCTTATATCTCTTTTGGGGGGCGCCTCTCTTGCGCCGACCCATGGCCAGTTCACCATAGAGTAGTATCTTTGGGAGGCGGTGGTCCTCCATCCTAGAGACGTGCCCTGCCCAGCGCAACTGTGTTCTCAATAGCATGGCCTCAACACTGGTGATCCCTGCTTGCTCAAGGACAGCAACATTAGTCACATAGTTGGTCCAGTGTATATTTAGGATTGTGTGAAGACAGCGCTGATGAAAGCGTTCGAGGAGTCGTAGGTGTTGGCGATAGGTGACCCATGTTTCAGATCCATAGAGGAGAATAGACAGATAGCTCTGTCTGATTTTGGTGCTTTGCCTCAGGTGCTTGTTGCTCCAGACTCTTTTGTGAAGCCTTCCGAATGCACTCTATGCCTTTGCTAATCTGTGATCTATCTCTTGATCAATCTTGGCGTCTGAAGAGATGATGCTTCCCAGGTAGGTGAACTACTGAATAGACTTAAGCACAGATTAGCCTATGCTGACGTGGGGATGATGGTGTTCTTCCTGTGGTGCCTCTCCCCCACTGCAAGGAGGTGCCAATGGAGAGGACTACAGAACATTACCATGTACTGAACTGCGTTTTCTGTCGAATTGTTGTAAACCAATTGTTATTTTTAATTGTTAATTTGTTAATATATGGTTTGGGGGGGGGGTTGCCTTGTTGCTGTGTTGTATTGAGGGCAGAGACTGCCTGTGTAAACTGTCCCGAGTCGCCTTCGGGCTGAGAGGGGCGGTATAGAAACGTGACAAATAATAAATAAATAAACAATGACATTTTGGTGCTTAATTTGTAAAATCATAACATATTTGGATGTTTAATGGGCTTTTTTAAAATCCCTGCTTATTATCCAATATTTTCACTCATCCAATGTTCTGCCGGCCCGTTTATGTCAAATAAGTGAGACTCGTGTGTGTGTGTGTGTGTGTGTGCAGAGGGTTCTGGTTTGGGGAACCAGCAGTGATTTCTTTGAGGCGCCATAAGGCTCTTTGTCATTTTGGTGAGAGATAAGCACATATCCTCTGGGAATTTCCAGCTGTCCTGACTTGACACTTCTGTCATTGCCCTGGACTTCCTAATGAATGTGGAAATGACCCAAAGTTGAATACGGCACAAGAGTTCTGTCCTTGCCATTCCTCAGAACAGAACAACAAAACAGGAGAAGATACATAATGCTCCTCCACTCATCCAGGGCAATTCCAACTCAGAGAAAGGAAGGAAGGAAGGAAGGGAGAGAGAGGGAGAGAGAGGGGAATCCTGATTTTGTTTGCAACTTTGTATTCAACCCTGGCTCCTTACTTTATTCCTTATGAGGAATTTCTACCCAAAGTTGACCTGATGGCACTTTTGAGGATATCTACTCGACACAATTGCAGCAGTTTGATTGTACTTTAACTGCAATGGCTCCTTCTCATGGACTCCTGGGATTTGTCGTTTGGTGAGGGAACCAGCATGGGATAATGGTTGGAGCATTAGACTGATTCTGGAGACTAGGGTTTGAAATCATACTTGAAAACGCACTGAGTGGCATTGGGCAAGTCAACCTCAGAGGAAGACAATGGCATATCCATTCTGACTAAACTAAATCATGCCAAAAAAAGTATTTTGGGTCACCATGCATCAGAATTCACTTAAAGATGCACAATAACAGGAGGTACTTGGCATAATCTGCTAGAGAGCTCTAGTATTCACTTCCTTGAAGAGCTCAAGTCTAAGAGGGTCAACAATGATTATCTGGTTTATGTGGGACAGAAAAATTACAATTAAAGGCCCCCATCTACATTGTCATATAATCCAGTTTCAGAATGTAGATTAAATGCATTGAACTAAATTATATGGCAATGTAGACTCATATAATCCAGTTCAGTGCAGGTCAGGCTGGGTCAACATTGCCATATAATCCAGTTTCTGAATCCAGATTATCTGCATTGAACTGGATTATATTAGTCTACACTGCCATATAATCCAGTTTCTGAATCCAGATTATCTGCATTGAACTGGATTATATTATTATACACTGCCATATAGTCCAGTCCAAAACAGATGATCTGGATTCAAAAACTGGATTAGATGCCAGTGTAGATGGGGCCTCAGCCTGCATTATATGGGTCTACACTTAAAAAATATAATCCAGTTCGAACTGAATTATATGGCAGTGTAGATGGGGCCAAAGTGGATCAAACCGCTTGGTATGTGCTGTGTGTATTCAGTCTTTGTGGCCTTAAGGAGAAAAGCAAACATTGTGCCCCATTAATGTATATAATAGCCAAAGTATTTTGAGGCATAAGGCAGAAAATCCCATAAACACTTCTCCCCATGTTGCCTGGGGAATTCTGGGGCTTACAAAATAGAAAAATAATCTTGACCGGGAGATTAGCACAGCGGTTAAAACAGCAGCTGTTAGCTGCAAACTGTAGCTGTAAAGATCTGAACGTGACAAGTTCAAATCCTGGGCTGACCTGGGCAAGTCAGCTGTAAGCCTGCCCCTGTTAACCTAAGCAGATAAATTAGGTACTGCATACGCAGGGGAGGAATCCTAAAGGACTTTTTAACTTCAATAAATATTGAAGACGACTAACAGAAGAAGAATTCGGCTGGCTGGCTGGCTGGCTCTTCATCAAAGAAGGAGGAGGTAGGAGGAGGATGGAACAACAGTGCCCCCGTATGACGGAATGGAGCAGCAGCACCCAGTGACGAATATAACAACAAACAAATATTAGGACTAATAAAGGGAAATATTTCTTCACCCAGAGGGTCATTGGGTTATGGAATTTACTTCCAGAAGAGGTTGTGACAGCTGTCAGCCTGAACAACTTCAAGGCAGGATTAGACAGATTCATGGGTACCAAGTGTATCGGTAGTTACTGAAAAGGACATTCAAGGGCCACCTCGGAGTTGGTTGAGGTAGGCAGGATTTCCCTGGGTACTGGTTGTGGGGGGTCCGGAGCAGGTTAGGGTTTTGCCCTCCCTTCTGCTCGAGATCCCCGTGTACAACTGGGGGCCACTGTGTGATACAGAATGCTGGACTAGATGGGCTGAGGTCCGATTCAGCATGGCTCTTCTTATGTTCTTATGTTCTTATATAACAACATTGCCCAGTTGGAGTCCAGGGATCTTCCTGTTATATATTATTGTATGTCTTGTATGTCTAATTTCGGCAGGGATTGTCTGCTGTATGTGTTCTGTAATCCGTACTGAGTCCCCTTCGGGGTGAGAACTGCGGAATATAAATAAAGTGCATTATTATTATTATTGATTAGCTCTGCTGAGACACAGCTGCTTTATGTACACTCAAAGGAACACCTTTGCTGATACATGGACAGCCGATAATCCTTTTCCTTCTGTTATTTCATTCTTAGCTTTTCAAGGAGGTTGTTAGTATTCTGGACCCAGAGATGCTTCCAGTTAATGAAGAAGTTGGTGCACATTTTGTTGAACAGGAGCATCAAACCTCCTCTGCAATGCCATCTCGGATGGAGAACAAAAGAGGCAGGCAAACAAAGTCCAAGTTCACCAACCAGTGAGTACCAAAAGTAAAAGTGAGTACTGTATTTTAACTTCACTGAAATGATGGTGTTGCAGCATCTTTAGCTGGATATGCCAAAAACAACAGCATGCCTAAGCATATTGACTCAGAGGTAAGTCCTATTAACAATTCCTCCCTGGTTCATATGCTTAAGATTACACCATGGCACCCTTGTAAGATTTCTTTGGCTAGAGTGCACTTAGTGCAAAGCATGAAGTGTTATCCTCAGTATATACATTATTAAACACTATAGATGCTGCATAACATTCTGCTTTTGTTGATGTTAACTGCTGTCATGTCAACCTCAACTGATGGCGAGCCTATGAATGAGAGATAAAGGGGCAAGGAAGAAAGTCATGTGTATCTCCTTCAACTTATTCACAAATAAATAAATAAATGTAAACAAAAGAAATGGATGAATTCCTAATTTAAGGAAATTACAATTTCCCTCATTTTTAATACTAAATTCTGTAAGAGACTAAGGTAAAAACAGACATACTGTACTCATATCACTAACAGCTCTCGAATGCCACCTTGTGGGTACAGATGGGTAAACCATTGAGGAGTGTTGTTGAAGGCTTTCATGACTAAAATGACTGGGTTGCTGTGAGTTTTCCAGGCTGTGTAGTTATGTTCCAGAAGCATTCTCTCCTGACGTTTCACCCACATCTATGGCAGGCAATCTCAGAGGTTGTGAGGTCAACCTCTGAGGATGCCTACGATAGAAGTGGGCAAAACATCAGGAGAGAATGCTTCTGGAACATGGCCATACAGCCTGAAAAACTCACAGCAACCCATTTGAGGAGTCTTTTGAAGAAAATGCATAAATAGCCTCATTTTTTTTTATTAAATAGTGATCTTAGTTCTGTGTCTATACAGCAAAGACCCCAAAGTCAAGGATCCTTATACCTGGTTCTCCAAAAAAGAGGTAAAGGCAAGAGAACGGGAGGCCATGCTGAATTACATTCCACCTGTCAGTGAAAATGTAAAGCAAGCCGCAGAGGAGCTTTGCAGCTGGCTTGAGTCCCTGGTGAGTACATGAATACCTTCATTTATTCTGCAAAGTCCAGTTGTAGTTTGCTACATGTTGATGCTGCAATGCAGTCCTTTAATGCAGTGATTTTCAACCAGTGTGCCGCGGAACACTAGTGTGCCGTGAGAGATCATCAGGTGTGCCGTGGGAAATTATTTTCAAACTTCATTCATATATAAACTATAAGGCGCATCTGTCCCTTTAAGAAATGGAACCATAGCACTCTTGCATCACCTCAGAAGTGACGCAAGAGTGCTATGGTCGCACCATCTTGGATTTGCTCAGACGCGGCTAAGTAAACAAAGTTAGAGTTAGTGCTGCAGCTGTGCGTCAATTTGGGATCGCAGCAAGAGAAGTGATTGACAGTGATGGAGAAGTTTTTGAGAAGGGAAAATGCAAATGCCGAACAGGGCCCTGGACAAAATTATGACACAGATGAAGACCCTAATATGAGTGGCGGACAAAAAAAAAAAGACTGTGAGCAAGAGGCAATACAGCGAAAGCTATCTTTCATTTGGATTCACTTTCACCAGGGATGAGATGGCACCGACTCCGCTGTGCTTGGTGTGTGGTGAGAAGTTGTCCAATAGCGCCATGGTGCCAATCTTCATGTGTGTCTTTCTCCCATTCCTGCCAGGATATCTATTTTGTGTTCATCGAAACAGGCCCAGGTTTAAATGTATTTATACAAGTGAGTGTATAAATACATTAAAAACATATTAACTGTATGTATTACTGTGTTAGAGTGTCATTTTGTGTCATTTTGGTTGTGGTGTGCCCCAGGATTTTGTAAATGTAAAAAATGTGCCATGGCTCAAAAAAGGTTGAAAATCACTGCTTTAATGTCTTGTTGACAAGGCAATGGAAGCATTTTAAAAACTCTACACAAATTGTCTTCATTTTGGGAATATTTTCCTGGAAACGGGTAAACCTGTCTATTCCCAGTTCACATGTTTCTACCCTGTTGCTATTTTATGTTCCTCTTGATCTGCCATTTTAAAATCTCCTCTGAAGAGCACATGTAAGTATATTATTGGAATATATTATGAGAATAGGTTTCTCCTCAAGTATATATTTCTGTGTGTCTGTCCCTTAATGCATTCCAAATGGATGAAACCTGTGTTGTAAAATGGGTAAATTAGAATCAGTTTGAATTACCCTTCTAGGGAGGAGAGAAGTATGACATCGACGAAGCCACTGTTATAAGCCTGTTTGATGCAGGGTATGAGACAAATATACCTAACTCTAGTCCTATAAATGTTGTGGAACTGCAAAATTTGCCTGCAGAGCTGCAGATGTATGTTGGGAAGTCTCCGCTTCAGGCTGCCACGAAAAACCAACCAAAGGTATGTGAACTATAGTTTTTAGGTACTGGTATGTGGTACTTTAGGTTGAGAGAATTTGCCACACACTAACCTGGAAGCCACATACCACCATCTCATTGGCACACTAAAGAATAGAGACAAGTTGAAGATTTAGAAAATGGCAAAACCTTTGAGGAAAGGTTGAAGAAGCTAGGCACATTCAGCTTGGTGAAGAGAAAACTGGGTATTTTTTAATATTCCAAGGGCTGCCATAGAGAAAAGTCTGTGTTCTGCTGTCTCAGGCACTTCCACACAGCCACATAACCCAGAATATCAAGGCAGATAATCCACAATATCTGCTTTGAACTGGGTTATCTGAGTCCACACTGCCATATTATTTATTTATTTACTTTACTTAAATTCCGCTCTTCTCAGCCTGAAGGGGACTCAGAGTGGATTACAGAACACATATTAGCAGACAATTCCTGCTATTTTTACATACACACAAAGATGAACAGAGGCAAACTCTGGCCACCAGGGGGAGCTGACGCACTCCTCATCTCTCAGCGTTCCCTTGTTGTTCTTCCGCATTCCTCGACGTTTTCTGGAGTTCTTTAATGGCCTCATAATTCAGTCAAAATGTGCCTCCCCACTTAATGTGGTACCTTTATCACCTACTTGACAGATGCAACTGTCTTTCGGGCTGCAAAGGTCGACAGCAGGCTACACTTAAAGGTCGAGCACCCACCTCGACCCGGGCAGGCCTCAAACTCATGACCTACTGGTCAGAGAGATCTTATGCAGCTGACACTTAGCCTGCTGCAAAACACACAAAGAGACTGTATTATCAAAAATAACATATACATAGGCATATAAACAAGCACGTGGATATCGCTGACAAGGGACAGTGACAATAGCTGTTCCCAGGCGCTTACATAAACAACATAACTGGCGTAAATACCATACAGAGAAGCGCAACGTGGTTCCCAAGCGGAGTCCCGAGGAGTGGCGTGAGTAGCTCAGAAGGGCAGCGAGGTAAACTGGAAGGACAGGGATCAATGGCAGAGGCAGAGAGGAAAGGTGCATCCAGGGATAACGTCCGTCAAGATCCCAAACCGCAAAGAATAAGCGGTGAAGGCAAGCAGCCTTAAACTGTAATCCGTGCTCCTAGACAGCCGATAGCTGGGAGCAATGCTGCGCAAGTGTGCTGTGCCTCAAAGCCCGAGCAGGGTACGCCATCCTTGGGGACAACCGGCAGGGGGGAACCACAGTCAGATCAGTAAACCACGAGGAAACGCCGGGCATGCCGCAACGGTGTCAGCTGCAGGGCCCCCGATCCATTTCGCCGATAAATGGCTTTCTCAAGCGGCCAAGTGCGATGGAAATCACAGGCGTTTCATGGAGTTTACACAATCGTGCGGTAACATGGCCCCATCATAGGTAATTCCATGGACACCTTCGGGTCCATGGAATTACCTATGATGGGGCCATGTTACCGCACGATTGGCCGCTTGAGAAAGCAGTTTATCGGCGAAACGGATCGGGCCCCCTGCAGCTGACACCGTTGCGGCGTGCCCGGCGTTTCCTCGACTCCAAATTGTCGATGGAGGCCCAGGTTGCCTCCATGAGCAAAGGGCCTTCTTCCACCTGTGCCAAGCGAGACAATTGGCGCCCTATCTTCCGACGGAAGCGCTAGCTACAGTAATCCATGCCACGGTTACATCAAGGCTGGATTACTGTAACGCTTTGTATGTAGGTCTACCCGGTCACTAACCCGCAGGCTCCAGATTGTGTAGAACGCCACCAGGCTTCTCACAGGAACATCGATGAGATGCCACATTACACCATCTCTGCAGCGCCTGCACTGGCTGCCCGTTGAGTATAGAGCCTTACACAAGACCTTGACCTTGGCTTACAAAGCCCTACGGGGCCGGGGCCCAACATACCTAAAAGACCGCTTGTTGATGCCTGCTTACTCAAGGACCCCACGGCCAGCAAACAAGAACCTTCTTCACGTACCAGGCTTGAAAGAGGCCCACCTGGAGACCACGAGACGGAGATCGTTCTCCGTTGTGGCCCCCCGTTCTTTGGAACTCGATGCCACCGGACCAGAGAGCCTCCTCGACCTGCCCCAGTTCCTGACCGCTCTGAAGACCTGGCTATTTAGGAAAGCCCATGGTTAATGCAGAACCAGGAACTCAAATACCGAGCCTGGCCCCTGCATTTAACCACTGAATATTTTAATCTAGTTTTAAATACTCTATTTTAATTGTGGAATTGTTGTGTGTAAGTCGCCCGGAGCACTAACGTGGAGGGCGACTCAGAAATAATAAAGTCAGTCAGTCAGTCAGTCAACTTAGCCAGCTGCACCACATTCCCGGTGGATTTTATACAGCTATGTAGAAGGGGCCTCAGACAGGAAAACTAGGTCTAATGGTCTGAAGTTACAGGACGATATATTTTGATTGAACATTAGGAGGAACGTTTTGACAGCAAAAGCAGTCTGGCAGTGGAGTCAACTGTGTATAGGGGTGGTGAGATTGCCTTCTCTGGATGCCTCCAGAAAGAGGCAGGGCAGCTAATAGCTGGGGTTATTCCGTCTGGATTTTTTTCATCTAGCAAAGAGTTGACAATGGCTCAAGAGGCCCCTTCCAACTCTGTGAATCTGTCTTTAGAATCCTCCAGTCTTTGAAGGATCTTTGCTGCACAATGGAGGAGGGGGGATATGTAATTAGAAATTATTTCCTGCTGCTGCTAATATTTTATTTGTTGATGTTATTTTTAACAGGAATTTTGCCAGCCAAAGTGGGAGAAGATCAGGTATGGAGCTTGGTACTTGGACCCAAAGACTTGGAAAAAGCAGAAAAGGAACGAGCCCTTAGTGGACCCCAAATCAAAGGAAGCAGACACCTGGAATTCAGAAAAGACGTTTGATGGAAAGGTATATTCAGCTCCATAGCAATTCGTCTAGTTCTCTGCTAAAGGCCTTACACTGGTTGTGCAATATGCAAGCAACTAGACCACTGATTCTCAACCTTCCTAATGCCGCAACCCCTTAATACAGTTTCTCATGTTGTGGTGACCCCCAACCATAAAATTATTTTCGTTGCTCCTTCATAACTGTAATTTTGCTACTGTTATGAATAGTTATCCAGGATGTATTTTCATCCACTGGGCCAAAATTTGACATAAATACCCGATACGCCCAAATTTGAATACTGGTGGGGTTGAGGTGTGTGTGTGTGTATGTGCTGGGATTTATAGTTCACCTATAATCAAAGAGCATTCTGAACTCCACCAATGATGCAATTGGACCAAACTTGGCACACAGAACTTCTATGACTAACAGAAAATACTGGAAGGATTTTGTGGGCATTGGCCTTGAGTTTTGGAGTTGTAGTTCACCTACATCCAGAGAACACTGTGGACTCAAACAATGATGGATCTGGATCAAACTTGGCAGAAATACTTAATACCAAATGTGAAGTTTGGGGAAAATAGACCTTGACATTTGGGAATTGTAGTAGCTGGGATTTATAGTTTGCCTACAATCACAGTAGGAGGAGTGCTTTTGGTGGGAGGATTCGTCGTCAGTTTTCAAAAAGGAAGACAAGGACAGGCGGAGATATCTTCAGCCTTCTGTGCCAAAGGGGTTCCTAAGACCATCAGAAATATGTATTTTCTGATGGTCTTTGGCGACCCCTCTGAAACCCCCCTCGCGTCCCCCCCCCCAGGGGTCCCGATCCCCAGGTTGAGAAATGCTGAACTAGACTAACATGGCACACATCCACTCAGTTGTCCAAAGGGACATTTCCTAATCGAGGTCTCCTCACACGTGGATTCAAATTTCAGAAAAAGGGATTCCATTGAAACCTTGGGAAGAACTTCCTGATGGTAAGAGTTGTTTGACAGTAGAATCTGCCCTTTCGGAGTGTGGTGGTGTTTCTGAAGTTTTTAAAACAGAAGCTGGGTGGCCACCTGTTGAGAGAGCTTTGTGTGGTGGGGAGGAATGTTCTTTCACGAATCTTTATCCAACATATAGTTTCCTTCAAATGTGTTGCAAAAGAATGTTCACCCCTTGATTGCATATTCTGACTGGGGATAACTTATATTTAACACATCTGAAGAGCATCAGATTTGGAAAAGTTGCTCAAAAGTGGACCTTCCCCATTTCTGTCCTTGTGATGCTTTTGCAGGAGGCTGAGATTGTGGAACTTCACGGAATCCATGCATTTAAGGAATTTCTTGAAAGGAAAGGCTACCAGTTTCCAGAGGTAAGCATGGCAACCAGCAATCACTGTACATAGGCATCCAGACCATGTGACCTCTAAAACTCTCAGAAACTATGGTTTGTGATCACATAGAGCAGTGGTTCTCAAGCTGCCTAATGCCGCGACCCCTTAATACAGTTCCTCATGTTGTGGCGACCCCCAAACATAAAATTATTTTTGTTGCTACATCATAACTGTAATTTTACTACTGTTATGAATTGTAATGTAAATATGTGATATGCAGGATGTGTTTTCATTCACTGGACCTAATTTGGCACAAATACCCAACACCCAAATTTGAATACTGGTGGGGTTGAGGGGAGGGATTGATTTTGTCATTTGGAAGTTGTAGTTACTGGGATTTATAGTTCACCTACAATCAAAGAGCATTCTGAACCCCACCAACGATCGAATTGGCCCAAACTTCCCACACAGGACCCCCATGCCTTGAAGGGACTCACTGGTGTAAGCTTCCCTTGAGCTACACGCACACTTCCTCACCCGCACATGCACATATGTGCACCACACTGCTATGTGCTGAGCACGCCTGCTCTCCCCTTCCCCATTTGGAGTCTCAGAAACAGCCCTCCCCTTCTCTTCCAAAGGGTTTCCTATGTTTTCTGATGATACTTGGTGACCCTTCTGAAACCCCCAGAGATCCCGACCCCAGGGTTGAGAAATGCTGACATAGATAATCCCCCCTCTCTTCTTTCTTGTCTTTCAAGCTCTGCTGATATCTTTCTCTACTCAAAGGAATATTTTAGTTAACTAGGACTTCGGCAACCTGAATATATTTTCAAAATGTATGTTTTGAAAATGTATGTATGGGCACCGGGAATGTAGCGCAGTTGGCTGTCAGTTGCATAAGATCTCTACTGACCAGAAGGTGGGCTCTCGACCTATTGTGTAGCCTGTTGTCGACCTTTGCAACCCGAAAGACAGTTGCATCTGTCAAGTAGGAAATTAAGGTACCACTTAGTGGGGAGGCTATATTTAACTGATTTACGAGGCCATAAAGATCTCCAGGAAACACGCTGAGGAATGAAGGAGTGCGATAGCTCCCCCTGGCAGATGTTAAATTTCCTCTGTCTGTCTTGTGTTTGTGTGTCTAAATGTTTGCCTGTATATGTTCATTGTGATCCGCCCTGAGTCCCCAGCGGGGTGAGAAGGGCGGAATATAAATGACGTAAATAAATAAATAAAATAAATAAAATGCTACTAGAAAACCTTTCAGCAATAGAGTTTGCCTTGTATTTACTGAAGTTATTATCTGAGGGAAGAATGCAAGAAATTTGCCTCATTTGTCTTGCCAACTCAGCTAAAGGTTTTGTTTTGTTTTTTGTAATGCAATACAACTGTTTGGTTCGCTCCTGACATAATAAATAAATAAATAAATAAATAAATAAATAAATAAATAAATAAATAGCTAAAGGTGACCGCCAAAAGGAGCCAATGTCTTGGGAAAGTACCTGAATCCGACTCTGCTACAGGTGTTAGACCAAACGTTAAAGGAATAATCCAGAGTGTTGTGATACCATGTTCAGCACCTTGGATGGCTCCTTTAAAGGCTGGATTAAAACCCAAGTAGACTCATGGGAATCGGTCACTGATACAGAGACGTTTCCTTCTTTAATATCTTATCTATACATCTTCCATCATCCTCTTTCACCAGGAATCATAATACTGGGCTGTTGTGAGTTTTCTGGGCTTTATGGCCACGTTCCAGAAGCATTCTCTCGTAACATTTCGCCTGCATCTATGGCAGGCATCCTCAGAGGTCGTAAGGACCTCACAATCTCTGAGGATGCCTGTCATAGATGCAAGCGAAACGTCAGGAGAGAATGCTTCTGGAACATGGCCATATAGCCCAGAAAACTCACAACAATCCAGTGATTCTGGCCACGAAAGCCTTTGACAAGTCACCATACTACTAGGAAAGTCAGAAACTTTGGGATATATTTTCCCATAATCTGCCAGATAGGACTTCTGGAAGGTCCAAACTGCCCTCTGTCCCAATCCACCACATATGTAAGATCCCTTTTCCAAAAATATGCTGACATTTATCTTTTTTGTTCAGTTCCTAAGGCGAATGCTCACGGTACAAGATGCAACTGGACAAAAAGTGGGAGTTTTAAAGAGCTCCCTGAAAGGATTTTCGCAATGTGAGGAGCTCAGTCAAAGATACTTCATCAACAGCAAGGAAATAATATAAAGAACTGGAAATGGTCAAGGCTGAAGAGAACCCGAGCCCTCCGTATCTCAGCCTATTGCCTTAACTGAGGAGAAATTCTCAGGTGCAGTTGGATTCACTGCTTGAGGTCCCTTTGAACACCGGGCCGCGTGCCTGATGGCATCCATGACATTGCTGGAAGCGGAATGATCCATGTCTTTCTATTAGGTCTTCTCTATCGTTGCTTGAATAGGTTTTCATCAACATGTCAGTGCATGTGAGCTCATCTATCAATAAACGTAAAGATAAAGGTTTCCCCTTGGCATTAAGTCTAGTTGTGTCCAATTCTGGGGGTTGGTGCTCATCTCCATTTCTAAGCTGAAGAGCCGGCGTTGTCCGTAGACACCTCCTAGGTCATGTGGTCAGCATGACTGCAAGGAGCGCTGTTACCTTCCCACAGGAGTGGTACTCACATTTGCATGTTTTAAAACTGCTGGGTTGGCAGAATCTGGGGCTAACAACGGGAGCTCACTCTGTCCATGGACTCGAACTGCTGACCTTCCAGTCAGCAAGTTATGTAGCTCAGTGGTTTGACCCACAGCGCCACCATGGCTATCAATACTAACTTGAAGAATCCTTCCATTCTGAATGAGGGAAGGACAAAGATGATGACGAACCCCTCTTTGTGTATTGTATAGATACATAACAGGACACTGGCAACCCAACCTACATTGGGGTTCTGGCTAACATTGGATCCTTACTGCAGTCGGTCTCGTTGTGCATCATCCCAATGTGCAACTTTCACTTTTCTGGCTCATGTACACATTAATGTAACAATACTTTCATGCTAAACATTAACATTTTAAACTAGGTAAAGGTTTCCCCTTGACATTAAGTCTAGTCATGTCCAACTCTGGAGGGTGGTGCTCACCTCCATTTCTAAGCCGAAGAGTCGGTGTTGTCCACAGATGCCTTCAAGGTCATGTGACTTGCATGACTGCATGGAGCACTGTTACCTTCCCACAGAAGCGGTACGTATTGCTCTACTCACATTTACATGTTTTTGAACTGCTAGGTTGGCAGAAGCTGGGGCGAACAGCAAGAGCTTACTCAGCTCTCCGATTTCAAACGACCGACCTTTGATTCAGCAAGTTCAGCAGCTCAGCGGTTTAACCTGCTGTGCCACCAGGGGGTTCCTCTATTTTTTATTTTTTTTAAAAAAAACTACTCAGTTCTATTTCCTGTAGAAATTTGTCCATTTACAAAGTAGTAACTCCAGAAATGAAATATTTTTTCATAGTCATTCCAGCATGATTTCTGGAATATCAGTGGTTGTGAATACAAAATAGTAATGAATATGTAGATTTGGAAGTGGCTTAGTGGATTCCAGATTGCTGAGAGCGGCTTTATTTGTTTTACGGCAGTGGTAAATCTTATATGCAGATCATACATCAAAGCCATGAAGTGGGTTCTAAATGCAAAACAACCATCAAAGACACTATTGCAAAGGGATGAGTTATAATTTGGTCAAGTGCCAGCCCGTTTTAACTATCTGAACAGTGCTTTGGTACAACTACTTTGGAAAAAGAATCTTTTTCTGCAGAATTAACACAAAAACTAGCAAAATCAATATAAATTATGCAAGTAAATACTAAGAGCTCCCTGAGCAGCCTTCAGAAACTCAAGAGCCTATTGCACAGTTTTGATGGTCTGGCCATTGATGATCAGTTTTGCCAACACCTTTTTTTCTTCTTATATCAACTAGATGTATTTAGAAACCACATCAATCTATCTATCTATATAATAAAAGTCAGTGTTTGCGGGCGGAGGTGTGGAGGAATATGTGGCAGCGTTTCGATTGGTTGCCATTGTGGGATTATTTGCATAAAGGACTCTGATTGGACAGCCTCAGAACTCCAACATTCTAAGGCACCAGACAGAGGGGATTGGTTGCCAGTGAGGGAGTATTTGCATAAAGGACTCTGATTGGCCAGCATCCAAGAATCAAAGCCTCTACATTCAAACATGATTGGTTGCCACTGAGGGAGAATTTGCAAAACCGGCTCTGATTGGCCAGCATTCCTACATCCCAAATCTCCACTCACCTCCTGAGAACGCTGCCAGAGAGGGTAAAAGAAAAGGCCTGAATGCATTAACAATATGCCTTCCTTAACTGGATTTTTCTGGACTAGGCCTGTTACTCCATAAAGGGCCTGACTGAATTAACAGTAAGGCTTCCTAAACTTTATTTTCTGGACTAGGCCTCAGTTACTGGGCTACTATGTAAGGACTGAGTTAACAGTAAGGCTTCCTTAATTTGATACTCCAGATTAAGCCAACCAACATGGGATCCGGCGTTTGGCCTGAATTGACAGTAAAACATCCCCAACTAGATTAACATGACTATGCCAAAGTTACTGGGATACTGTGTAAGGGCTGAAATAACAGTAAGGCTTCCTAAACTTGATTTTTCTGACTAGGCCTCAGTTACTATGACACTGTGTAAAGACAGATCCCCATTTACTGTATGTATCAGGCAGCAGACACGGCCACGGGACTACATTTCCCAGAAGGCCCCGCACGGCTCAATGGCAAGGAGGGCGAAGGAACAGGAAGTAGCCGGCGGGGCCTTCTGGGAAATGTAGTCCCGTGGCCGTGTCTGCTGCCTCCGCTGTTTCCTCGCCGCTTCTGAACCCGGGTTGCGTTGTGGGTGCCTCCTCCGCTGTTTTTTGTCCTCTGTCGCTTCCAGCCGCTCCTGGACCCGGGCACCTGATGAGCGAGGAGTGAGGGCGAGGGATGTTTGTGGGTGGGTGGGGGTGGGTGAGTGTGCCGCAAGTGCCACTACGCTTGGTGGCTATGGGGGTTTTGGGGGGGTGCAGTTTTAGGGGTCTTTCGCGGGGGACTGGGCGGAGGCGGATCGAAGGTTCAGGGTGAGTGGGGAGACGGGATGGGTTGGTATGTTGGGGGAGGTGGTTTTGGAGTGCGCCTGCGCGATTGTTCTCCCTGTGTTCTGCGCCGCGCCAGCGAGAACGGGAGGCAATGGGCGGTTTTTGGGGGCTTGTTTTGGGGGTTGGAAGGTAGGGAGGTGGGTTTTTTTGTGTTAAGGTAATACCTCATAGTCTGGGGAATGTGTATCGTTGGATTGGGGTTTGTGGGGGGCGTAGTTTGGCCGTGCATAACGTCCTTTGGACGACCACTCGATTTTTATATATATAGATTCCTTTCTCACAGTGCAAGCTATCAATGCTGAGCCTCTCTGTTCTTTGACTTGCAACATTAGTTCCGGGCTTCCTGCCAGCAGAGAAGGTCGAACTCTTTGCCATGCGCAATGGTGTTTCCCATTTACATTAAGAATCCCATTAACTTTCATAGCTCAAGCTGCACTGTTTTCCACCCATCTAGCCTAAAGAATCTCAAATCGGGCACAGGGTGTATTAAAATGCATTTAATCAGGGTGTTAGTCTTCCATAGCATGTGCCTGTCTGATTCCAGACACCAAAACCCTCTTTTTCAGAGTTGACACGCAAGTAGCATCACTCTCTGACTGTACTTTTTATGCTCGGAAAAGTACCAAACCTGCTTCATTCCAGAATTTCTCTTTTGTGGGAAACTCATCGCAAGGAGTTTCCTACACTTACGTCTGGAACACCTATTTAGACCAATCGACCCTCCAGTCTCGTAAGACCCCGGGTCTTCCAGTTTTGACAGTATGCACACCTTTTACTGTCTCCAAGGAACTCTGTACTGCCTTAGCACAACATCTGAGCATAATAGGCAGACAGCACATTATGATCAATACTGAACAGATCACCACAATGATTATCATCACAAGAGAACGTAACCAATGTAAGTTCGGCAGCCAGCCCAACATTGTATTCCAAAAATCACTTGGATCTGAATAAGTCTTCTGTATTTCTTTTGCAGCACCCTGAATTCTACTCAGATCCAACTCTATCTCTCCAGTCTTATTTACAAAATGACAGCAAGTTTGGTTCAACCACACACACAGACCGCCTTCCTTTGAGAGCAGATAGTCTAACGCCAGCTTTTGCTGCATTTCCATTCTTGCCAGAGAATTCACTTCTTCCTGTAAAATTGACAAGCCCTCATGGGTGTCATTGGCCAAAGCTTCCAAATCATGTGATAACACACGCAACTGTTTTATGTTCCAAGCCACCCCTATCCAAGGGCCTGCAATTGCTATAATCTTCTGGCCTCCAGTTAAATAAGTTCTGTCAGAATCATATCCATAACGCTGCACATCAGCAAAAGAGCGTTTCTGGACATGTAGGTATAGATTTGTCACATGTGCAGGGTACCTAGGGTACAAACTCCAGACCAAACTACAGGAAGCACAGGCATTGCCACTTTCCCACAGATCCAAACTATTCCCTCTGGAAGTCCAGTGGCACGGTAACCCAAACGTCT